>CM062296.1:864887090-865400090 GCA_031216915.1 Pictodentalium vernedei | reverse complement strand
TACCAAATATCAAAAGATTCTGCCTGCTGGATCTGGAGAAGAAGATTTTTGAAGAAATTTGCCCGAAATGCACTAAGTTTGAATTCGAGCTTCTATAGTGAGCCCAAATATGAATCCAGGGGGTCGATTTGAACAAACTTGAATCAGATCCACCCCGCAATGTTGCATACCAAATATCAAAAGATTCTACCTGCTTGATCTGGAGAAGATGATTTTTAAGAAATTTGCCTGAAATGCACTAAGTTCGAATTCGAGCTTCTATAGTAAGCTCAAATATGAATCTAGGGAGCCGATTTAAACAAATTTGCATCAGATCCATCCCACAATGTTGCATACCAAATATCAAAGATTCTGCCCTGCTGGATCTGGAGAAGAAAATTTTTTAAGAAATTTGCCTGAAATGCACTAAGTTCGAATTCGAGCTTCTATAGTGAGCCCAAATAATGAATCTAGGAAGCCGATTTGAACAAATTTGAATCAGATCCACCCCACAATGTTGCATACCAAATATCAAAAGATTCTGCCTGCTGGATCTGGAGAAGAAGATTTTTTAATAAATTTGCTTGAAATGCACTAAGTTCAAATTTGGGCTCCTATACTGAGCCCAAATATAAACCCAGGGGGCCGATTGAACAAACTTGAATCAGATCCACCCCACAATGTTGCTTACCAAATATGAAAAGATTCTGCTGCTGGATCTGGAGAAGAAGATTTTTTAAGAAATTGCATGAAATGCACTAAGTTCAAATTCGAGCTTCTATAGTGAGCCCAAATATGAATCTAGGAAGCCGATTGAACAAACTTGAATCAGATCCACCCCACAATGTTGCATACCAAATATCAAAAGATTCTGCCTTCTGGATCTGGAGAAGAAGATTTTTTAAGAAATTTGCCTAAATGCACTAAGTTCGAAATCGGGGCTCCTATACTGAGCCCAAATATGAACCCAGGGGGCCGATTTGAACAAACTTGAATCAGATGCACCCTACAATGTTGCATACCCAAATATCAAAAGATTCTGCCTGCTGGATCTGGAGAAGAAGATTTTTTAAGAAATTTGCCTGAAATGCACTAAGTTCGAAATCGGGCTCCTATACTGAGCCCAAATATTAACCCAGGGGGCCGATTTGAACAATCTTGAATCAGATCCACCCCACAATGTTGCTTACCAAATATGAAAAGATTCTGAAGCTGGATCTGGAGAAGAAGATTTTAGAAATTTGCCTGAAATGCACTAAGTTCGAATGCGGGGCTTCTATAGTAAGCCCAAATATGTATCCAGGGGGCCGATTTGAACAAACTTGAATCAGATCTACCCCGCAACATTGCATACCAAATATCAAAAGATTCTGCCTGCTGGATCTGGAGAAGAAGATTTTTGAAGAAATTTGCCTGAAATGCACTAAATTCGAATTCGAGCTCTATAGTGAGCCCAAATATGAATCTAGGAGAGCCGATTTGAACAAACTTGAATCAGATCCACCCCACAATGTCGCATACCAAATATCAAAAGATTCTGCCTGCTGGATCTGGAGAAGAAGATTTTCAAAGAAATTTGCCTGAAATGCAGTAAGTTCAAATTTTGGGCTCCTATACTGAGCCCAAATATAAACCCGGGGGGCCGATTTGAACAGACTTGAATCAGATCCACCCCCACAATGTTGCATACCAAATATCAAAAGATTCTGCCTGCTGGATCTGGAGAAGAAGATTTTTTAAGAAAATTTGGCCTGAAATGCACTAAGTTCGAAATCGGGCTCCTATACTGAGCCCAAATATGAACCCAGGGGGCCGATTTGAACAAACTTGAATCAGATCCACCCTACAATGTTGCATACCAAATATCAAAAGATTCTGCCTGCTGGATCTGGAGAGAAGATTTTTTAATGTTTTTCCCATTGCCTACAGTGTTAAAAAGTGCTGACTCAGCACTTTTTCAAAGTCCCGAAACTGTACCCTATGATAAAACCGATGGCAATTTTTTTTTACCAATCCTTTCTGTTGGTCCTAAGGAAGCTGCACACCAATAAAAATTCTCAGTGCCGTGCAGTTTTGGAGATATGGGCGTTTTAAATTTTTTCTATTTTTAGCTCCTGCGGTTCCCACGGGGCTGCGGGAAAATTTTTTTTTGCATAAATCAAGTACTCATGACCCAATAAGCCCTCAAATAAAATTTGGTTCAAATCAGCCTCTCGGTTTGGAAAATAGAAATTTTTGGGCGGGGCAAAAAATTTTGCCCCTCTCATAACAACGCCAAGTATAGCCCCACAAACTTCTCTTGAACAAATCTGAGTCTACACCTCAAAAGGAAGCTGCACACCAAATATCAAGTCTCTGCTACTGCTGGTTCATGAGAAGAAGATTTACAAAGATTTTGGTGCCCCTTGGGGGCGTGGCACCACCCAGGAGGAGGTGCAACTTCATTTGAACAAATCTGAATTGGCATTAGGTAATAAACATTTAGCCAACATATGAATAAAATTGGGCTAGTGGTTTAGGAGGAGAAGTCGATAATGTAAAGTTAACGCCGGACGACGACGACGACGGACGACGACGGACGACGGACGACGACGGACGGAAAGTGATTAGTAAAGCTCCCCTTGAGCTTCGCTCAGGTGAGCTAAAAACGATGTTTATCCCTTTAATTATCAAAATGACTGACATCACATGAAACACATTTGTATTTAAGAAGCATGTGAAGCGTCAATTTTTCGGACTTTTGGGTACATTGCGGTTTTTAATGGCGAAAGTACCAATTCGTTATCAAGTCAACTCATAGTCAGTTTGGTTATGGATATTGAACCGCAAAATATTCATCCAGATCAATTCAATCCTTTAAGCCCCCCCCCCCCCCCCGTACATACTCCTCCCTCTGAGTGATGCATTACCCTTGCCCCCCCCCCCCCCCACCCCCCCCCCCCCCCCGCCACGTCGATTCTCTGGCAACGGAGGGCTGTAGTCGTCCCGGCCTATGCTTCTTGAAAAAAAAAATTGACACCAACCCCACCCATCATAAACGAGCTATATGTATTCCGTGGTTCTGATTAAACCTGTTTTTACGGTGTGTGTGTGTTTGGGGGGGGAGGGGGGGGGTAGCCAGCTCGATATATGCCACATGCATATCCGAAGGTCATAGCCTGAGGTGGGCGTGGCCTTCCCACTGGTGGAGCTTCGATGGAATTGTAGATCAGTCCTACTTCACTGTTTTTGAAAGTGCGAAGTCTCTGACGGAACTTTTATTTATTTAACTGCAGGGGATGTGCATGTAAATATACCAGGTGCACAGTCAGGGGGTGGGGGCGGGGGGGGGGTCTTGCATAGAGTCAATGTTTTTGGGTGGGGGAACAACAACACTGAATTTTACTGGTTACCCCCCCCCCCCCCCTCCACCGGTCTTCTACACATGATATTGTAGACTCTAGGCTACGTGCCTGAAAAAGACTTCGGATTTGGACCAGGACCGTGACGTGAACCACCAACACTAGCATTGTTGATGCAGTGCTCGACTGTGCATGTTCATTATTCATAATTGCCATAATTTGCCTACAGTACACACTGAATGGCTGGGATTAGAAGAGGGATAAGTACTGGATGATTGAGGGCGCGGTGGCTCAGTGGGTAGAGGTGCAGGCTGCAGGCCGAGAGGTCCTCGGTTCAAATCCCTCCTGCGGCAACCGCGTTGTGTCCTTGGGCAAGACACTTCACCCCCATTGCCCACGTGGGGGCACGGTGGCGTTGTGTACTGAGGCGTACTGCACGTCGGTGGTGGATCTGTCTTCAACCAATGCTAACCCTGCTTGTGTAGTGCTGACAGTTGCTCGCCGTTGCTCGGTGGTTCTCTCTGGGTACTCCGGCTTCCTACACCCATAAAACTGTCATGGTCATGATTAGCCATTGTGCAGAAATATGTGACCTCAAACACCAATAAATAAATTGGTTGATTACGACAAAAACACTCATGTAGTGGAGTTTCCACTCACACAGTGTGTTCAGGTTCTGTGAAAAAAAAGCTTACAGCACACTGGAGACATACTTCAACAAATTCGTTTCAAAGCCTCTAGACCAAAATACTAAGTTATGTTACTTTAATTTAACCCGTCGGGGCGAACTGTAAGGAGCGAAAAACATTCAAACGATAAAATGTCGGACTCCTCAAACACGTGTTGTTTGAAAGTTGTGAAAAAATAATGCCCTCGTATTTAAAAAATACACTTTCTGGCGTGTTCTTTCATATGATATTCATGAATAAATAGTAAAAATGTACGATCACTGTTTTTCTTTCATTCGAATGCGCTTTTCTTTAACCATTTAACTCGGAAATGCATGTCCGATCAGAATATCGATTCACCCCAAAACAGCCGACTTTGTGGTGAGAGATGGTCCAACCGTAAAATTGGCTTTTGACTGACTTCTGATGTTGGATGAAGAACTTCTGTTTGAAGTAATTTGGATATCGCCGATGGATATGGCCGCCTTTTTCCTTTTTATTTGTTTATAACAATTTTACCAATTGAGAGTGGCCCGGCGGGGAGGGGGTGGGGGGGGGGGGGCAACTTTTGAAAATGGAAGTAGTTTAATCATTTAATTATTTGTTAACCTTTGTCTGCATCCAATGGTAGGTTAAACAGATAGTTCTGTAAAAAGCTCAGCCAAGTCTAACTGAAAAAAAAAATCCTCTTTTTTTTTTTGCATCAACTTAATTATAGCTCAGGTCGTGAGCTCTCATTTGACCGAGCGCATTCCAGTTAGGAGGCTAAAGACATGTTTTTTTTCAGGAAATCATTTTTTAAAAAAATAATTGAATCTGCCTAGGGATCGGGCCATCACTTTCTGAATTTAAAAAAAAAGTAAGCCTATATGATTTCATTTTTAATCGAAACTCGGGGCAAAGTTGGCCTGTTTGGCTACACCAAACTATATTGGAGGACGTTTTGTTGGGGGAGGACTTATCCTGCTGAATCCTTCATGACATTCATTGATGGACCTCGAAATACTCTGTTTCTCTTAGCTACCAGGGATTTCGCAAGGTCCATATTGGCTATATTTCCAGAAAATAAAAGACGGGTGGAGTTAAGACTGCAGGCTTAATACTTTTCGTTCTCAGTTTGATGCGCTGAGGATTTACCCGCAGAGACCAGGTCAATTCTTATGATAGTGTTCACTTGTTCACATCTATTTACATCTCCGCACACTTTTCTTTCAAAATTTTTACTTTTGTCGATTTGAAAAGGGAGCGAGTCGGAAAATATCTTCAGGTTTGTAACTCGACTGGATTTTGTTGTTGTTTTTTTTAATTGGGACATACGAATACATCGAACGAATCTTAGAATGTACGATCCGTTCACGCCAAACTTTGAAGTTTTCACCATCAAGGAATACATGTAACAAATCATCTCACAATGTGTTGGTGTTTCCGTTGCGATTTTCTCTCGATTCTACCTAAATTTTGTCTCGATTCTTTCTCCATTCTGCCGCGTTTTATCGACAAAACCGCGATTCTCAATCGCGACGGAACCGAAGCCGGATCGAGAGCCGATCGACTAAAAGACCACTTTTGTGATCACAGTACTGTAAAGTATATAATTGTGACCAATCTACGAAGTATATTAGTTTGAGTCATCAGTATACAAGTACATGTATATTCTATCACATATTAACATATTAAATATACATATTGAATGACATCCATATAACTACCTGTGCTAAGAACCAGGCCTGGCATTCTGAAAAAAGCAGGAGGGCAAAAAATCGCTCTCCTCAATCAGCTTAGGAGAGCAATTAGCTTTACACAGCATTTTAAGTATCCATTTGAATGAACTCATTGAAACTGAAACCAACAGACTACATCAGTGATTTTATTAACTTTACTAAGGTAAAGCGAAATCTCTTAGACATCTAGATGTCTCACTCAACAACCGAACACACACTTGACAAGACCTGTGTGTGTACCCAGACCTGTTGTCCAAGAAAGTCATACGCCCACCACTACCACCTTCAACCCCCCAAGGGGGGTTGAAGGTGGTAGTGGTAGGCGTATGACTTTCTTGGACAACAGGTCTGCTTGAATCTACAGTCACATCCTGGTGCAAGTGCTTCAAGTGACAGGATAGTAGTAATGGTAGTATATTATAGTGTCAATATTCCTTGAATAATCACCCCTCAAACTGCGATGTCAGTTGTTGAACTTGAAACTGACGGAAAAAAAAAAATATTGCTGCGACCCATTTTGCTTCAAGTGATTGCAACTGTGTTTGGGTATGGTTGCAGCCATTACCTTTTACCACTAAACCACTTTCAAAATTAAATTACGTGATGTTATGTGACTTCGAAGTTAAATTACATTTTTGCTGTACAACAAAAATTTAATGTGAGTATAATACATGTAATCTCAATCATCCCAGACTAAAATATTTAGGAGGGCAATTTTTCGCTCTCCTTAATTCTTTCAGGAGGGCAGTAAGGAGAGCTAAAAAATCGCTCTCCTGAAATTGCCAAGCCTGAAGAACGTTAGGTGTTTCGGAGACAAGGAATTACCCATCCAATGTGAACACACCCAGCAAAGTGTTTCGAATAAGCATACAATGTTTTCTGATTCCATCATGTCATGGCTCTGACAACCCCTTCAACTAACTGTAAATTATAGGTTTAAAAGAAATGAATGACAGATCCATTGTGTTCATTCAGTGGTGGCATCATAGGAGCGACTGCCCCTCTCTTCTCCCTTTTCCCTTGCCTCACCCCAATAAAATCATACTTCAAATTGCTATCTGACAGTGATTTTCATGGAAGCCTTTACAAATAATGTCAACCAGTTTACGAATATTTCAACTAGAGGGGTGTCATTTGTGTAGAAAGCACACTATAGTATATCCCCGCATTCGCATTTGTGATTATTGTCGGGGCTGAATCAAAAATCCAAAACCTTTATGCACATCTACAGATGCTATTGATTAACATGAACACACTTTTAGTGTTTCGAATTGAAACCCCTAGGAGTTTTTCTCCGGAAACCATTCCTCTAACGACAAAAATGGTGCCCCTTGCACCCCTCAGGGCCAAATAAAAAATCCAAAACCTTTATGCACATCTACAGACCCAATTCATTAACATGAACACACTTTTAGTGTTTCGAATTGAAACCCCTAGGAGTTTGTCACTGGAAACCATTCCTCTAACGACAAAAGTGGTGGCCCTTGCACCCCCGAGGGGAAAATCAAAAATCCAAAAACCTTTATGCACATCTACAGACCCTATGAATGAACATGAACACACTTTCAATGTTTCGAATTGAAACCCCTAGGAATTTTTCTCTGGAAACCATTCTTCTAACGACAAAAATGGTGCCCCTTGCACCCCTCCAAGCCGAATCAAAAATCCAAAACCTTTATAAGCATCTACAGACCCAATTGATTAACATGAACACACTTCCAGTGTTTCGAATTGAAACCCTGGGAGTTTTTTTCTGAAACCATTCCTCGAACGACAACAATGGTGCCCCTTGCGCCCTCCAAAGCTGAATAAAAAATCCAAAACCTTTATGCACATCTACAGGCCCTATTGATTAACATGAACACACTTTCAGTGTTTCGAATTGAAACCCCTAGAAGTTTTTCTCTGGAAACCATTCCTCTAACGACAAAAATAGTGCCCCTTGTGCCCCTCGGGGCCGAATCCAAAATCCAAAACTTTTATGCACATCTACAGCCCCTATGAATGAACATGAACACACTTTCAATGTTTCGAATTGAAACCCCTAGGAGTTTTTCGTCGGAAACCATTCCTCTAACGACAAAAGTGGTTCCCCTTGCGCCCCTCGGGGCCGAATCAAAAATCCAGAACATTTATGCACATCTACAGACCCTTTTGATTAACATGAACACACTTTTAGTGTTTCAAATTGAAACCCCTAGGCGTTTTTCTCCGGAAACCATTCCTCTAATGACAAAAATGGTGCCCCTTGCGCCCCTCGGGCCGAATCAAAAATCCAAAACCTTTATGCACATCTACAGACCCTACTAATGAACATGAACACACTTTCAGTGTTTTGAATTGAAACTCCTAGCAGTTTTTTTGCCGGAAACCATTCCTCCAACAACAAAAATGGTGCCCCTTGCACCCCTCGGAGCCGAATCAAAAATCCAAAACCTTTATGCACATCTACAGACCCTATGAATGAACATGAACACACTTTTAATGTTTTGAATTGAAACCCCTAGGAGTTTTTCATCAGAAACCATTCCTCTAACGACAAAAGTGGTGCCCCTTACGCCCCCGAGGGCCGAATCAAAAATCCAAAAACCTTTATGCACATCTACAGACCCTTTGAATGAACATGAACACACTTTCAGTGTTTCGAATTGAAACCCCTAAGAGTTTTTCGCACATCTACAGACCCAATGAATGAACATGAACACACTTTCAATGTTTCGGATTGAAACCTTTTTCGCCGGAAACCATTCCTCTAACGACAAAAGTGGTGCCCCTTATGCCCCTAAGGGCCGAATCAAAAATCCAAAACCTTTATGCACATCTACAAACCCTACTAATGAACATGAACACACTTTCAATGTTTCGAATTGAAACCCCTAGGAGTTTTTCGCCGGAAACCATTCCTCTAACGACAAAAGTGGTGCCCCTTACGCCCCCGAGGGCCGAATCAAAAATCCCAAACCTTTATGCACATCTACAGACCCTATGAAGGAACATGAAAACACTTTCAATGTTTCGAATTGAAACCCCTAGGAGTTTTTCATCAGAAACCATTCCTCTAACGACAAAAGTGGTTCCCCTTGCACCCCTCGGGGCCGAATCAAAAATCCAAAACATTTATGCACATCTACAGACCCTATTGATTAACATGAACACACTTTTAGTGTTTTAAATTGAACCCCCTAGAGTTTTTCTCTGGAAACCATTCCTCCAATGACAAAAATGGTGCCCCTTGCGCCCCTCGGGGCCGAATCAATAATCCAAAACCTTTATGCACATCTACAGACCCTACTAATGAACATGAATACACTTTCAGTGTTTTGAATTGAAACTCCTAGCAGTTTTTCGCCGGAAACCATTCCTCCAACAACAATGAAAGTGTCAATGACACTGTAGCTCAACTTGTCAAGACAAAGACATGCACATGTATAGTATGTGACACAGCAATGACAAACATCTAGGTAATGACCTGATAACAAAGGTACATATAAAGTATTGTAATGGTCTGTACATAAATACTGACCGTTGCCTGTAACAAATGTATAGGTAAAGTATTGTAAAGGTGGGTGACAGTCAGATGCTAAACTAGAAAAGAAAACTTTGAGTCCCAGAGTGGGTCTGACTGAACCCCAAAATATTTGTTCTCATAGCACAGTGATAACAAAGGCACCCCAAAACACACTCGTTCCTGTCCCAAGGTGAAAACAAAGGTACGCAAGAAGTTTTGTGAAGATCAATTCATAAATACGAGCTGTATAGAACTTGTGACAAAAAACTGATTGGACCTAATTTGGTACAAAATGGCCACTGGCAGCCATCTTGAATTTTGGACCGTACCCAGAAACACTCATTCTCGTCCCAAGGTGATAACAAAGGTACCCAAGAAGTTTTGTGAAGATCGGTTCATAAATACAGCCTCTACCCTGAGCCGTATTGACATGTGTGCTCACATTGTGCAAGTAGCACTGAATAAGTCAAAGTTCATCTAATTTGCATAATTTCTGCACGAAAAAAAAACCCTTAGAATATGTGATGTATTCCATGTTACTAAACATTCATACAAAAATTTATTCAAATCAGAACTTTCATACAGAAGTTCTGTACAAAAGACTGATTGCACTAATTTTGGTACAAAATGGCTGCTGGTGGCCATCTTGAATTTCGGACCACACCCAAAAACACTCGCTCTCATCCCACGGTGATAACAAAGGTACCCAACAAGGTTCGTAAAGATTGGTTCATAAATATGGCCTCTAGTCTGAGCTGTATAGAAGTTGTGTACAAGAAACTGATTAGACCTAATTTCGGTACAAAATGGCCACTGGAAGCCATCTTGAATTTTAGACCGCACCCAGAAACACTCGTTCTCGTCCCAAGGTGATAACAAAGGTACCCAAGACATTTCGTGAAGATCAGTTCATAAATACAGACTCAAGTCTGAGCCGTATTGACATGTGTACTTAATGTGTGTAAGTCGCACTGAAATATCAAAGTCCATCTAATTTGCATAATTTCTGCACGAGAAAAAATCCTGTATTATATGTGATGTATCCCATGGTACTAAACATTCACACAAAAAATTATTCAAATCAGTGCTTTCATATGGAAGTTCTGTGCAAAAATCTGATTGCACCTAATTTTGTACAAAATGGCTGCCATCGGCCATCTTGAATTTCGGACCACACCCAAAAACACTCGTTCTCGTCCCACGGTGATACCAAAGGTACCCAAGAAGTTTCGTAAAGATCGGTTCATAAATACGGCCTCTAGCCCGAGCCGTATTGGCATTTGCACTTACAGTGCTGAAATTAACACCAAAAAACATCAAAATTAGTCTAATTTGCACAATTTACGCACAAGAAAAAAACCCGTATTATATGTGATGTACCCCATGGTACTAAACATTCATACAAAAAAATTATTCAAATCAGAGCTTTCATATGGAAGTTCTGTACAAAAAACAGATTTCTGCATCATCGGCACAAAATGGCGGCTGGCAGCCATCTTGAATTTCGGACCACACCCCAAAACACTCGTTCTCGTCCCACGGTCATAACAAAGGTACCCAAGAAGTTTCGTAAAGATCGGTTCATAAATACGACCTCTAGCCCGAGCCATAGCCAATTGTTGACGTACGGACAGATGGACGGACGGACAGACGGACGACGGGCCATGACAATAGCTCAAATTTGACTTCGTCAAAGTTGAGCTAAAAATAGTGCCCCTTGCGCCCCTCGGGGCCGAATCAAAAATCCAAAACATTTATGCACATCTACAGACCCTATGAATGAACATGAACACACTTTCAATGTTTCGAATTGAAACCCCTAGGAGTTTTTCGCCGGAAACCATTCCTCTAACGACAAAAGAGGTGCCCCTTACGCCCCCGAGGGCCGAATCAAAAATCCAAAACCTTTATGCACATCTACAGACCCTATTAATTAACATGAACACACTTTCAATGTTTCGAATTGAAACCCCTAGGAGTTTTACGCCGGAAACCATTCCTCTAACAACAAAAGTGATGCCCCTTACGCCCCCGAGGGCCAAATCAAAAATCTAAAACCTTTATGCACATCTACAGACCCTATGAATGAACATGAACACACTTTCAATGTTTTCAATTGAAACCCCTAGGAGTTTTTCGCCGGAAACCATTCCCGGACATATGGACGTACGGAGACAACCAATATATCCCCGCAAATGCCGGATAACAATTAAAGACTACAATGTCGCATATTTTTTTGGAAAAAGAATGAAATTGAGAGCCTTTAAATCCACATTTTTTATTCATGTTTTGTATATGTCAACATTTAAATAATCGATG
The DNA here is from genome assembly GCA_031216915.1 of Pictodentalium vernedei. Taxonomy (NCBI): domain Eukaryota; kingdom Metazoa; phylum Mollusca; class Scaphopoda; order Dentaliida; family Dentaliidae; genus Pictodentalium; species Pictodentalium vernedei. The sequence continues at coordinate 865,388,554 of CM062296.1, read as the reverse complement.
TGCGCGCAGTCGTATCTCCAAACGGTGCACCAATCCCAAAGCCCTGATAATCTTTGAATTGGTGCACCGGTTTAAGATACGTCTGTGTGCACATCGATTTCATTCTATTTCAAAAAAATATGCGATGACTGGTAGAATATTCAATGCACATACATAGATTAAGGACCTATATAAGTTATGAAATTTTGTTTATTTTGAAAATTCTCACCTCTGATATTCCTTAAATTCAAATTACACAAAATGTACATCAAAATGAAGGTTGGGATGTATAGAACACGAAACACATGTGTAATCAACTCATAGAGTCGACTGTAGGCACCACTGGTTCCTTAAAGTCTGCTGTCGTATTCGTACCAGAACTGATAATTTAATAATTAACTTAAATTTGGCGTACCCCAAGGCTCAGTCCTGGGTCCAGTTCTTTTTACATTATACATACAGCCCCTTGGGGAGATTATTCGATCACATGGGATTGGCTGCCATTTCTATGCAGATGACTCACAGATCTATGCGGAGTTTGACCCCTTGGATACAAATGACACTGAGTTGAAATTTCAAATTTTGCGGCAATGCATCGATGATATTAGAACCTTTATGCTGGTAAACAAACTTGAACTTAACGATGAGAAAACAGAACTTCTAATTTTTTCTTCTAGGCATAAACCTGCCCCAGACAATTTGCCCTGCCTTAAAGTAGGAGATACCATTATCAATTCATCTACCACTGTTAGAAACCTTGGTGTGTGTTTTGATTCTCACTTAACCATGGTTCCTCATATTTCAAAAGTCTGCCAGTCCGCCAATTTTTATCTTCGGAATGTTGGTCGATCCAGAAAATTCCTAACCAAGCGTGCCACAGAATGCCTCATTCACGCATTTATTTCTTCAAGGCTGGACTACTGTAATTCGCTTCTACGTGGTATTCCCAATAAACAACTTGGCAGACTACAGTCTATTCAAAACACGGCAGCACGCATTGTGACATTAGCGAAAAAGAGAGATCACATAACACCTAAGTTGAAAAGTTTGCATTGGCTTCCTATAATGGCCAGAGTTGAGTTCAAAATTCTCCTCTTAACATATAAAGTACACATGAAGCAGTCCCCAGCTTATATTGCTAATCTAGTAAAACCATATATACCGGAATGCCCCCACGTTCCACAAACCAAAATCTTTTAGAAGAAAAATCCTACATGTATGTTTTTGCTAGCTACGGTGGACGTACTTTTAGCTATAACGCTCCTAGACTGTTTAACATGCTACCAGAATTTGTTAAAACAGCCCCTTCTTTGACAGCATTTAAATCTAGATTTAAATCCCATTTATTTAACAAATATTTTTAAATCCTACTGTATGTTGGTCATCATTTTGTTTATGAGTAGTGTTGTAAAGCGCCATGGAACTTTTTTAGTATTGTGAAATGTTTGCGCTATATAAATGTATATTATTATTATAATATTTCACGAAAACAACTTGTGGCCAAATGTGCTCTACATATCGAAGAACAAAGCTAGGGAATCAAAATTCTTCAAAACATGGCGACAGAGCTGCATGGGGGTAAATTCCAAAGCCTTTGGTTTTGTTTACATATGAACAGGGTTTCCATTATACTGGTACAGCGGCCATCAAACGGCTGCATTCCCCTGCCAGGTCATCTTCCCGACATAACAGAATTTTTGAAATTCGCATTGACCTGCCCGTCCTGTTCCTAGCTTGTAGAATTGCCATTTCTAAACTTCTTTTGCCGATTTCTGTACACATATTTCATTGAAAACCAAATGCATGTCTGTTTCACCATTCTGTCGCAGCACCTTGAGAGTAATTGATTTCAAAGCAATTTTTCAACATCAAAGACATCAAACAATAGTAATATCGAGTATTGTTGTAGAATTTCTATATAATACCACTCGCATGACGTCACCCGAGACAGTCTGTGAACCAGGAAAGAATTCCAGAACTCTCCGGTAACTGTTCCAGCTGTGAAGACAAATTCCACCACTCTGAGGCCTCATGTGACCGAGATTAACCAATTGGAATCAGAGAACACAGAAGAAGAAATAAATATAAAACAGTAAAAACAATAACCCGGTAATGGCGCCAAAACGAATAGACCTTTTCATCAATGCAGAATCGGAAATTCGATCGCAATTGCGCAGAAGGGGTTTGATAATCTGCTCCGTGCGAATTTTATGACCTCCTCTGCGCGAATGAGATCGAGACTCCAATTCTGCATCGATGAAAAGGTCTATTCGTTTTGGCGTCATTTCCGGATTATTGTTTTTACTGTTTTATATTTATACAAAAACATGGATGATTTAGAAATCTCTGTTGCCGCCTCACGAGTACTCAAATGACAGTAATTAAAGGATAAAACCTAGTTTGGATCAATAAACTCTGCCCAAATGTAAGGAATTACGTGTACTATCGATTGCGGCCGGTAATAAGGGCGAAAGCTTGAAATATATTCCTAATTTCAAGTTTTCTTAAAAACTTGATGGGAACTTTTTCTATAGGATTGAATGGGAAGAATCTGAACATAGAGGGGTAGCCACTATGTTCAGATCGCTGAACTACCTTTCCCCTAGCAGAAAGCCTCTTAATGAATATACTTTCGATTTCCGGTCGACGTCATAGGACGGAAAAAGCATGTAAAAACAATGCCATCTAAAGCCTTTGCTTTTGTTTGCATATGAGTATACTTTCGCTTTCCGGTCGACGTCATCGGACAGAAAAAGCATGTAAAAACAACGCCGTCTACAACCAAATAATGAAAAAGATCGCCTTCATACAGTATACAGTTATAAGAGAGAGATTGCACAGTTGTCATATTCAATGCAAGGTATCATGATACCCGTTTAAATTTCTTAGAATTGCGATTTTGTTTTTCGATGGAAATTCGTGTTATCGAATGATTTGCGAATGTCTGTCGTGCATGGAAACCATCTTCAATAAAAATTGCAGACAGCGTTGTCCTTTTCCAAAATGCAGTCCTGTCCCTGCACGAGAAAGTGTTTTGAATGCCTAGCTTTGTTACTGAATATCTGAAGCACATTCGACCATGAGTTGTTTTTGCGAAATATTATTTTATGATCAGTTCTGGTGCGAATATGATAGTAGACTTCCAGGAACCAGAGGTGGCTGCTGTCAACTCCATGAGTTGATTACATATGTGTTTCGAGTTCTGTACATCCCAACATTCATTTTGATGTATAATTTGGGTAATCCTTTACAATAGCGGGTTTTGTTTTTTTTTGCGAAATTAGGCAATTTTTCCTCGCTTCTTTTTGTTTTTTCCATTTTAAAACACTTTTCCAACAAAAACGCATACTTTTTTGATGAAAATATTCATATTTTATTAAGAATTACACTATTCTATTGCGTCGCTGAAAATCAGTCGACTCGAAGTTGCCAATGCGGTAGGCTTGTTCTTTCTCACTGGTCGGGAGTAAGTGGGTGTGCTCGTATGAAAGTGTAATATGCACCCTGGGTGGAATACGGGAGAAATCAGTGAAAGATTCATTTTTAAGGCAAGTGAAAATTAGTGAATAACTTTTATATCAATCTAGTATCACTAGAGTCAGTTGTAGCTAGGGCCAGGGTTAGGGTACCCTACATCATTATTTATTTATTTATTGATGTTTAAGGTCACATATTTCTGCACAAAGGCTAATCATGACCGTGACAGTTTTACGGGTGGAGGAAGCCGGAGTACCCGGAGAGAACCACCGAGCAACGGCGAGCAACTGTCAGCTCCTCAACATACTAACTCCACACAATCAGGGTTAGCATTGGTTGAAGACAGGTGCACCATCGACGTGCAGTACGCCTTAGTACACGTCACCGTGCCCCCACGTGGGCAATGGGGATGAAGTGTCTTGCCCAAGGACACAACGCGATTGCCGCAGGTGGGATTCGAACCGAGGACCTCTCGGCTTGCAGTCTGCACCTCTACCAACTGAGCCACCGTGCCCCCCCTCCCCCCCCCCCCCCCCAAATCATTAGGGTCAGTAGTAGTTGGGACCAAGTTAGGGTATCCTAACCCTGCCCCGCTGCTACTGACCCTATTTTGATGTCACCTCAAATCTTATTACACGTACATTGATGCCTCCCTCGCTTTGAACAAGACAAATAGAGGGCGCTGATGCTGAAACGAAATTGAGCTGACGACTCCATGCGAAAACGCTAGTAGCTACACTCAGTGTGTTATTAAAATGCATTTTTTAATAAATTTCAAATATTTTTCTATTAATTTGTTGGAAAAGTGGTTTAAAATGGAAAATGCCCAAAAGAAGGGAGAAAAAATTGCCTAATTTCACAAAAAAACTAAACCCCGCTATTGTAAAGGATTACCATAATATTTAATCTGAATGTCAGGAATATGTGAGGTGAGAATTTCAAAATAAACAAAATTCCGTTACTTATATAGCCCCTTAAGGGGACGTCCAACCTAACTTTGGTCAAATTTCATTTAATTTTCTTTTCAAGTCTAAAAAAGTCCCAAAATGAATAACCCCAATAAATTATATACCAAAATGCTTGGAATGAAACATAGAACATGTGGAAACTGAAATTTGCCATGGAACTGCTGCCATGTGTAAATAGCACCACCTGAAAGTGTGCTGTGGCATAAGTAAGAGAACAAAATTTTTACAATGAAATACCTCAAAATAAAATAACAGCTGTATTCTATAAACATTGAAGTACAGTTAAAACCAGAAGTCCTGTCACGAATAGTGTGCTTATCTAGGCTTAATTGCGCGCAATTGCCATATCAAATGGCATCCAAAGCAAGGCAGGTTCTCTTGGTTACTCATAGCAAACACATGCAATGTTTCTGCCAATGGACCTCCGGGTTACCCGGAGGTCCATTGGCTGAAACATTGCTTGTGTACAGGCCATATGTACAGAATTTGATAGCTTTACTTGGGCCATAACGTGTACATTAATGAGCATATCAACGTGGTATTTGTGCACATTTCATGACTGGACTTCTAGTTTTAACTGTACATACTGGAAAAAATCTTTTCCTAATTCATGAAAGTAATAAAGATTGAGACCAAATGTTATAAGTGGAGTGCTCACTGATTGAAGGCAGACATTTTCTTTTGTTTATGTTTTGATTTGGGGAGTTCAACAAAGGTCAACTTGAAGGAGTCCAGCAGAAGAAGTACATGTATGGAAGGACAAAAGAGTGTCTCCCAATATAAAGATGTATGTGTTACTGTGGTGGTTTGGAAAGAAACTATGATATTCTCCTATGTACATGCACTGCAAAGTCATACATTGTAGTTGAATAAATATATTTACAAACCCCTTGCATGGTAACCCCTTTTATCCCATGCATCAATTTGATAGTGATTAAATTATTAAATTTGTCTGGTTTATCAATAAGTATAATAGCTTTGTTTACTCTTGGACACCAATACACTCATGATATCTGTTGTTGAAGAAGAAATAAGAGTAACTGTAACCTGTCACTGCAATAAACCATCTAATGTACATAAAAGTACATTGTTATTCAAAACACATCAAATCGACCTTACATAACCATTATTGCATGTACTTTCCCCACGGAGGCTTATTGACATATTGAGATCAGAAGGGCACATCCAGAGGGTCTCACATATTTTTTTCAAGAACGCAGTACACAAAGCAATCCCCAAAAGGTGACAAGTGAGCTCCATTTGACACAAAAAAATTACCGGGGAGGGGAGGCTCTCTTCCTTGCATGACTCTACCTCCGGCACTCAAGGCATATGCCTTTTTTCTCAAAGTTTAACTCTTTTTTTCTTTTTGAAGATCCTGGGATTCCTGGCCACACATGTTCCAAACACTATCAGACAGGTAACCCTCCAAATAAGTGTATCTGCAAAAATCATGTTACATTGCAAAACATTCTTTTTAGACTTTTAGTTCTGGACCTTTCATTCTTCTTACAGTTAAAACTAGAAGTCCTGTCATGAAATGCGCAGAAATAGCACGTTGATATGCGCGTTAATGTGTGCGTTATGGCCCAAGTAAAGCTATCAAATTCTGTACATATGGCCTGTGCACAAGCAATGTTTCAGCCAATGGACCTCCGGGTAACCCGGAGGTCCATTGGCAGAAACATTGCATGTGTTTGCTATGAGTAACCGGGAGAACCTGCCGTACTTTGGATGCCATTCAATATGGCAATTGCGCGCAATTCCAACGCGCAATTAAGCCTAGATAAGCGCACTATTGGTGACAGGACTTCTAGTTTTAACTGTACTTCCAAATATAACACTTAATTTATTGATTAATGGGTGAATAAAAAAGTCCTGCCATAATCAACATTTTGAGTTCCATGAGCCTTCATAACAGCTCCGATAAAAGTGTCAAACATCAGATTGGTGGCTTTATACAGAATATTCATTAGGTTGTTGCTTGATAAGTAATAGGAACAAAATCTTCACAAGAAAATTCTGTAGCAATACAATGGAGGGTATTAGCAGGCACTTTGCAACAAATTGTAACAAATCAACTAGTTATAAACAAAATTTTCTTACTCAAAAGAGTGACAAAGTACCACAACTCTGACAAAATGTGGGAAGAAACACATGCTACAGTGGCTACACAGGCATTGTTTCCCCATGATGCTCGATCACAACACCAAATATCCTTCAAATTGGAGTAGCAATGGTTGAGATACAAGGGAGAATGTTGGTACATGTAATGATGAATGGGTAAGACTAAGATTAAGAGGACAGGGGTCACCACTGCACGGCCCTAGATGCACCTTTCATTTTCCAACTTCCAGGTCTGGGGCATAATAATCGCAACACACCCACCTTATCAGTTCATAATTTCAGTAAAATAAAAGAAATTATCAATTTGAATTAATTAATAGATGATGGAAAATATTTGGCTTCCTTTGCCTTCTCGTACTATTTAATTACCACAAACAATATCAGTTTGATGCCGACAAACGAAACTGAACGCATGTGGTCTGGTTAAAAAGTAACTCGGCATGAATAATGAAGCAATTGCGAATATTTCGTGTATTTCATTTGTTTAAAAGCCAATTGCAGCTAATATTGACCGTGCATTCGATAATTCGTTTCAGTTTTGACCACATGGCCACGCTGACACTCAGTGACGGCGGTTATGTTTATTGTGATATGCAAATTGGGGGATGGTTTCTGGTGAAGGAGATTTGTCACATTTGTCAGTGTAAAACGATCACAAAAGACACTGATCGACACTTGTGTTAGTATGGTTGGTTGCAAGAAAAAACTAAATTCTCAGCATCGCCCAAGCGCACCTTATTTAAAAGCACGAATGCATCATTTTCAACCCATCTTTAATCGGTCCTTTGCAGATATCAAACATACCCGCCTGAAATTCCATGGTTACTAGGAAGTAAATAACTTCACAACATCTGGGGGAAATCAACACGCTTAATATAGTTCCAGGTCACTTGGAATATACTTCAAGAAAAAGTGATTTCTGAAGCATTCTGCTTACTTTGTTATGAATATTGCCTTATTTTATGTGTATCATCCCGATTTTATACACTCGGTATATTTTAACAAGTGGTTCATGTTGTCTTTCTAGTGCGCAATAATTCAGATTTTTTGTCAACAACAAAGTTCAGACGGCCTGTCAACGCAAGAGGGAATTTCGAACCCTATTTTGCAGTTATGACATTAACAGCTCAAGTATTTGCTGTCACCTGTTTGCAAATCCGCTCATACATTGACATTGTCTCGAACAAATAAAGGGCGTGATCACGTCCTTGCATTCTTACGATTACCCAAATTGAGTATTTCTGCAAGAACCACATCGTAATCACATGACCGGAATAAGCATCATTGAAACATGGCCACATCCGGAACATCCAAAATTTGTGTTGGTGTTATTACATTCAAACTAGGGCTGTCGCGACTATCATTTTTTTGTAATCGACTAATCGTGACCAGTAATCGACGGTTAGTCGATTAATAGTCGCTTCCCATAATTTTTTAGCAAATCATTCTTCTGTTCGTAAAACTCTGAAAATGACAATGGCACCAGTGTGTTCAGACGAAGTGGGGTTGTGGGAACAACAAATCGGTCCCGACTGAAGCTACATGTAGTCCAATCTTGGACCCACAGTCCAAAATATAATTTTTGGGGTTGGTACGTCCTGTAGGACATACCAACCCAGGGCTTAAATTTCGACGAGAATCCGAGAATCGATTCGCACAAAGATTCGCGCAATAAAACCGGCGAGAATCCATGTAGATTCTTGCTGCACCTCTGCTATGATTCGCGTGAAAAAAATGAGTCAATTAAACCCTTTAACTAACACAGCGGCAACAAATTAACCAATAGAAGGCTAACATGAACTGAAATATCCTGACACTTTGTCAATGCAATCTTACAAATATGGCTGTCACTGGAACCGGCTCATTAAGCCGGTTCCAACGACAGCCATATTTATAAGATTTTATTGGTAAATATTGTTAATTTAATTTTTTTATCATTTATTTATTATTTATTGTTTAAAAATTATCAAATTTAGTTTTAAAAATTAAAAAGGTGTGCTGGGTAAAAGGTTAACATGTGTTATCAGTATACAACAGTGGTTCAACCATGGTGGCGTCATGGGATCCTCGGACACTCATAGTGGGTATGGATTCTCGCAACCCTTTTCACGAGAATCCAAATGGATTCTCACAAATTTAGACGAAATATAAGCCCTGCAACCCCAACAATAATATTACTGACTGAGGGTCCAAGTTTGAATTAGATTGAAGCCGATGAATTAAAATGAATTTACCAAAGAACGTTCCTGCATATGTTTCCTTTCTGCAATAAGTTTCTCGAAATTTTGAACATTGAGATCTATGATTCCCTCGTCAGTTGTTAAAATTGGATCTTAGTCTGAAGTTCCGAACATTGAGAAGTGATCTGACGTTCTGACTTTCGTCATAATTTTGTCACTTCCGCGCTTTGGGTTTTCCAATGGGTGCATTCGTGTGAACAAGACTGGAGAAATTCAGAAGAATCTATTCTTCTCGAGTAACTGTGAGTGTTCTTTCTTACACAGTCAGTGACAGTCGTACAGTCCTCCGGATATGAATGTTAACTATGGTTAGATATTTAAAGTTATTCACCTTCATTGTTCATTCACCTCACAAAACAATGCAATTTAGCCCGTGTAGTAGATGTGTAACACCTTGAAAATGAACGACGATCAACTAAAAATAAAAAACGTCGACTACTTCAATAGTCGACGGTTAGTCGACTAATCCAATAATCGCGACTGCCCTAATTCAAACATCAAAACTCACCAGAGTGTGTGTCAAAAAAATGCTTTCTCCGAGTCTGTTGTATGTTATCATTATATTGAGGACAAGGCTTTCGAATTACCGTTTATTTTGTGGTTTTACCAGTTCGTTACTTATGCCATTGGCAAATTAATCTTCTTCAAAATCATAAAATTCACTTTTTTTCCTGAAAAAAATTATATGTACCTTTTCTAGGCACTGTACTCAATATTTTGATCTATAATTTGCCTTTCCTTACTTCTCTTATCTGTTTCTGAAGCATTGGGAAAAATGTCAACAAATTGACCAAAGTTACATTGGACGGCCACATGACCAAAGTGGTAACTTTCTCCACCGGTATCTGAGTTTGGACACTTTGATTTGGGTAATTGTATGTTTTGTTTGAAATTGATCCGAGGATCACTGTGTTTTTCTGTATTTGAAATTGATCCGAGGATCACTGTGTTTTTCTGTATTTTTGATTTGGGTAATTGTATCTTTTGTTTGAAATTGATCCGAGGATCACTGTGTTTTTCTGTATTTTTGAATTGTTTTTCTCTGTACCTGTGTATGCCTCGCACTACAGACTTCTTTCAATTCTCTCTTTGATCTAATTTACGTTGTAATGCTTTTTTCGATCTCTCTTTTTCAATTTGTCTTTTTGTTTTTGAAAACTGTGCTAGTTCGCGTTCCATTCTCCAAATCTCCTTGTTCGAAGAAGAAGATTTGGTATTCCAGTCAACGACCCCGAGTCATCGGTCTCAGTCATTTCGGCCTCAAGTCAACTCGGCCCCAGTATACTTAGTCATTTCAGCCCCAGTAGATATTTTTAAATATATTTTAAATTTTAGCACTTTTTAGTTAATTGTTTTTTAGCATTTATACTTCAAATAGATATTTGCGGTATACATATGATATATGGTATTCCTCCATACCCAGTAGATTTTCTATGAATGAATGAATGACTGAATGAATGAATAAATGAATGAAAAAGTTTTAGCGCGCTGAATGCACACAGGGGCGATGTGGGATTTGAAATCACTTGCCAGATGAATAATTTTATTTGCTTATGAATCCATGAGAGTCGGAAGCGACGGTCAGTAATGTTATTTGGTTTGAGTTTGCACACTGACAGTAGGGTACTAGGGTCAGACACCCGAGGAACTCGAAATTGTGCATAACAACATGAATGAATGAGTTGATTGCATATATTTTGCGTGCTCTATAGATCACACCCTTCATTTCGTTGTATTATTTGTGTATATTTAATCTGAATTTAGGTGGAAATTTCAAAGTAAACAAGGTTCTCTTACTTATGGAGCACCTTAAGTGTATGTAAAATTGAACTCATGGATATTTTTTAATGTCATGTAAAACGTTTCTATACACTGTGTAAATATAAATGACTGAACATTAATTAATAATTAATAAAGGTAATTACCCATTATTTCGAAACTCAAACTATGTGTTGTTGTATATAGATCTCTACCCTCGAAATGGGGCCGAAATAACCAAGGTGTCAAAATGACTGGTGCTGAAATGACTTTGAGGCCGAAGTGACCAGAGGCCAAAATGACTTGGGGTTGTGGTGACTGATATCGTAAAATAGATTTGTCGGGAACAGGTCGTTTGTACGGTGGCTGATTTAGGCCACCCTCAATACTTTTTTTTTATCTCGAGATCTCGAGATAATATCTTGAGATCTCGAGAAACTATGTCGAGATCTCGAGAAACTATGTCAAGATCTCGAGATAATATCTCAAGATCTCGAGATAATATCTCAAGATCTCGAGAAACTATCTCAAGATCTCGAGATGATATCTCAAGATCTCGAGATAATATCTCGAGATCTCGAGATAATATCTCATGATCTCGAGATAATATCTCGAGATAAGCATATATAATCGGTGTCACCCTTTGATCATTAGCATGAATTCACTCCTGCCACACAAACTGTTTATTTACTTGTCGCATCTTTTCCGACTGCAACATATTCATGCCTCCCATGACAATTACACGAATCAACTCCTGTCCCTCAGAAAAGTGAATAACTTATCAACCAACCACTTTGTTGCGTATTAGTTATGAGAGCCCACCAAATCTCAATCCAGCTCTAATATAAACAGAGTCCCGTCATCCGAGCTTGCACTTGCTGGTGTCTTGTTCCCACTCCAATCCGAAAGTGTCAACCCAGCACCCGGTACCTCCCAATACCTACTGTAGTGCCTTTTACCCTAAAACACAAAGTTTACTCACTACTTTACAAGACACACACCCATAAATACCAAATATTTCCTTCCAGCTCCACAGTCAATGAAGTGATTTTTACCACAACTCACAAAGTGTACTCACTACTTTGCAAGACACAGACCCGTAAATACCAAATAGCCCCCGCCCCCGCCCCCCCCCCCCCCATCCCCCCAGCTCCACACTGAAATGTTTCATTCCCACAGTGAAATCAATCACCTACTCCCTTGGTGGTTTTTTCACCTACTTTCCACTTTGGTGACTGAGACACATCGTCTCTTGACACGCTGTTATTCCACGGACCCGTCATACAGCATAACTTTAACCCCATCCGCGCGTCCATTTTGATCGAGCAAATCGATGGTGCTACTCGGTGTATAATAACCTTACACCAGCGACAGCTATAAACATACCGTCGGATTCCCTTTCCTCTCGTTGGTTTGAATAGTTTGAATAGTCTGGATTAGGCGTAACTAGTTACGCCCTGTGGATATTGCTTCCGGACGAGTGATTAAGGCCCTCACGTATTACCAGCGTCAGTTTTAGAAAAGGACTTGCCCAGTACAAGGCTGCACATGCTTGACAAAATCGTGAATTTATAGTCAATACTCAGCAATCTCCTGCTGACCCCCCAGGACCAAATTGAAACCCATAACCCCTAGCCCAAGAGGCGAATGGAATCGCCCCCCCCCCCCCCCCCCACTCTCCCCGTGAATCTGAAACGTGGCAGGATGGGCATGACTAACATTGTTTCCACACAAAACCCAATTACATGTAGTAATGAAAAGATTGACCTGTCACCCGACAAGTCTCAACGGTCCATACACCTTTCACACTTATCCGAGAGTGACAACTCCAACAGTGAAGTATCCAGTCCCACGCATATAAAGACGGACAACGTGAACCCGATTCCCAGTATGTCCGAACAAGATGAAGCCCCCTCAACATCATTTACTGCCACCCTTAACCAGCTACAACATGGCACCCCAATTAACAATACGTTCCTCCATGATCCAATACTCTCACCCGGTCACAGGAGAACCCCCGTACTTGTGACCCCCACCTTCAACGTCAACTCATGAACCGCATTAAAATTGATGACAGGGTGCAGCAGTGGGGGAGCATAGTGGGGGACATGTCATACCATGTCCCCCCAGTGGTGGGGGGGGGGGGGGGGCATGGCATACCATGTCCCCCCCTTGATGAGATCTGGGGGGACACGTCCCCCCCGTCCCCCCCCCCCCCATGATCTGCGCCCATGCATGTATAAGCATGTTCTCGCAATTAATGAGTGTGCAATAGATACCTAATCATTAATAACTCTTCCATATGTTCATATCATCAGCTTAAAACAGATAAACATTTTATTACATATGTAACCTGTACCAGGACGGACAACATTTTCCTTGCTCATGTTTCATGTTCAGTCAAACGCAAAAAATACTTTGTTTACATAAGCCTGTTCTGTGGCAAATTATTGGAGAGTTCCAATCGGCAGTCTCCATTGGTTTGAGATAGAACAGGTTTTGAATAACAAATTAGGTCATGGTCGTTCTTTCCTCGATACATCAAATGTGCACGTTTGCATGCTCAGTGGAACGCAGCAAGTATTTTGTATATATAAGTCCGTTCAATGGCGGATTATTGAGGGTGCCTATGGGCAGTCTCCAATTGTTTGAGATGCAATAATCTTTGAACAACAAATTAGGTAATTCTCATTCTTTCCCGCGTAAAGCAAATGTGCACGTATACGTTTGTTTATGCAAGTTTATTTTATTGCGACATGTTATATAGTGCCTATTCGAGATGGAACAATTCTTAAATGACAAATTAGGTAATGTTTATGCTTTCCCCAGTACATAAACTGCGCATGTATACGCGTTCTGTCAAACGCAAAAAATATTTTGTTTACATAAGTTTGCTCTGTTACAAATTGTTGGAGGGTGCCAGTGGGCGGTCTCCAACAGTCTGAGATAGAAAAGTCTTTGGAAAACAAATTAGGTAATGTTCATTCTTTCACCAATATATCAAATGCGCACGTGCACGTGTTCAGTTAAACGCAAAACAAAATATTTTGTTTATATAAACTTGTTGTATTGCAGATTGTTGGAGGGTGAAAGTGGGCGCTCTCCGGTGGTTTGTGGCAGAGCGGGTTTGGAAGAACAAATTTAGACCACCAAAAATCTCGCCCTCAAGCAGTTAAAAAAGGACCTCTGTTTTTTTCATTCGATTTAAATAGTACCACTGTTTCTCCTTCATTCCACTTCATCCACCCAACTATCTTATATAGTACTTCGTATACACACAGCGTGCCCTAAATTTCCACCCTTTATCACTGTACCCTCCAAAAATTATTTAGCCATCCGAATGCACTCTTACAGGCATGCACGGGAAAGCATCTGCACGAGTATGTGGGTTAAAGGATCAGTGTGTATAACCCCCCCCCCCCCCCTTTGCAATCCTGTATATGCGAGTTGTCTTTGTGTGGCACTGAAAGCGTGCCCAACACGCAAATTGGATAACTATTTTGATAGTGAGCTAACATATCGTCGCGTGGGAACCATAGGGTTCTATCTTCCAGTGGAAACTGGAGTCTTGTGGTCCTCACGCGACGATGTGCATCCAACCCCTAACCCCCTCCACCCCTTCATCCCCCTCACCTCTCCGACGACCATCGTCGACACATGTATTTGAAATTCTACGCTTTTATGTATGCAAATGAATGCACCTCAGCGAACACACGTGCATCTGCACGAGTATGTAGGTGAATGGATCTATGTGTATACCGCCTTATGTGTGACTTATTACGTTGGAAATCTTCCCATATACGTGCCCAAATGAAACAATTGGTATCCCAATCCCATATCCTTAAATATCACCTCCCTTGAATATGCAAACGATCGCTGTACACATCGTGTTACAGTTTAAGGTGTGCTGCCTGTATTTAAAATTCCACACATTCATGTAAGCAAAGGAGCACATCCCTGTAAACATGCGTGCATCTGCACGAATGTGTGGGTAAAAGGATCTATGTGTATACACCCTTATGCAGCCAAGTAAAGGCGAGTTTTTTTGTGTTACATTGAAAACGTGCGCAACACGCAAATTGGATAACTAATTTGAAAGTGGACCAACATGTCGTCGCGTGGGAACCTTAGGGTTCTTCTATCTTCCAGCGGAAGGTGGAGTCATTTGGTTCCCACGCGACAATGTGTTCCTACCGTTCGCCTCCCCGACTACCATAGTCAACAGATACACTGCAAGTCTTCCATCATCCTGCCCATCACAGGATTGATATTGCGTGACATCCCATTAGATGAATCCACCTGGATTGAGGCCGGTGTGAGCGCAACACGCACATTAGATAACTAATTTGAAAGTGGGCCAACATATCGTCGCGTGGGAACCATGGGGTTCTGTCTTCCAGTGGAAAATAGAGTCTTGTGGTTCGCACGCGACAATGTGTACCTACCCTTCACCTCTCCGACAACCTTAGTCAGCAGATACACAGAAAGTCTTCTGTCACCTTGTCCATCACAGGAGTGATATTGTGTGACTACCCATTAGATGAATCCCCCGGATTGACGTCGATCCGCGGCGACTGTTTTGTATGTATGAAAACGCGCACAACACGCAAATTTGGCACGCAAATTTGGTATCTAATTTGAAACCGAAAAGACATGTGTACCACCACCCCATCTCTTTCACCCATCCGACGACCATAGTCAAAATGTAAGATACATGCAATCTGACTACCTCGTCACAGATTCAATATTGCAGAGCTACCCACTAAATGAATCCACATCATGGGTATGCGACTGCATGCCCATTGATATTCAGGCATATATATGCTCTCGGGTATATGCTTCCAACCACCCTGTATTTGCTGGCAGGTTGTACACTAAGTGCGTAGGTGTTTGATTGCGTGCGTGTGTGATTACCCGCATTTGTGTGGGCACAAGTGAGCGTGTCTACACGAAAGAATTAGAGTACGGTGTCTTTTAACATCTGGTTTCTCTACTTGTCTTATACGTTGGACCATATCTTTTAAAGGGTATTCCCGTCATTCTATGACTTCTTGTCCCCTGACATACTTCTTTGGCATCAGTGCGTTCTCGCAAGTGCTCGACTTCTTTTGTAAATTTTACTTGATCGTGGACTATGGCTAATAATATTCCATTTGATGAGATTCAGAATTCTGACGCTTATGACTTCATATCCAAGTTCAACACTTCACTGAGTATAGATGGTAGTGACACTGACCCGCCCTACACTATTGACAATTCGAGCTGTAAGTATTATATACCAGAAAATTTTAGCAAGCAAATACCAGAAAAAACTAAGTCATTCTCACTTTTTAATTTGAACTGCCGAAGTTTGAATGCTAACTTTGAGAACATTCAAAATCTTTTATGTGACATGTATCCTAGGAAAAATATATTTGATGTTGTGGGGCTTACTGAAATATTTGAAGTAAAAAAAGATATATGTTTTGAACTCGAAGGCTATCACCCTTTAATTCATCAAACACGACCAACAGATGATGATGGCAGAGGGGGTGTTGGATTATTTATTAATGACAACATTAGCTTCAAACAACGAAGTGATTTGTCAATTTTCATACCTCACGTATTTGAATCTCTTTTCATCGAAACAACCTCTAAAAAGAAATGCATTATTGGAATCATTTATAGACCCAACACCGCACCAAAAGCCGACCTTGACCTTTTCTTGTCCACAATGTCCGAACTATTGAATAAAATCAACCTGGAGAATAAAAAAGCCTACCTTATGGGCGATTTCAATATTGACCTACTCAACTTCACTAGTCACAACAAAACTGAACTTTTTATTGACTCTATATTTAGCTCAGGCTTCTTGCCCCTCATCACTAAGCCGACGAGAGTTACCGAAACTTCTGCAACTCTTATTGATCATATCTTTAGTAATGACTCCACTACACACGTATCAGGGATTGTCATTTCGGATATCAGTGATCACTTTGCAACGTTCTGCATTGGCAACTTGGAAAAACAAAATGCACGCCCAACACAAAGTCATAACCGCTCCTTTAAGAAAGAAAATATTGACCACTTCAAGAGGCTCCTATTAGGCAGTGATTTTTCCGACGTTTTCGACACATCCGATGTCACCCTAGCATACGACTTGTTCATCGATACATTTTACAAAGCATTTAATGAAGCCTTCCCATTAGAAATACCATCGGTACATTCTAAATATATGAGACGCGAGCCCTGGATGACGGCCGGATTATTAGAGTCTTCCCTGCACAAACAAAAGCTATACAGGAAAAAATTGAAATCTCCAACAACCCAAAATATCGCGAACTACAAACAGTTCTGTCACATCTTCAATCGTGCCAAACGCGCAAGCAAGTCAGACTACTATCATAATATCTTGTTAGATAATAAACACGACCTCAAAAAAACATGGCAAATATTACGTAAAGCCATTAATAAATTGGATCGGAAAACTGAGCCCCCAAATACCTTTGTCGTTAACAATATCACTTTAAACGACCCCAAACAAATTGCTGACAAGTTCAATGCATTCTTTGCGAATATTGGGAAATCAGTAGGTGACCAAGTGCCCGACACAAATATTCACTTTTCACATTATATGAAGCACAATAATGAAAACTCACTATTTGTAACGCCAACGAATACACAGGAGGTTATCTATAGTATCTCCAAATTGTCTTCAAAGCCAACAAGAGATCGAGATGAAATGTCTACAAAACTTTTGAAAGCCGTCGCTTGTGAGGTCGCCAGCCCATTAACACACATCATCAACACTTCATTTTCATCCGGTCATGTGCCAACCAAAATGAAAATAGCCAAAGTCATACCAGTCTTCAAGTCTGGCAACTCTCAAATGTTTAATAACTATCGCCCCATTAGTATTCTCCCGACGTTCTCAAAAATACTTGAAAAGTTAATGTATAAAAGGCTAGTGGATTTCATAGACAAACATAAAATCTTATATAAGTACCAGTTTGGGTTCAGAACAAAACACTCAACTGTCCACCCTATATTGCACCTACTGAATAGCGTGGTAACGGAAAATGACAAACCAACAAAGAATTGCACCCTTTCCATATTTCTAGACTTCTCCAAGGCATTCGACACCATTGACCACTCGATCCTACTCCAGAAACTGGGATACTATGGTATTAGAGGTATTGCCCATCAGTGGTTTCAAAGTTATCTATCTGAACGAAGCCAATTTGTTTCATTCTTGAATACCATTTCAGAAACGTTACCAATAAATACAGAAGTGCCACAGGGGTCCATTCTTGGCCCACTTTTATTTCTACTGTACATCAACGATATTAACGAATCTACAGAACTCAGTTTACTTTCCTTTGCTGACGACACAACGGCCTATAGGTCAAGTAACAATCTTAACACCCTTACAGAAAGTATAAATTCCGAACTTGACAAAATAAACCACTGGTGTTCTGCCAACAAACTAGCCCTCAACCCTACTAAAACCAAATATATGCTACTTCATCCACAAAACGATTCGTATAAGGTAAACGATATTAAACTATTTCTAAACAATACAAATATTGAGCCAGTTGGTAACGAGCAAGAACAAACAACTATAAAATTTCTTGGCGTACATATGGATGAAAATATGAAATTTAAAGAGCATATATCTGTGGTGTGCTCAAGAATAGCAAGTGCAATTTTTGTACTAAATAGGGCAAAGAACTTCTTGCCCACGAAGGTAATGAAAACTTTATACTTCTCACTGATTCAGTGTCATCTAATATATGGTATCCAGGTCTGGGGCCATTCGACCCACACCAGTAGAATTCTAAAACTACAAAAAAGAGCTGTCCGGGTCATAACAAAAAAATCATATCTCTCTCATACAGATCACCTTTTCAGAGATTGTGGCATTCTGAAATTCAATGATCTCTACAGCCTTCACGTCTCACTTTTTATGCACGACTGGACGAACAAAAAACTCCCTATGTCATTCGATGATACCTTTCAAGTATATAGAAACCCCTCAGGAATGAATACAAGGCAAAGCGGTAAATTAGATACCCGCAAACCAAGAACACAGTTCTCTGCTGTGCTGCCATTACACTCCTTCCCAAGAACCTGGAATAGTATAGACCCACAAATCCAGCAATTAAATAGACCCCGATTTAAAAAGTCCTTAATTGATAAAGCCTTGAATAATTATTCGCGTCCTAACTCCAAATGTGACAACCCAATGTGCCCCGACTGTGTCATCCGCCAGCTGTAAGCTTCTGACATCTCATCCTCCTACCCCCATCCCTTAATTCTCAAATACATTCTAGCCCCCCTGAATTATAAATAAAAGATCAGACAACCCCGTCTTTGGGAAAGCACTTTGATACACTGATGCCAAAGAAACTTGATATCTTTCTTTTTACGGGAATGGCAGGAAGACAGCCTTATAGGCTATGCCATTTCCATGCCGTATACTAGCTTATGTTCATGTTTGTTGTAATGTTATTTTGTAATCAATGTACTAGTATACTGCAAAATAAAGATCTATCTAGAATGTAATACAGAACATCCCATATCATAAGATTAATTGGAACTGGGGGAGCCGTGGCTGAGTAGGTATAGGTGCAAGCTACAAGCCGAGAGGTCCTTGGTTCGGCAACCACGTTGTGTCCTTGGGCAAGACACTTCACCCTCATAGCCTACGTGGGGGCACGGTGGCGTTGTGTACTAAGGCGTACTGCACGTCGATGGTGCACCTGTCTTCAACCAATGCTACCCTGCTTGTGTGGAGTTAGTATATTGGGGAGCTGACAGTTCCTCACCGTTGCTCGGTGATTCTCTCCGGGTACTGCGGCTTCCTCCACCCGTAAAACTGTCATGGTCATGATTAGCCATTGTGCAGAAATATGTGACCTTAAACAACAACAAATAAATAAATTGATTGGTCTCCTATGTTCTTACCCATACGATCCTCCGTGATCACATACTCTCACCCGCTCACAGGAGACCCCGCCCCCAGTACTTGTGATCCCCATCCCCAACGTCCACTCATGAACCGACATTAATACAGGACATCCCGTCCCATAAGATTGATAGGTCCCCCAATGTTTCCACTTTCTGTTTTGCTACTCCCGGCCCCATAAAGCTGGAATAGCAAAATAGAAAGTGGGGTGCTACTTGTTGTGTCAAATGTCGCGGGAACATCTTTTCAACACAACATTGCGGGGTTCACTGTTTGGCGGGAGAGACACTTTCGCTCATTTGGGTCAAACATTTTTTGGGAGCTATAGCAACGATAGGTCAAACCGGGCGGTATGTTGACGGGTTTGAGTTTCGACTATCATTGCAGGGTGGTGCGCAGTGGTGTCGTTTTGAGGGCTAGTGTTGGGAGTCCCACTGAAGGAGTATGAAAAGTGTATTCATAGTTGGGTATTGTCGGAGGACAAATCAATGGTGTGATTCGCTATCGGGGTTTGGTTGGGCAAGATGTTGTTCTCATAAATTGGGTGTTTCTCTGTGTCATCTTGTGAGTTAAGAGTAAGTGGTCTGTGGCGCGTGGTCCTGGTGGAACTATGCTCTCATGGATGGCTAAATTAAGGTTTCTCAGCTTGGAATGGGTTTCAGCCGTTGAGAACATAGGGGACCAATCAATCTTATGGGACGGGATGTCCTGTATTACTGTCGGTTCATGAGTTGACGTTGGTGGTGGGGGTAACAAGTACTGGGGGTGGGGGTCTCCTGTGAGCGGGTGAGAGTATGTGATCACGGAAGATCGTTTGGTTAATTGGGGTACCATGTTGCAGCTGGTTACGGGTGGCAGTGAACGACGTTGAGGGGTCTTCTTCTTGTTCGGAGATACTGAGAATCTGGTTCAATTTGTCCTTCTATATATGCGCGGGACTGTATACATCACCATTGGATTTGTCACTTTCGTGTATGTCCCTGGAGGAGTGTGAAAGGTGTATGAACCGTTGAGACTTGTCGTGCGACAGGTCAATCTTTTCATTACTACATGTAATTGGGTTTTGTGTGGAAACAATGGTAGTCATACCCATCCTGGCATGTTTGGGATTCACAGGAGAGAGGGGGGGGGGGGGGGTTCTATTCGCCTCTTGAGCTCAGGGTTATGGGTTTCAATTTGGGTGTGTAATTGTGAGAACAGCTCCTGGGTGTCAGGAGATTGCTGGGTACTGACCACAAATTCACGGTTTTGTCTAGCATCTGCAGCCTTGTACTAGGCAAGCCCTTTTTCTAACACTGACGTTGGTAATACGCGAGGTCCTTAATCACTCGTCCGGAAGCAGTATCC
The DNA here is from genome assembly GCA_031216915.1 of Pictodentalium vernedei. NCBI lineage: Eukaryota > Metazoa > Mollusca > Scaphopoda > Dentaliida > Dentaliidae > Pictodentalium > Pictodentalium vernedei. Next base: position 865,367,711 of record CM062296.1, on the reverse strand, counting down.
ACAGGAGGTAACTAGTAACGCCTGCTCCAGACTTTTCAAACCAACGAGAGGAAAGGGAATCCTCGGGTAGGTTTATAGCTGTCGCTGGTGTAGGGTTATTATACATCGGGTAGCACCGTCGATTTGCTCGGTCAAAATGGACGCGGGGATGGGGTTAAACTTATGTTGTATGTCTCCGTCAGCAAAGTGGAAAGTGGGTGAAAAATCTACCAAGGGAGTGGGGATGAAATCGTTCAGCGTGGGGATGAGGGAGCTATTTGGTATTTACGGGTCTGTGTTTTGTAAAGTAGTGAGTAAACTTTCTGAGTGGTGGTAAAAATCGCTCCATTCAATGCGGAGCTGGAAGGAAATATTTGATATTTATGGGTGTGTGTCTTGTAAAGTAGTGAGTAAACTTTGTGTTTTAGGGTAAACATCACTACAATCAGCATGGGGCTGGGAGGAAAATAAATGAGAAAATGTTGAGTTTTACATGGGGGGGGGGGGGGAGGGGGGGTCGCAAAAAAATGCCAGGATACAAGGTCCGGGCGGGTGGGTCCGAGCCCCAAAGTGCAGTTTTTGCCAGTGTCAAGCAATTTTTTTGGTCAAATATCATTTTGCAGACAAGTAATTACATTCAAAGTGAATTCAAGTGCTTAGATTCATAACTTAGAACAAAATAGAACAAAATAGAGCATTGATATGAGTTGGGGGTTCCATGTTAGAATTTTTTCCCCATGTTTTACACTTCATTAGGGGGTGGTTCCTGTTCTGGGTCTGGAAAAAATTTGCAAAACACAAAAGTGATTTCCAGCTATTTGGTCATGATTTTCACTCCTTTATATTTCTACTAAGGCAGTCTGCCTCTTATTAGTGCTTTGTAGCTCCTATTATTTGATTCTTCTGTAAGCCTCAGGGAGCCTCATGCCATTGGTCTAGTGTGCTTCCATGTATGGAATAATTGGAAAGATTGATAGAATAAAAATCTTGATTGTGGAAAACGTGTATAATTTCAAGCAAGGTAAATATGATTCTAGTGACACTAACATAAAAAATAAATAAGAGGCAATTCATCTCAGACAAGCCACCCTGGCATGAGTCAAAGAACTTCAGTATTAGGTCTCTCTCAGACCAGCTGTACAAACTAAACATTTAACCAATGAAATGAAAAACAACTATTTCTTGTGGACAGTTGAAGATATCCAGGTGGGAACAATATATTTTGGGCAGGGCTTCTTGGTGATGGGATTCGACTGGTGTCTGAACAGCATAGACATGTTGTACATCGGGGTAAGGGTTGTGTTGCTTGGAACATGAATGGGTGTATATCTGCAATTCAATTGGTGGAGGCGGGTTCCAGTGGTTACCTGGGGGTCTGATGCTGCATTTTCGCTGTGGCTTTATAAGCAGAGAGATTGTTTTGGGGCCATCTGTGGCTAGGGATGCCTTGGATGCCCAAGAGCAGGGCTGGGATATCGGACAAGTTGGTTTGCGGCACCTTTCATGTTTGGGAAAAGTATTTATTTATTTTTTTTATTTAGGTAATTTGAATACTTCATTAAACAGATTTTATAAATTGGGGTGGGTCCCCAATTGTCTTTGAGGAAAAACTGTGCGGGAGGGTTGGGTGTCCAAGACATGACTGACAAAAATTTGCATTCCGGGGGTGGTGGGTCCCAAAAATTGAAAATGTAAAAATTTCCACCTTGTATCCGTAATTTTTTGCCTGAACCCCCCCCCCCCCCCCCCCCCTGAGTTTTAGGGTAAAAAACACTACAGTATGCACTAGGAGGTACCAGGTACTGGATCAACACTTTGGATTTGGAGTGTCAGACAGACACAAACTTTTCACCTTGTAAAGTAGTGAGAAAACGTCCTGTTTTGGGGTAAAAGGCACTACAGTACATACTGGGAGGTACCGGGTGCTAGGTTGACACCTTGGGATTGGATTGGGAACAAGACACCAGCAAGTGCAAGTTCGGGTGACGGGACTCTGTTTATATTAGTGCTGGGCTGAGATTTGGTGGGCTCTCATAACTTCGCAACAAGGTGATTGGTTGATAAGTTTTCTGAGTGGCAGGAGTGGATTCGTGTAATCGTCATGGGGGCACCAATATGTTGCAGTCGGAAAAGATGCGACAAGTGAATAAACAGTTTGAGTGAATTCATGCTGATGATCAAATGGTGACGCCTATTATATATGCTTATCTCGAGATCTCGAGATATTATCTCGAGATCTTGAGATATTTTTTCGAGATCTTGAGATAGTTTCTCGAGATCTTGAGATATTATCTCGAGATCTCGAGATATTTTCTCGAGATCCTGAGATATTATCTTGAGATCTTGAGATATTATCTCGAGATCTCGAGATAGTTTCTCGAGATCTTGAGATATTATCTCGAGATCTCGAGATAGTTTCTCGAGATCTTGAGATATTATCTCGAGATCTCGAGATATTTTCTCGAGATCCTGAGATATTATCTCGAGATCTTGAGATAGTTTCTCGAGATCTTGAGATACTATCTCGAGATCTTAAGATAGTTTCTCGAGATCTTGAGATATTATCTCGAGATCTCGAGATAAAAAAAGTATTGAGGGTGGCCTAAATCAGCCACCGTACGTTTGGGCGGGAAACCGATTCAGCGGAATTCCCTGGTTGGTTCGATGGAGACCAAATTTTTCCAGCCGAAAGCGTTGGGACGGTTCGTCGGAAAAAAATCGATCCGGCAGGGAAGTGGGGGTTGCATTGCAATGCTTGTTGTCTTGGTCTAACCTCAGTTGTGCATGAAATGCTCAGTTCTAACGGGTCAGGGAAGTTTCGTCCCTGGGAAGTTTCGTCCCCTAGTTAATGGAAAGTTTCGTCCCCGGGAAGTTTCGTCCTCTATAGAGGACGAAACTTCCCACTTGAATGGTAAATTGTATAGAAGTCTGACATATTTTTAATAAAAAAATTAATCAAGGACCTGTGTGTGTCATGTTCATATATGTTATGTATGCGTGGAATGTGGAGTGCAAAAAGTGTTGTTTTTTCATTGTGGTCTAGAACTCTCGGTTGTTTTTTTGACCGTTCGGATCGCACTTTTAACCGTTCAAACAGCCGTTGGCGAACGAGTGAAACTCGACACATCGCTCGGAAGTGCAAAAATGTACGACATTTGAAGGAAAAGTAAATTTTAAAAATGGTCTAGAACTCTCATTTATCACCTACTCAAGCCCATTGATTTTTATTTTGTGACAATCTATTGGCAAATGGCCGCGGGCATTCACTAATAAATGGTCACAAAATAAATTTCATGGAGGCATGAAAAATTGATAATTCCTATGGCATCAAGGTTGGTGTACATTTTATACCAAACAAATTTTTATTTGCAGACCTACGATTTACAATTTAAGAATTTACAATTTAAAATTTCATATGTCACAAGAAACTGAACGAAACGTTATAATCGTAATTAATCAAAATGTTGAGCATTGAGCTTGCTGCTGGATCCATTTTCATGTTATATCCTATTCTTAATTGATGTTTTGATTCTGTATTGTATTCCTTAACTGAAATAAAATACTGTTCATTCATTCAATCAAAATGTACATGTACGACGAAGCGATTATGAAGTTCTGCAGGCAATCTTGCAACGTATCGACGAACCTTCAGTAGAGACATTCGTCAGTGACTTTGAAATTGGTAAGTTCGAACAATATATTTTCTAAGCATTCCTCATTATATTTAAGTTATGTTTTATTAATAGCGTTACTCGCGGTAAAAAAGTGTTTAAAAAACCCTGGAAATTGGTAAGTTAGGTATAAAAATACATTTTTTAAGCATTCGTCATTATATTTAAGTTATGTTTTGTTAATAGCGTTACTTGCGGTAAAGGGTTAAAAAAAAACCACGGAAATTGGTTTGGTAAGTTAGGGTTAAAAAAATAAAGGGGTGTGTGTTTCATTGGACGAAGGCTGTTTTCGCCAAGGTGGGAAATGTGGGTCTGCAGCCAGCTTATAACACCAACCCAGCAGTCAAGAAATATGTCAAACAGTTCCTGGCCTTACCATTCTTGCCACCAGACCACATAAAGCCGACGTTTGATCATATTGCTCCAAAGGCCAATAGTGATAGTCTTAGAGAATTTATACAATATGTGAAAGGCCAGTGGATTAACAGCGACCACTTCAGCATCTCGTCTTGGTGTATCTTCGAGCATACAATACGGATCAATAATCACATAGAAGGTGTGTATAATACTGATAATAACTTCATGAGATCAAATCCCAATTAGTTTCACACTCTTTAGTTCACACATTAGTTTCACGTCAAATTAATGTTGTCAAAACACTAGTCGTTATATAAAAATATATAGATAAGTTCATGTGCTGTCAAAACAAACGGGTTGTGATCAATAACAATGCTTCTTTTACTTTCAGCTTGGCACCGTAGGATGAATACCAAGGGAACTAGACTGTCCTTTTACAAGCTAGTGATGGTGCTCCAGCAGGAAGCAGAACATGTCCAGCTGTCTGTAGAGGTTCGACACCTGGAAACCGAAATAAGGAGGAAATACACAGCAATTGACCAGCTTTGGATGAGATATAGAGATAATGACCTCAGAATAACAGACTATTTTGTTGTTATCAGTTTTTGACCTGTAAACCATTGAGCACAAATTGAATAAAATGTGATTAACCAAGATACTATTACTTGTCCATGTACCTTACAATCCCACGCCGGCCCTAAGCTTATGATTATTTAACAAGTACTGAGGACGAAACTTCCCGGGGACGAAACTTCTCACTAACTGGGGACGAAACTTCCCGGGGACGAAACTTTCCGAGGACGCATCTTCCCGGGGACGAAACTTCCCGATCCCGTTCTAACAGTGCAACATCTTGAATGAATGAAAGGTTTTAGCGCGCCGAAGGCGCGCAGGGACGATGTGGGATTTACAAATCCCTTGCGACCCGGTTAACCTTATTTTATTTCAACTGGATCACACAGGCCTAGCTTTCCTATCGCCTCAAATGGGGTCTGCGGGGGTATGCACGCGGTTAGAATTCCCGGCAGTTTACGTTGGCGTGATAGATTGTCAATAATCAATCCCTCAACGCCATTAAGACTGTTAGAGGGTGGGCTCTATCCGGTTATAGCTTGGCGATGGTGGAGGTTTGAGTCCCACCATGGTGGCGAGCCAGAATATAATGTTGTGCCATGGCAAATTTAAGGGAAGAAGAGAAAAGAAAACCAAACAGCAACGTCGGTTTGGTAGCGGCCCCGGTATATGACCATAGCGGTTGAGAAAAAGGAATGGAGAAAGCTCCAACAATTTAGTTTGAAAAACCGGGAGTCATCCATCAAGCCTTCTGGGAGATAGGATACCTTATGTGATTACGAGGTATCTGGTTATCCTTCGGGAATTCCAAATGACCCCCCCCCCCCCCAAAAAAAAAACACCCTCTCGCAGACACACACCCTCAAGCCCTTAAAAGGGCTGTTAATTTATATAAAATGTACACTCGTCCCCAGCCAGACAAGCTTGTTTCAATCCTTGCCTAGTGTTTGGTGGTTTCTTGTGTATTTTGCAGAAAGGTAGGTTGCACCAATTCCTCCCACGCTTTGTCTAACATTTCCATGCGTCTTCTTATAACAGTGTTGCAATAAAGTTTGAGAATGTGCAATTAGAAAAGTTATAGGTAGAGAGAAAGATAGGTATCCGCTATTGTATATTGTGCCTGCTGTGTGATTGTTGCTATGGATGGGGTAAGGGGAGTGTTTCTTCGGAGCCCACTCCCCACACGCAGAGTTGCGAGGCAATCCTCACAGACTCAATCCTAAAGATCTCAATGAGTAGCGAGGCAATCCTCACGGACTCCACGCAGTTTAATTCTATTGAGAAATTTTAATTTACTGTGGATTATTTTGTTTTTCTGTTAAGGGTTCGGTGTTCGTTCAGCTTCACCATTGATTCACTATCCTGGAGTATGTGGAGGGTTTTGTTATATAGATCTTATTAAACGCATTTCAGTCGCGCTTCAGCAGAGTTGCGAGGCAGTCCTCACAGACTCTATCCTAAAGTTCTCAATGAGTAGCGAGGCAATCCTCACTGACTCCACGCGATTTTTTTTTTATTTTCTGGAAACTTATTTTGTTTTTCTGTTAAGGGATCGGTGTTCGTTCAGCTCAACCATTAATTCACTGTCTTGGAGTCTGTTGAGGGTTTTGATTTGTAGGTCTTTTAATCGCGTATCAATAGTTTCTATTTTTGCTAGCTCGTGCGACATCTTGTTCTTATTGCAGGCATTTTTAAGAGGTTTAAGCTGAATCAATGGTCTGGGTACGAAACATGGGAATACATAGTGAGTGTAAGTTACCATGGTTGAAAAAACAATGCGGGCTGAAGCCAGTGGCCGATTTATCTTCAGCTATAGGCCTACTTTCCTCTTTGATGCTGAGACCAGTTAATAAATTTCTAACTCTTTGTGATTTAACAAAAACAATACTATTTGTTGATGTCGTGATCAACTACTGCTAGTTGTGTGTAGAAAATAGTAATAAAACTAATCATAAAAACAACAACGGCTCATTGAAAAAACAAACAAACACTTAAGGCGATGAGAGTAGCTCCGGAACTGACGAAAGAGATACTACTGCACTTTGTTTAGACGTTCCAGTCTCATGCCATCATGCGGATTGGTAATGTCTTTCTTATTAATCCAGAACAGGCTTGACCAAACCAACACACCATTTGATAGACTTCCAGGGGAAATAACTAAAGTCCCCGTCCGAATATTCCTGCTTCAGCAAAACCCTACGGAATTACACCCGTACCGGCCCCCAGCCAAACCGGCCTCCACAATTTTACCCAAACCGGCCCCCACAATTTTACCCGAATCGGCCTCCCACAATTTTACCCAAACCGGCCTCCAGTACCTTTTTTTACATGAAATTCAACATTCGCAAGATAAAATGACTTACCTGAGGTTAAATCCGAAAATGCATTTGAACTAATATCCAATTCAATTTTACAAATGGAAAACACGCCTTGTCGGTTCAAAATCTTTTATTTTATTCCTGAAAAGGTGACTAACAATCTAGAATTATCCGAACAAACACTTGTTTTTACAATAATTCAAAAATCATCTCGGCAGCTTTCTGAAAGTGTTGTTGTGATTAACATAAGCCATACTTCAAAAGGTGTTTCGAAAAAATCACCGAGTTCTATAATGGCGAGAAACAATACATCGACTTGAAAATTCATTCATCTATCACATCAAACACATCTTTAATTTTGTCTTTTTATATTGTTACTCGTTTATGGCTTCCTTCAATAATGATAGTATAAATGCATGTGCCAATGATGTCCATCTGACAGGGTCGAAAGGGGCATGCCCCATAGCATCACTGCGCGCCTTCGGCGTGCAAAAACCATTCCGTTCGCGATCTGACAGCATCAAAATGGATCTTGAATCCGACCTAGGTGTATATTGAGCCAGGGGATGTAGAGAAAGACAGCAATGCCTTCAATGTGGTCAATATTCATCCTGGCAGCATCGTACATGCAACACTGGTATAACACAAGCCTTCTACAGACGCATGGTTAATGTTATTGAACAGTTACCTGATTTGCATTGTCATCGATGCACTTTTGTTACTAATTCTGTATATTTGTTTTTGGTACCCCTATTAATGTCATATTGGATGTTTTGTTTTATTCATTGAACCAGTGAGTTCTGTTAATAAATGTGCATCGACAGAAGTGAGTTGTTTTTGCTTCTACCCCTCAACCGAAAAACTTTCGGGGGCCGGTTTGGCCCGATTGACGATTGACAGTCATACTGATCGGACGTGTCTGTGAAAGCTCCTGACTGAACACATCTCACAGCTTGGATATTAACAAAGCCTATTGTTCTCTATACCACTTCTGTGCACTCTAGTGTAATTTTGTAAGTGTTTATCTTTAACTCTATCTATTTTCTGTCTGCTTTTCTCTGTTAAAACTAAATATACTTCAACGAAATATTTTACCAATAATTTGCTGATAACTTAGACAATAACTGATAACTGAACAGAGTGACATAGATAGAGTGGACGGTATTGTAGCTGGGTCGGGGCCTGATCCGGTAGTGGTATTACATGTGGGGTCCAATAACATCAGGGAGAGGAAATCAGTTCGTTTGGTGGACACATACAAGGACCTAATTAGTAAGCTACTTAGCAGGAATGCTCGGACCATCGTTTCAGGGGTGCTCCCCGTTATGGGTGGTGGGAATGAGAGGAACTCGCGGATTATGGCACTAAACGAGGAGCTGGAAGAGCACTGCAAAGACTTGGGAATACATTTCATTGACCACTGGGATTCATTCTGGGGACAAGGAGAGTTGTATGGGCGAGACGGATTGCATTTAAGTAGGATGGGTACAGACCTGTTGGGCCAAAAAATTTTACAGGTGACTGGGCCTTTTTTGGAGAAAAGGGGGGTAGGGGACCACAGCCGATAACCCAGAGGGGCACAAATGCTGGGAACATAGGAAGAACAACAAACATGCACAATACAGGGACATACCAGGGTTATAATAATGTGCCAGTGATGACAAAAAAAACAAAGATTCATTAAGTTTGGGTACTGCAACATCCAGGGTCTGCACAAGAAAGTAAGCGAAATATCAACAATGATGGACGAAGGAGACTTCGATATAATGGGTCTAAGTGAGACGTGGATACGACGGGATGAGCGGGTTGATCAGATGAAGGGTTGCGTGTGGATAGGAGCTGGGCGAACTGAGGGTCAGAAACGGGGTGGGGGTGTTGGCATCTACGCTAAAGAGGAATTACAGCCCTCATTGATTACAGATCTCACAGAAGCAAGGACTCAGATTCCAGTATCCAACGAAATAGTATGGGCAAAAATCAAGTTAGGAAGCAGGAGTGTTGCCGTTGGTGTTGTATACTTAGCAGTGGAGGGAAGTAAGCCTGAGTGGAATGATTCAATATATACAACTCTTAGATCGAATATCACAGAGCTTGGAAGCAGAGGGTTCAGTATTGTCCTAATGGGGGACTTCAATGGGCACATCGGGGATAAGGAGGAGGGCATACAGGGAGGTGATAGGAAAATTAACACGAATGGGAGGAAGATGTTGGACCTATCAAAAGAGCTTGGTTTAAAGATCCTGAACAGGGATGCGAAATGTAAGGGTAAATGGACCTGGGAGAGGAACGATAAGAAAACAATAATTGATTATATACTCACTGACATTAGCGTATGGAGGGAGGTTATAGATGTAGAAATAGATGACGAGGGAAAAAATGACTTGGGTAGTGATCACAACCTGATAACAGTTAAGATTATGGGCAAAAAGACGAATAGAGACAGAAATACCTTCAAGGAAGCTTGGGGACTAAAACAAGGAACCGACTGGAAGCAGTTTCGGGAAAAACTAAAACCAAATCTTGAATGTATACCTAGGGATGCAAATGTCCAGAGTATTTCAGATGGCATAGTAAATAGCCTAACAGAGGCAGGGAGGGATTGTATAGGAAGGGTGAGGGTCCCAACGAGCGAACTTGGATACAGGGTTAACGAGGGACTGAAAAAGGCTATAAAAGAAAGGAAGGTAAAATGCGCTGCTTACAGAAGAAGTAGGAAGCTTAAAGGGGTGGATAACAATGACACGAGACTAATGAAAGGAGAATATGAACTGGCACGGAGAAAGGTGAATGAGATAAAGAATAATAATAGGAAGGAGCACAATTGCAGTCTTGCCAGAACAATAAAGAAAACGGGGGGTTCGAGCTCAAACGTATTTTGGAACTGGATAAATAAACGGGGGGAAAGTAGTGTGCAGAGTATCAAAGTGGATGGGGAAAGTACAGAAGATAAAGGCCGTATCGCTTCAGAGTTAGTTAAGCACTGGGAAAAGATAAACGATAGGCGATGGGGCAGTGGGTCCCCACCAAAAAGAAATACACTGGTGGAGGAGAACCTATCCAATCGTGTATGTAGCGAAATAACGGCAGAAGAAGTGCGGAACGTGGTCTCGAAATTAAAAAATGGTAAAGCGGGAGGGACTGATGAAATTCCGAACGAATTCCTCAAAAATGGAGGGGAGGCACTTATTGAAGTCCTGACAAACCCCTTCAACCTGGCTCTGCGAAAGCAAGAGGTCCCCAGAGAGTGGAGGGAAAGTAAGGTGTCGTTCATACACAAAAAGGGGGATAAGGAAGTTCTAGATAACTATAGGGGGATATCAGTTAGTAGTAACATCGGAAAAGTATTCTGTAAGGTCATATACGGTAGACTAGAGGAAGTTATTGAAGAGAAAGGTTTTTTAGGAGAAATTCAAAATGGTTTCAGGAAAGGACGAAGAGTCACTGATCACCTATTTACACTCACCCAACTGATAGAATCAACAAAGGCTGAAAAGAAAAAGATGTTTCTGGCATTTCTAGATGTGAAAAAAGCGTACGACCGAGTGTGGAGGGAAGGTATGTGGCGAAAGCTCGAGGGCATCGGACTGGGGGGTGACTTTGTGGGAATCATGAAAGCACTGTATACAGATGTGCAAAGCCAACTCAGTCTAGGGAGTATCACTACAAAACGAGTCCCTATGGATATAGGCCCCAAGCAGGGGTGTATCTTTTCACCGATTTTGTTTGCATTGTATGTTAAAGATTTAGGGGACGAACTAATTCAGAGTGCGGAGGGGGTAAATGTTGGAGACATAAAGATACCAGGCTTATTCTCTGCGGACGACATGGTGTTAATGTCTAGAACTGAACAGGGGCTAGAGAAACTGCTGGAAATTGTTGGTAGATATGGGAACACTTGGCGGCTCGAACTAAATGAAAATAAAAGCAAGGTAATACCCGTTGGACGCAAGGTAGATATGACGAAGAGATGGAGAGTGGGGGAGTTCTCAATCCCCGAAGGGGAAAGCAAACAAATCACTGTAGGAGAAACGGGAGAGTATGAGTATCTAGGGGTAAGCATAAATATAACGGGAAGAGGGGTGTACAGAAATTACTCAGCCAAACTGATTCTGAAGGGGAAAAGAATTCTGAACCAACTAAAACTTTTAGGGAAAAATAGTTTCAATAAGGTCTTTGTGGGGAAAACACTGTGGGAGAGGGTGGGTTTACCAAGTATAACGTATGGCACGGACGTGATTCCATTAAACCAAACCGTTATTAAGAAGTTGGAAAGTACTCAGAATGATGCTGGCAGATGGATAACAGGGTCGAGTAATGCTGCAGCTTTGGAAGCAGTAAGGGGGAGCTTGGGTGGATGAAAATCAAGGACAGGGTAGATTTGGGAAAACTGTGTTACTTTAACTACTTGAGAAACCTGCCTGACAACCGGTGGTGCAAATTGATGCTCGATACCATTTGGAATTCTAATATAGAAACGGGGTGGTCAAAACATGTGAGGGAACTAATGGACAATTACTCTATAGAGGTCACAAACATAGAAGTAGGAATGAAAGAAGGCAAAAGGTTTGTCAAAGAGAGAGTCATGGAAGACTGCAATCGAAACTGGCGAGCAGGGGTTAGCGTGAAAAGATCACTGCAGGGGTTACAATATAAAGAAAAGCCAGCTTTTGAGAAGTACCTAGATGGCACCTTTGGAGGGTCACTGCTGTTCAAACTGAGATCAAGATCACTGGAGCTTCGGGGAAAAATTGGGAGAGATGGGGAAAAGGGATGCCAAATGTGCCACTCTGGAGTAGTGGAGACCCTGGAACATTTTCTCTTGGAATGCCCACAGTATATACCTCATAGAATAAAATTTACTGGAAGAATAATGCAGAAGTGGGGGTGAAGAAACAAAGGATAGATGGCTGAAGGGGGACACGAGGGAGAGGGTAGGAATGCTTATTGAAGAAATTGAAAAAGAGGAAGTGAGGGACACTATTAAGCAGTTTATATCTGAATGCTGGGAGGAGAGGAGGGGAAGAGGGGGTGGGGTGCAGGGGGAATGATGGCCTTCTCTTATGAGGACCGCGACAAATCAGCGGCTGGCCAAAGAGTTATTATTATTATTATAGCTTGGATATTAACAAAGTCTATTGTTCTCTGTACCACTTCTGTGCACTCTAGTGTAATTTTGTAAGTGTTTATCTTTAACTCTATCTATTTTCTGTCTGCTTTTCTCTGTTAAAACTAAATATACTTCAACGAAATATTTTACCAATAATTTGCTGATAACTTAGACAATAACTGATAACTGAACAGAGTGACATGGCAACTAACTCCACCACTGAACCCACTTCGGGAATGGATTTAATATCGATGATATCTGGATTTCAAAAAGAGATAGCCAGATTGAACGACACTATAGAGGGTTTGCGCTCGGATATTAGGGCTCAAAAAGAACAGTTCGAGAAAGAAAAAATGGAATTAATAAAAGCTTCGACGGAATCAAAAATGGAAAATAAGTCGGCATCTGGAAAAAAGGGAAAAGGAAGAAATAATTCAGATTTGGGTTCGTGCCCCAGCAACGGAAACTCTAAACAAAAGGGCAAGGGTGTGGAGTCCAACTCGTTGGGCCCTAAAACGAACACAGTTACGGATATCGCTAGTGTTTCTAAACCAGTTGATACAACTCAGCAGTTTTCGAAAACTAATCCTAGCAAGGGAATGGTGGGCAAAACTAATCCGACACCTGTTTCGCCCTTTATAGATAATACCGCTGAGATGGGGAGACCTGTGCACGCCATCTCTTTGGAGATACCACCAAATCAGGGCTCGGAACTCGTTACCACCAGTCAAGACAACTGGTTGCGTTCGCTCATAGAGCAAGAGGCAACTACTGTTCCCACCTGTGATGTGGTCAATCAGATTACGCCGCGCCCGAAAAGGAAATTGGATACAGACTTCCAGGAAAATGGCGAGTCCCTGGAAATAGACACGGTGGCTAAGAAAACCCGGAAAGCGTCGACACACACCGATAACCCGGGTGTTGTTGTCGTTGAGACCTCGGACACCATGGATGTTACAGTAGTAACAACCAGTGCGGAGATCCACAATGATGGGAAATCGGCAGACAGTAACGCAAGGGAAACGATACCGGCGACGCCAACATTCACCACTGACCGTGGTGTATCTTTTGCCGAGAAGGTAAGAGCCCTTTCTAAACAACCTCAAAAGGATAATACGGCCAAACACCGGACGAATAAACAACCACATCAACCGCTGCAAAACCCTTGCGTAGTCGTCACAAGGGTTCCCACAAAGATCAATGATGGGGATATTGATGAAGCCCTGTCGGGATACTCGTGGGGGAGACTAATATCTAAGACTACAGGCAACCGTACGTGGAAAATTAAAGTAAAATGCCCCAATAGAGCCATAAAACTTAACTTCATTAACAAAGGTGTTTGTATAAACGGACAAAAATATGAGACTGAGGAGTATCGTGTTTTGCCTCAGCCCACACAATGTCATAAATGCCAGAAATTTGGCCATATGTCGAACAGATGCAAAGGAGAGTTGCGTTGCATGAAATGCGGCGAAAAACATATAACAAAGTCGTGCAAGGTTTCAACACTGAAATGCCCAAATTGTAACGGGCAACACCCAAGCAATTATCGGGGGTGTCCCCACTACAAAAAAGTTAAAACCGACATAGAACTCTAAAGCTATTAATGTCAACAGCGTAGAAAACTCAACCTCTCCACATTCGATGTGCAACCTAATGGCTGGTTCAATTTTTAATATAATGAACAAACACTTCGACGTCAGTCTTTCCGACATATGTAAAGAAGTTGGGAAAACAGCATCCAAATTATATCGAACTCAAATTTCTTCCTCGCTAATAGAAGCCGCCATAAATAAAATATAAATCACACCCACAACACGTTAACTAGTAAAATTACGTCAGGTACTGAACACCTATGGATAAGTTGAAAATAATTCAGCGGAACGCTCGAAGCGTTAACTGCAAAAGCTCACAGATGCCCGATTACTTCACAAACGTAGATGTAATTGGTATCAGCGAAACATGGTTGAAGCCAAGTAAGACATTTTTGCTAAGTGGATTCAACATCATTAGACGAGACCGTCCCACACAACGTGGAGGCGGAGTCGCTCTCCTCATAAGGCAGGACTTAAAATATAAAACGATATCAAGCGATCATCTCAACGCAGAGGTGATTGCCGCTGAGATTGAACTAGATCATAAAAAAGTTGCCGTAATCTCATATTATAATGAACCGAAAAAAACAGTTGACAGCAAAGTCTTTAAATTCTTTGTGAAAAATCACAAACACTGTATTTTCTTAGGTGATTTCAATGCCAAACATCAGGTTTTCGGATGCAATAAAACGGAGCCCAATGGCGACGCTCTCTTCAATATCATCGAACAATTTGATCTTTTTGTATTAAATAACGACCACGACATTACTCACGTCAGTAACAACACCCTTCACCAATCCGACATCCTTGACCTAATGATAACCAGTAAATATATGTGGGGGACGATGATTTAGGTAGCGACCACCTGCCTGTTCATGCTACATTACACGGTTGCAGCGGACCCGCAAGATACCCCACAATGAGGAGGAGGAATCTATCCAAAATTGACTGGGACCTCTTCAGAAAAATAATTCAGGTTAAAATAAACAAAAACGACCCAATGAATACCTGCGAGCTCGAGCAAGCATGTACCAATCTCAGTGAAGTCATTAACAACACTCTTGATGATATTTATCCCAAACAGACAGTTAAACCGCGGGCCAACAGAATAACTGAAACCACACTCCAAATAATAAAACAAAAAAGAAAGGCCTTCCGTGCATACAAATCAGAAAAACTTCCAACTAAAAAGGTCGAACTTAAAGCCGTGTATAATCGCCTCCACGGCGAAGTTGAAAAAGCAATAGCAAATGACAATCGCGTGAGATGGGAAAAAGCAACGGAAAATCTAAATGGACTCAGGAAGACTAAAAAGTTTTGGGGTACTTTAAAAACCCTTACTGGACAAAAACATAAAGACGCCAACAGTAAGGCACTAAAGATCAACGATGGAACTATGGCCCTGGATGACAAGGCGAAGGCTAGCGCCTTTGCTGAGCTCCTTAAGAAATATCATCGTCCACATGAGGGCGATAGGTTTGATGACGAGTTCAAAGAAAAAGTAAACAAATTTGTTCAAGATAACAAGACAACGTTTAACGATGCCAACTTCAGCCAAACGCCCGAGGACGGAGATGGCCATGAACTCACGGAACCGATAAGCAAAGAAGAAGTGGCTAACACAATTAAAAAATGTAAGTCTTCTTCTTCCCCAGGAGGGGACGAGGTCTCATACAAAATCCTGAAACAATGTCCCAACACTTTTTTCGGTAGACTCACCAACCTCCTAAACTGCTGTCTCTCTAGTGGATACTTCCCAAAATGTTGGAAAGTAGCTACAGGAGTCATGATACCCAAACCCGACAAGGATTTGAGCAACCCAGCTAGTTACCGCCCAATCAGCCTACTCAGCTGTATTGGAAAAATTTTCGAACGGATTCTCACGACTAGACTCCGCAGCCATCTCGAATCAATCAGCTTTTTCAATAAGTGGCCAAGGGCATACAGGAGCCAAAGAGAGGGAATCGAGCATGTTTATAGACTGGTAGATTATATGAAAACGGCGTTCAGTCAAAATGAAATAGGAACCGCGCTATTACTCGACGTAGAAAAAGCGTTTGACTCTGTCTGGCACAATGGCATGAGATACAAACTAGCTAAAATCGGGCTACCTACCAAAATTCTAGGGATCCTATCATCATTTTTATCTGATCGAAAAATCAAAGTGAGGGTCAACCGCGAAGTGTCAGCCGAGGTAAAACTCGAAGCGGGCACTCCACAGGGTTCGGTCCTCAGCCCGCTTCTATTTATAATATATGTGAATGACATTGACAAACTAGGGAAGAACCATGCTGAACTATCTCAATTCTCAGACGACAAAGGAATGTGGACGGCCAGTAAGTCTGGAAACATAATACAAAACCGCCTGCAGGATACCATCCGCGACCTGCAAGACTGGTGCGCTCTGTGGCGCATCAAGCTAAATGCCACGAAAACACAAAGAATCACATTCTATAAAAAAACAAAGGAAAAAGCCTGTCCCTAATATTGAGCTTAAGCTTTACGATCATAAACTTGAAGCTAGTAATGAGGCAAAGTTTCTGGGATTCAACCTGGATAGCAGTCTCAATCTAAACAATCACATAAACGCAGTCACCGTCAAAGCCACTAAACGCATCAATTTCCTGAAAATGATTAGAGGTAAAAATTGGGGAGCCAATAAAGAAATTTTCCTCAATCTTTACAAATCATATATACGCCCAGTACTAGAGTATGGGGCCATAATAACAAGTGACCTGAATAAAACCAACATTGAAAAACTACAACGTGTCCAAAATCATGCCTTGCGCGTGGCTCTGCGCAAGCCCACGTGGACATCGATAAAACAACTTCACGAGATAGCAAAAATAGACACTATAGCAATGCGCTTAAAAGATCTTCAAAGCAAAACTCTAAATAGACTTCAAGACAGCGAATTAATAATAGAACTCAATGCGCATCGCGTCCTCAATAGGAAAACTAAATAATCTGGGGCATGTCTATCGAAAGGGTTAAAGATTATATCTTTGTGATGGGGTGAGCCAGGCATTCTGTGACCTAAATTTAGAACTGGCTGCGGGTGACACGATACGCACGAAAGCTTGCCTCTGTTACCAGTGGGAGTTGCAAACAGCGAGGAAAATCTCCACCTGCTGCCGGGTCTCCCCTCCCTGAGATATAAATCTCGGGGAAAAATGCTGGCTTCCCCATCCAAAAGGACGGAAAAGTTGTAAATTAAAAACCGAATTGCTCTAATTTCCAGCTCTCTATCTTTTCTACCTCCTCTATCTCATCAGACACACGACCAAACTTAATGACAAACTATGAGGGATTGAAACAATCCTCAAGCAAAGATGTGCAGAAAACCTAACAAGACCAAGGCAAGGATTGAAACAATCTTGCCAGCGAACAGCCCTTTAAGGGCTTTTTTTTTTCTTTTCTTTTTTTTTTTTCTTTTTTTTTTGTGTGGGTGTGGGGGGGGGGGGGGGGGGGTTGGAGGTCATTTGGAATTCCCGAAGGATAACCAGATACCTCAAATCACATACGGCATCCTATCTCCCAGAAGGCTTGATGGATGACTCCCGGTTTTTTCAAACTAAACTGTTGTTGCTTTCTCCATTCCTTTTTTGTAACCGCTGTGGTCATATACCGGGGCCGCTACCAAACCGGCGTTGCTGTTTGGTTTTCTTTTTTCTTTTTCCCCTAAAATTGCCATCGCACAACTTTATATTCTGGCTCGCCACCATGGTGGGACTCAAACCTCTACCATCGCCAAGCTGGAACCGAATAGAGCCCACTCCCTAATAGTCTTAATGGCGTTGAGGGTTTGGTCTTTGACAATCTATCACTCCAATGCAAACTGCCGGGAATTCTAACCGCGTGCATACCCCTTCAGACCCCATTTGAGGCAATAGGAAAGCTAGGCCTGTGTGATCCAAGATCCAAGTGAAATAAAATAAGGCTAACCGGGTCGCAGGGGATTTGTAAATCCCACATCGTCCCTGCGCGCCTTCGGCGCGCTAAAACCTTTCATTCACTCATCTGACAGGGTCGAAAGGGGCATGCCCCATAGCGTCACTGCGCGCCTTCGGCGTGCAAAAACCATTCCGTTCGCGATCTGACAGCATCAAAATGGATCTTGAATCCGACCTAGGTGTATATTGAGCCAGGGGATGTAGAGAAAGACAGCAATGCCTTCAATGCCTTCGAAAAAATCACCGAGTTCTATAATGGCGAGAAACAATACATCGACTTGAAAATTCATTCATCTATCACATCAAACACATCTTTGATTTTGTCTTTTTCTATTGTTACTCGTTCAAGTTTATGGCTTCCTTCAGTAATGATAGTATAAATGCATGTGCCAATGTCCATCTGACAGGGTCGAAAGGGGCATGCCCCATAGCGTCACTGCGCGCCTTCGGCGTGCAAAGACCATTCCGTTCGCGATCTGACAGCATCAAAATGGATCTTGATTCCGACCTAGGTGTATATTGAGCCAGGGGATGTAGAGAAAGACAGCAATGCCTTCAATGTGATCAATATTCATCCTGGCAGCATCATACATGCAACACTGGTAGAACACAAGCCTTCTACAGACGCATGGTTAATGTCATTGAACAGTTACCTGATTAGCATTGTCATCGATGCACTTTTGTTACGAATTCTGTATATTTGTTTTTGGTACCCCTATTAATGTCATATTGGATGTTTTGTTTTATTCATTGAACCAGTGAGTTCTGTTAATAAATGTGCATCGACAGAAGTGAGTTGTTTTTGCTTCTACCCCTCAACCGAAAAACTTTCGGGGGCCGGTTTGACTCAAATGTAGAGGCCGGTGTGGTTTTGTTGAAACAAATAGGTATCAAATCTTGAAAAGTTTTCGGGGCCGGTTTGGGTCAAATGTAGAGGCCCGTTGGGGTGAAAATGTTGGAGGCCGGTTTGGGTGTATGCCACCCTTTGAAAAAAACAGTGTTTACAGACGATTTCGGCCAATGGATAGCAATTATAAATTTTAACAAGAGGCCCCAAGGGGCCTGAGGGCGCTCACCTGACATGGTAGCCTAAATATCAACCCAGAGAATTGATTTCAACAGGTTGCATCTGCTCCTCCTAAAAAAAGCTTATACCAAATATCCAAAGATTCTGACCAGTGGATCTAAAAAAGAGAAAATTTTTAAAGAATATTCCTCATATTGAACTAAGTTATAATTCGGGCTCCCACAGGGACTTGGCTTTAACAAACTTAAATCTCCCCCCCCCCCCCCCCCCCCCCCTAAGGATGCTGCACACCAAATATCAAAATATTCCGACTGCTGGATCTGAAGAAGAAGATTTTTAAAGAAAAATCCTCATTTTGAACTAAGTTACAATTCAAGCTCCCACAGTGAGTCCAAATATGGACCTAGGGACTTGGCTTGAACAAACTTGAATCTCACCCCTGAAAGCATGGTGCATACCCAATATCAAAAGATTCTGCCTGCTGGATCTTGATAAGAAGATTTTCAAAGAAATTTGCCTGAAATGCGCTAAGTTCGAATTCGAGCTTCTATAGTGAGCCCAATTATGAATCTAGGGAGCCGATTTGAACAAACTTGAATCAGATCCACCCCACAATGTTGCATACCAAATATCAAAAGATTCTGCCTGCTGAATCTGGAGAAGATTTTTTAAGAAATTTGCCTGAAATGCACTAAGTTCAAATTCGAGCTTCTATAGTGAGCCCCAAATATGAATCCAGGGGGCCGATTTGAACAAACTTGAATCAGATCCACCCTCAATGTTGCATACCAAATATCAAAAGATTCTGCCTGCTGGATCTGGAGAAGAAGATTTTTTAAGAAATTTGCCTGAAATGCACTAAGTTTGAATTCGAGCTTCTATGCTGAGCCCAAATATAAATCCAGGGGGCCACTTTGGACAAACTTGAATCAGATTCACCCCACGATGTTGTATACCAAATATCAAAAGATCCTGCCTGCTGGATCTGGAGAAGATTTTTTAAGAAATTTGCCTGAAATGCACTAAGTTCGAATTCGGGCTTCTATAGTGAGCCCAAATATGAATCCAGGGGGCCGATTTGAACAAACTTGAATCAGATCCACCCCACAATGTTGCATACCAAATATCAAAAGATTCTGCCTGCTGGATCTGGAGAAGAAGATTTTTTAAGAACTTTGCCTGAAATGCACCAAGTTCGAATTCGGGCTTCTATAGTGAGCCCAAATATGGATCCAGGGGGCCGAATTGGACAAACTTGAATCAGTTCCACCCCACAATGTTGCATACCAAATATCAAAAGATTCTGCCTGCTGGATCTGGAGAAGAAGATTTTTTTAAGAAATTTGCCTGAAATGCACTAAGTTCGAATTCGGGCTTCTACAGTGAGCCCAAATATGAATCCAGGGAGCCGATTTGAACAAACTCCAATCAGATTCACCCCACAATGTTGCATACCAAATATCAAAAGATTCTGCCTGCTGGATCTGGAGAAGAAGATTTTTTAAGAAATTTGCCTGAAATGCACTAAGTTCGAAATCCGGCTCCTATACTGAGCCCAAATATGAACCCAGGGGGCCGATTTGAACAAACTTGAATCAGATCCACCCTACAATGTTGCATACCAAATATCAAAAGATTCTGTCTGCTGGATCTGGAGAAGAAGATTTTTTAATCTTTTTCCCATTGCCTACAGTGTTAAAAAGTGCTGACTCAGCACTTTTTCAAAGTCCTGAAAAAAGTACCTTGTGATCAAACCGATAGGGATTTTTTTTAACCATTCTATTCTACTGGATAAAAGTAAGCTTTATACAAAATAAGAATTCTCTGTGCCGTGTAGTTTTGGAGATATGGGAGTTTTAAGGTTTTTCCTATTTTTAGCTTCCGAGGTTCCCACGGGGCAATGAGAAATTTTTTTTTTTTGTATCAATCAACTACATATGACCCATTATCATCTCATATCAAATTTGGTTCAAATCGACCTGACGGTTCTGAAAATAGAAATTTTAGGCGTGGCCAAAATTTTTGCCCCTCACATAACGAAGGCAAATAATGCCCGACAAACTTCTCTTGAACAAACTTGAGTCTATACCTCTAAAGGAAGCTGTACACTAAATATCAAGTCTCTGCTATTGCTGGTTCTTGAGAAGAAGATTTTTTAAGAAATGGAACATTTTTGCCCCTTCCCTCTGCTCAATATGAGCTGAAACCTAATTTGACAAAAAATCAAAATGCCCTTATATAACCCCTACTCACATGAAATTTCATTAATATGCGGTCAGTGGTTTGGGAGAAAAAGGCCCAAACACCACCTTCACGACGGACGACGGACGACAGACGCCGGACGACGGACAAAAAGTGATAAGAAAAGCTCACCCTGACTTTCAGTCAGGTGAGCTAATAATAGATGCTGGTTTCGTTGATCATTCATCCTCTGTTGATTCTGATTACTGTGTTCTTTCGCGCCACCACGATTTACCGAGAGGTACCGATAGGTATCGGTAGGTACCGAGAGGTACGGAAAAAAAGCTTTTTAGAAATTATTTTCACAATAAATTTAATGCAAACGATATATTTCATGCATTTATTTCTGGAAATGTGGCCATTAATGTTGCAATTTGTCGCGATAATCATAGTTTGGACTTTTTTATTGAATAGCGCGGTTGACCTCTCGGTAAATCGTGTTTTCTCGGTTTGACAAGAGGCACCGAGAGGTACGCAAAAAAAGTTTCTTGAATATCATGTTCACAATAAATTGAATGCAAACGTTATATTTCATGCATTTTATGCATTTATTTCGGGGATTTGGTCATTAATGTTGCAATTTTACGTGATAATCACAAAAAGCTTTTTATAAATTATTTTCACAGTAATTTTAAATTGAATGCAAACGGTATATAAAAAATGACGTAAAGTAAAATCAGCAATGTTTGTTTTTATTCTATATGGATAATAAAGACAAGTTTCAGAATTATTTCAGTACTTATTTACTTTATTTGTTATAATTATTTACAGGTGTGAGAATATATTTAGAATGTGTGTATATTCTTGAATTTTGTGGTTACCTCTGGCTGACAATTTCGCTAATTAATTAGATGTGCCTATCCGACTCAGTCTACTGTCTTGTCGCCTACATGAGAGACTACTTTCATCCACAGTAGCTAGGTGTGTTGCTATTTTGTAAAAGCAAAACTGCGACTTTAAGTTTACTAAAAACACACTACTCTCAACGTCGGGTCACCAAAGAAAATGATTTGGCTTGGGTACATGGTCAGAAAAACTCTCAATAGGATATAAACTTGGATTTGAATTTTGTTCCCCAGTCTGATCATTGATTTAACTATCATCATGTCATCCTTGCTTTATCCATGCGGCGTTTGTGGCGAAGAATGTCACCAGATAAAGAGCATTCACACTTCTGACTTCAGAGTGTGAGCACCTCAGCAAGAACATCATGGGAGCACTCGGCTGGAACTACCAGCAAGGCTGCAAAACACCATTTCAGCTCTGGGCGTCTCTCATCCCATCACCTGGACTATCCAGGAGAAGGGCGAGAGCGTCTATCTGACACTGGAATTCGCTACAGAAGAAAAGATCGCACCACCCCCAAGGGTAGAGGTAGTACCTTTAGTGAGAGGACCCCCTCTCACACTGGTCCTCACCCAAGGGGGTCTGGAGGTCCTGAAAAGAGAAGGAAACCGAGAAGAAAAAGCCCGTCCACCAAGCGGGGGATGCCCGACGCTTGGAGGCATTCTTGGAGATGAAGAAAGAGAACGGTGAGGAAAAGAAAGAGCCAGAGGCGGCCACCACTTCCCCTCCCACAGACAGCTCCATCCAAATGCCGGCTTCCCAGTCGGTATAGTCGGATGTAGAAAAGTTTGTGGAGACTGAGGTGGAAATGGAAGCTGCCCTCTCGCCTCTTCCTGATCTCCACTCGCCTATTCCTTCTAAACCAAAATGCCAGGACGCAGACGACAGGCTTGATCTCGAACATCTTACGGGAAAACAAGATACAAGGGGACCTTCACAGGCAAAGGATTGACAGGAATTACCAACTATTCCCCCAACAAGTCGAAGAAGCCAAAAAAACTAATAGACGCCAGAAACCTACAACAACAAAAGACTCAGCAATCACCCATAACCACTCCAGACTCGGCTAGGACCAGACCCTACAAAACTCGCCAATCACCATCAGGCAGCCCACCAACAACACTAACTACCACTGTCTCTCCTTCCAAACCTCCACCTCTGAAAAAGAAGTAGAAAAGACATAAGCGCCGCTAACAACCTACAACTTCTCCTTTACCACGGTCGGACACTTCAAAATTCTACAGCTAAAGCGGGTCGAAAGGGGCTTGCTGCCTAAACCGTCCCGGTCTAGTCCAATGACGGGCAACTTCCCAAGAACGGGACGACTCAAGACAGGACAAAACTGCAGCCATGCGAGGACAAGACAATAACAAACAAATATTGCCCTTTAAGGGCCTTTGAACAACTTGGCCTACCTTTTAACTTGCAGGCGCTACGCAGTCTACTCCGATGACGGGCACGATCCCAACGACGGAACAACCTGAGACAGGAGAAGGATTGCGGCCTCATTGGAGCCACATACTATGGCCTATAAATTATTTATTTTCAAACGACAGTAGAAATAAATAAATAAATAAATAAATAAATAAATAAATAAATAAATAAATAAATTAAATAAATTAAATAAATAAATAAATAAAATAAATAAATAAATTAAAAACAATTTTAAACCAGCCAAGTCTTCGACTTGCAGGTCCAAAGCCCTGGTAAATGGTGATAGGAATTGTTTGTTTTCTTCAACGTACGGCAATGTCAAGCCGAGAGGACACGATTTACCGAGAGGTCAATCGCGATACTCAGTAAATAACACCCAGCTGTGAGTATCACGACAAATTGCATCATTAATGACCAAATCCCCGATTTAAATGTAAACTGTCCCCTAGACGTTTCGTCCCCTGCTTGGTGGAACGTTTCGTCTCCGTGACAGGGTGGGACGTTTCGTCCCCAGTTGGGGACGAAATGTCCCACTTCAATACCAAATTATTGAGAAGATATGGGATTGGATTTTTTTTCATGAATGAGGGAAGCATCTGCTCGTAACCAATGATGGTCACTCATATGGTATCGACGTTGGATTTTATCCATAATTAGATATCATATTAGCAGGCTATAATACAAACAATGATTTTGGAGTGTTTATATCACAAAACTGGATATAACACCAACACAGCGCTGAGAAAATATTTGAAACAGTTTTTGGCACTTCCATTCCTGCCCAATCTGCACATTAGACAAACATTCGACCATTTAGCAAGAAAGGCCAACACAGAGAGTTTTCAACAGTTCGTGCAATACTTGACAGAACAGTGGATGGAGAACGAAAGTTTTCCCATGTCAGACTGGTGCATCTTCGATCACACCATACGAACGAACAATCACACTGAAGGCATGTATTGAGATTTTCTAGTAATTTAAAATAATTAAATTTAAGATGCAGCGATAAGTTCTTTTATTTTAATTTATGACAACCAGACTGAATAAATATGTATTTAAATTAGTTTTTAATAATCTAATGACCTGTGAACAACAGAATTTTTAATAGAAATTAGTAAGATATACCAGATGGGTAAAACCAAAAAGTAATGTAAATTTTAATTCATGTTCAATGTTATTTTATGATTCCTTTGTTTCATGTTCACGTTAACCCTTTACCTAAAATAGCGGTTACAAAAGCATTAACGGTGACAACATTAAACTGAAACCATATAAACATGTTTATCATTAGAAAAGGTTTGTCGAACGAGTTCTAATGATATCCATGCTTATATGATTTTATTATTATTTTATTTATTATATGATTATTATTATAGCATAAATATAACGGGAAGAGGGGTGTACAGAAATTACTCAGCCAAACTGATTCTGAAGGGGAAAAGAATTCTGAACCAACTAAAACTTTTAGGGAAAAATAGTTTCAACAAGGTCTTTGTGGGGAAAACGCTGTGGGAGAGGGTGGGTTTACCAAGTATAACGTATGGCACGGACGTGATTCCATTAAACCAAACCGTTACTAAGAAGTTGGAAAATACTCAAAATGATGCCGGCAGATGGATAACAGGGTCGAGTAATGCTGCAGCTTTGGAAGCAGTAAGGGGGGAGCTTGGGTGGATGAAAATCAAGGACAGGGTAGATTTGGGAAAACTGTGTTACTTTAACTTCTTGAGAAACCTGCCTGACAACCGGTGGTGCAAATTGATGCTCGATACCATTTGGAATTCTAATATAGAAACGGGGTGGTCAAAACATGTGAGGGAACTAATGGACAATTACTCTATAGAGGTCACTAACATAGAAGTAGGAATGAAAGAAGGCAAAAGGTTTGTCAAAGAGAGAGTCATGGAAGATTGCAATCGAAACTGGCGAGCAGGGGTTAGCGTGAAAAGATCACTGCAGGGGTTACAATATAAAGAAAAGCCAGCTTTTGAGAAGTACCTAGATGGCACCTTTGGAGGGTCACTGCTGTTCAAACTGAGATCAAGATCACTGGAGCTTCGGGGAAAAATTGGGAGAGATGGGGAAAGGGGATGCCAAATGTGCCACTCTGGAGTAGTGGAGACCCTGGAACATTTTCTCTTGGAATGCCCACAGTATATACCTCATAGAATAAAATTTACTGGAAGAATAATGCAGAAGTGGGGTGAAGAAACAAAGGATAGATGGCTGAAGGGGGACACGAGGGAGAGGGTAGGAATGCTTATTGAAGAAATTGAAAAAGAGGAAGTGAGGGACACTATTAAGCAGTTTATATCTGAATGCTGGGAGGAGAGGAGGGGAAGAGGGGGTGGGGTGCAGGGGGAATGATGGCCTTCTCTTATGAGGACCGCGACAAATCAGCGGCTGGCCAAAGAGTTATTATTATTTAAATTTAAAACGGAAGTATTTTTTAAGAGAGTCGTTAGGTAAAGGGTTAAAGGGTTATCAATAAAATTTATGTAGATATAATGTATATATTATTTGGTATAATGTAATGTAAACTGTAAACTTTGTTATTGATTGTTTAACTTTTGGAAATCAAATAAAGTTATATCAATGAAATATACCTCTGTTAGCTATTTATAACACTCATCCTTTACAGGAATTTGGGGACGAATCGTCCCGGGAACGAAACGTCCCACCAATAGGGGACGAATAGTCTCGGTGACGAAACGTTTCGGGGACGAATCGTCCCGGGGACGAAACGACCCGATCCCAATAAATGCATAAAATATACCGTTTGCATTTAATTATTGTGAAAATAATTGATAAAAAGCATTTTTCCGTACCTCTCGGTACCTCTTGTCAAACCGAGAAAACACGATTTACCGAGAGGTCATTCGCGCTACTCAATAAATAACACCAAGCTGTGATTATCGCGACAAATTGCATCATTAATGACCAAATCTCCCAAATAAATGCATAAAATGCATTAAATATACCGTTTGCATTTAATTTATTGTGAAAATAATTTATAAGAAGCCTTTTTTGCGTACCTCTCGGTGCCTCTTGTCAAACCGAGAAAACGCGATTTACCGAGAGGTCATTCGCGCTGCTTAATAAATAACATCAAGCTGTGATTATCGCGACGAATTGCACCATTAATGACCAAATCCCCCGAAATAAATGCATAAAATGCATTAAATATACCGTTTGCATTCAATTTATTGTGAAAATAATTTATAAGAAGCTTTTTTTGCGTACCTCTCGGTGCCTCTTGTCAAACCGAGAAAACATGATTTACCGAGAGGTCAACCGTGCTACTCAATAAATAACTCCAAACTATGATTATCGCGACAAATTGCATCATTAATGGCCACATTTCCAGAAATAAATGCATAAAATACATGAAATATATCGTTTGCATTCAATTTATTGTGAAAATAATTTCTAAAAAGCTTTTCTTCCGTACCTCTCGGTACCTACCGGTACCTCTCGGTAAATCGTGGTGGCCTTCTTTCGAACTATCCGAAGGTGCCCGACTGTCCCAATGGGTTCCGTGACAACACAGCCTCGGGACAACTCGATTCGAGCCGATTTTCCTGGACAACTCGGCCCCGTCTTGGGCCGAGTTGTCCCGGTTTTGTGGGCCAACTTGTCCCGATTTATTT
Source organism: Pictodentalium vernedei (assembly GCA_031216915.1). Lineage (NCBI taxonomy): Eukaryota > Metazoa > Mollusca > Scaphopoda > Dentaliida > Dentaliidae > Pictodentalium > Pictodentalium vernedei. The sequence continues at coordinate 865,340,960 of CM062296.1, read as the reverse complement.
TAACATTTGTAAGATTTTTTGTTTAACTTCAAGAGTTTTAAAAATGAATTTAGCTGTATTATTAATATGTTTGTGATATATTTTAGACACATTTAAAAATATTTATTATAAATTTTAACAAAATATGAAGTACTTACATGTTGTTTGAATTAAATTCCACAGTAAAATATATCATTTATAATCCTCCGCGATATTCAAAAATTATTCAGAATTACATCCACATTAGCATGAATACGTTCAGCCAGCACTACGAACTGATGAACTGCCAGAAAAATATGTGTTCAATTCAGGATTGTTTTAGCTTCTTGCTTATTAAAACATGTCTAGTGTGCTTGTTTGTTTTGTAATTGCATTGAAATGATCATTGTTAACATAACTTAACAATTATTTGAGTGTTGTTTATGTTTGTTTAACATTGCGTGCATTGTGTGTATGAGAGGGCGCGTGTATGTACCTGTTTTGTTCTACGCCTGCCTTGGGTCCCTTGTGTCTAAACGCCAAAGCTGCCTAAATGAAAACTTAATGAAATGTCATCATGGAAACAGCCTCGCATAAGCTTGGAGCTTGTTGCTGAATCCATTTCCTCCTGTGTCTATTGTTATGTAGGCTATACTTGTATTTTATTGTCTTTTTGTATCTAGATACTACGGAAATAAATACTGCTTAGGCCTAAAAAAATCTGTTTCTCAGGCCCTCCCGCATGGTCCTTTTGGCTGCCGCATGCTCTCTTTTTATAACTAAGTTAAACTTAAAAAAAAAAATTAAACGGTTTATGTCTACTATTTTACCCAAGTTAAAAAAATTGATGAATTTGACCCTTGAGTGCAAGAAGGCTTTGCAATGCTTTAGCATTGCAAAGCCTTCTTGCACTCAAGGGATGAAATACACCACCACCCATGCTTTTCTGTAGATTATGAGGCCTAAAACTTGAACCAAGAACATGAACTTTTGATGCAAAGAAGTAATTACTGAAATAAAAAATAAAATAAAAAAACGCTCGCCCGCATGCAATTTTACAAATAATGGCCAGAGAAACAGAAGATCTACTTTGTGTAGCCTTAAACTAATTATTTGAGTGTTTTTTATGTTTGTTTAACATTGATATGACTCCGGCCTCCTCCACCCGTAAAACTGTCATGGTCATTATTAGCCATTGTGCAGAAATATGTGACCTTAAACACCAATAAATCAATCAATAAATTGTGTCGACTTGTCACGGGCCGAGTTGTCTCGAGGGCGAGTTGTCCAGTTCCCTCACAATGTACCCGACTTTACCCTAGACTGATTTATCGTCAGTGTTTGTTTATAATTTCTTTGATGAGTTGGAGAAGTAATTGATTTTCATGTTTAGCTCATAAAAATTGAAACATATTCCAAAAATGCCGTTTAGAATAAGAAAACTTTATTTCAGAATGTAAAAACACTCCATTGTAAAGTCCCATGCCTAAGTCGATTCGACGGTTCGGCTGTGACTAGGGCTGTCACGATTGATCGATTAATCGATTGTTGATCGGTCACGGCGAAATCGACTAGTATTTTTTGTTGTCGAATAATCGGCAAATTATATCCCGTTTTAGACGTTTAATAATTAAAAGAAAATATGTTAAAAAGACTATTGTTTCTAAAGGTAAAGAGTTAAGAACATCGATGTTAAACCCCAAGAAGCTATTGGAAGCATTTGTCTTTCAGGTACATCATCAAAGCTTTGATGTTCTGAACTTTTGAACCGTCAGTGTAATAATCAAGACCGGTCGGCAGTTGCGAAGTTCGCAACTGCCGACCGGTCTTGATTATTACACTGACGGTTCAAAAGTTCAGAACATCAAAGCTTTGAATGTAACTAAAAGAGGGTCGTCTTCGTTGTTTACTTGAGGTAGGTCAACTGACTTCAACTTCATTTTTATCGACTTCAAAGAGAAGGAGATGGGGGTCATCTAGGTACGATCAATCGATTATCATCGATTATTTGTGACGATTAATCGATTCCTAAATTTAAAAAAAATCGTGACAGCCCAAGCTGTGACTCATTTCTGGTCGGTTCGGCGGATCCGCCGAATCGTTTTTCCACCGAATGTCTGAAAGGGTGGCTGAAAGGGTAGGTTCGTACTGTTTTACAGTACAGTCGCCGTGGACTTGTCACTTTCCACACGTGGGCAATATTTCCACGGACGCAATAATATTAGATTCTAAACACTAATTACAGGATCAAATCGGCTACAACCCGATGCTTCATTAATTAAAGTTTTGCTGATGATTATTTTTACTACTTGGTAAACGCATGCGCTGACATCACTGCCCACGTATGGATTACGACCAATCCACGGCGACTGTATTGTATATCGCGCACCATGCCATATCAGTGATACTGTGACTTAATCCGGGCTAAAGTGCGGTCTTGCCCCTGGTGTCCCGAGGATGGAATATCATGAATTCATTTCCATTATTTCGGCTTTCCACACCTCTGTAATCACCAACAGAGCCTGATCGTCATCTTTACTTTTTCTCCACATTATCTCATCTTTTAGTAAACATAACTCTTTATTTATCTAGTATGCTTTTGTGGCTGGACTAGATGACAATAACTGGACCTCATTTCACACAACGGAGACTTTTAGCAATGCCAATATTACTGAATCCCCATTCTGTCTTGACACAATATCTGACACTGAATAGCCTTTGAACTAGGGCTGCCCGGTATATCGATAAACCGATATATACCTGTATTCAAACCAATATCGATTGAATACCGGTGTAATTACAAAAATATTGGTTTATCTCATTATTTATTTACACACAATTTAATTTTCAAGATGTTTTGAGTGTTTTAACTGTAGCCCCGAATGATTAATATTATCCCCTTATCCGAGGAATCGTCTGCTTGTTCCCTCGTAATTTTCAAATTCAGCAGTTGAAAAAATAAATTTCAAAATTTTCAACAAAACTGTATCATGTGATCCCTCATTGGACTTGCAGAATATAAATTTCCATACACTCGAACAACAGGTCATTGATGATTTAACGGCTGCTATGGGACAGGAGCGACGGTACAGTGAGGCCCAGGAGATGGACGCATGACGTTCAAGTTGTTGGACAGGAGTAACAGAACAGTGCACGTTTTTTTTTTAAAACTTCAATTGTTTTGGAACTCGGAACAAGGGGCGTTCATCTCATCGGGAGGTGATAATGTAGCATAACTTTTTCAGAACACGATATACTTCGAACACGCTTGTTGATACTGGCCATACCTCGTGACGTGAGGGAGTAACTCCCGACGCCACGAGGCAGATCATGTGAAGTTTTCAAGGTGAACGGTCGTGTGTTTGAGCCCAGAGATACTGGCGCACCATCATTTCTTATTTTCATTCATGTTCATGTGTACCTTTCTATATCAGTATAAACCTACTCGTCTTCCATATTTGTGTTTGGGTGATTCTTCCAGGGATAAATCCAAGGGCCCTTAAACAATTATTGTAGCACTCACTCTACACAAAGGAAACGTTACAATAGTCTCTATTGGATGTATTGAATGATGCGTTATTTGATGATGTAGCTGCCGACGATGATAAACGCGTGCTCTCGTGAACAGGTGTCTCTGAATTATTAGCAGGCGCCACAAAACTGTTCTGAGTGCTCTCTTGAACAGGCGCGTCCTAACACCAAGCACTGCCACATTGTAACTGAAAATCAGTAATCTCGTCACGCACAATTTGTCGGTACTGAGTCCTGTCGATTCCTGTTTGACATGTGCTATGCTGCCATCGGTTGTATATATCGCAACACAAAGCCCCCCTGTCTTGCCCTCACATTCCGTTGACAAGAAGGGCACGGATACTCTGGTCGTACTTGCGGGCGTGTTGACCTTTCTGACACGATGAACTTAATAGCATCATGAATGAATGAAAAGTTTCTGCGCGCCGAAGGCGCACAGGGACGATGTGGGATTGAAATCTCTTGCGACCCAAATAATTTTATTTGCTTTATAGCTTTATTTGCTCATAAATCCACTGGAGTCGGGAGCGAGAGACAATAATCTTATTAAGTTTGAGAGTGCGACTGGCAGTAGGGTAGTAGATTGAGATTCCCGAGAACCCCGAGCTGGAAAATGGCGAGAGGAATTTGCATAATTACAAGAGTTCTGCTCCGTGTTTGCTAAGAGAAGTGGGCAAATTTATGGTAATACTGAAACCGCAGTTTGGTGTTTTTCCTAGAAAAAAGAAAAAGAAACCCAAACAGTCGCTGGTTTGGGAGCAGCCCCACCATATTATCCTTAACAGTTACAAAAAGGAAAAAAAATCCACCAATATGTGTTTTTGAAAGCTGGGAGTCATCCATCAGCCTATAAGTGAGAGTGGATGCTGTCGCGAGGATAACGTGGGTTTATCCGCGAGGTTAATGCGAGTTTGGCGCGAGTTTATTCGGGAAGTTAACGCGAGGTTATCCCCGAGATTAACTCGAGTTCATTGCGAGTTTACCGGCGATGTTCACGCGGAGTTAACGTGAGATTATCTTGGCGGTTAACGCGACTTTGGCGGGAGTTTATCGGCGACGTTTACGCGAATATATGCACGAGGTTATCGCGAATTTACCCGCGTTGTTAGCGCGAGTTAAACGCGATGTTAACGCTAGTGCTTATTGGCCAGGTTATCACGAGTTTAGCTCGAGTATATCCGCGACGTTACCGCGAGATTAATGCGAGTTAATCTGCGAGGTTAACGCGAATTTACCCGAGAGGGTAACTCGAGTTTAACGCAAGTTTATCCGCGAGTTAACACTGTGACTCGTGTCCATCTGCCAGTTTAACGCGTATTTATCCGCGATGTTAATGCGAGTTATACGCGAGTTAATCTGCGAGATTAACGTGTGTTTGTCGGTGTAGTCAGCGCGAGTTTATGCGTGACGTCAACGTGAGTTTTCCATCTTGATTATCCCAAGTTGATCCGCGATATTAATGCGAGTTTTTGCGCAAGGTTATCGCGAGTTTATCCGCGTTATTAGCACGCGTTTAACGTGAGTTTATCCACGAGGTTAACGTGAGTTTCGCACACGAGTTTATCCGAGAAGTTAATTCGAATTTATCAGCGAGGTTAACTCGAGTTTTACGCGAGTTTATCCACGATTATAACGAGAGATTATGTGAGACGTTAACGCGAGTTTATCCGCGAGGGTAACGCGAACTTAACGCGTGTTTGTCCACGTGTTTATCCCAGCGCTTAACGTGAGATAAAAGCGAGTCAATTAGCGAGGTTAACGTGTGTGTATCCGCAGGATTAGCGCAAGTTTACGCGCGACGCTAACGCGAGCTTAACGCACGACGCTAACGCGAGCTTAACGCGAGTTTATCCGCGAGGTTAACATGAGTCTCACACGAATTTATCCGCTTGGTTAACTCGATTTTGACGCGTGTTCATGCCCGAGTGTAACGCGAGTTTATTCCCGAGGTTAACGCGAGTTTACCACGAGTTTAATGCGAGTTAATCCGCGAGGTTAACGTGTCATTACCGGCACGGTTAGCGTGAATTTATCCGCGATTATAAGACGAGTTTATGTGCGAGGTTATCGCGAGTTTATCCGCCTGTTTTTCCGCGAGGTCGGCGCGAGTTTATCCTCGGGGTTGAGGCGAGTTTATTCCGGAGGTTAACTGAAGTTTATCTGCGACGTTATCGTGAGTTTAAAGCGAATTTAACGCGAGTTAATCCCCATGCTTAACGCGAGTCTATCTGTCAGGTGTACGCGAGTTTATCCGCGAGGTTAACTAAAACGTTACGTGAGTTTATCCGTGATTATAATGCGAGTTTATCCGCGAGGTTAACGCGAGTTTGGCGCGAGTTCATCTGCGAGGTTAACGCGATTCTGTCGGCTATGTTAACACGTGTTTATGCACGAGGCTATTTCGTGTTTATGCACGAGGCTATCTCGAGTTTATCCACGTTGTTATCGAGAGATAAAGGTGAGGTTAACGCGATTTTAACACGAATTTATTGCCGAGATTATCGCAAGTTTATCTGCTTTGTTAGCGATTGTTAACCCTCGACATTAACAATCACTGCGAGTTTATCAGCAAAGTGAACGCGAGTTTGTCCGCAAGGTTAACGTGTTGTTTAACGCTAATTTTAATCCACAAGGTTGATGCGAGATTAACCCTAGTCAATCCGGGACAATAAGGGGGGTTAAACCAAGCAGTTAGCGGGAGTTTATGAGCGACGTTAATGCGAGTTCAAAGCGAGTTTATTCCCGAGATTAACGCGAGTCTACCCGGCAGGTTAACTCGAGTTTATCCGCGATTATAAGGCGAGTTTATGCCCGGGGTTATCGCGAGTTTATCCGCTTGCTTTTCAGCGAGTTTGTCCGTGAGGTTAACGTGAGTTCGTCGCGTATTTGTCCAAGAGTGTAACGCGAGTATATCCCCGAGGTTAACAAGAGATTGACGCGAATTAATCCACGAGGTTAACTCGAGATTAACACGAGTTAATCCAGGAGATTAATGTGAGGTAATCTGCGAGGTTAACGCGAATTTAACGAGTGTTTGTCCGCGAGTTGAATGCGAGTTTATCCTCGAGGTTAAAGCGAGATTAACGCGAGTGTATCAGCGAGGTTAACGCGAGCTTAACGCGAGGTAATCCGTGTTGTTAACGCGTGTTTAGCTGCGATTTTAATGCGAGTTTATTCCCGTAAGCTAAGGCGTGTTTAACGCGAGTTAATCCGCGAGGTTCACGCGTGATTGTACACAACGTTAACCCGAATTTAGCGCGTGTTTATCCGCGAGTTTAACACGAGTATATCCCCGCGGTGACACAAGATTATCGCGCGTTAATTCACGATGTTCACGCGTGATTATTCGTGCGATTGACGCAAGTTTATACACGAGTTTAACGCGAGGTAATCTGCGAGGTCATTATCCCCGATGTTAACGCAAGTTTATCTGTGAGTTAATCATCAAGGTTAACACGACTTTAACCCGAGTTTATTTGGGAGGTTAACTCGAGTTTAGCGCGAGTTTAGTTTATCCACCAGTTTAACGCGACTCGTGGTTAACACCAGTTTATCCCCAGGAATAACGCGAGTTTAATGGGAGTCTGTCCGAGAAGTTAATGCGAGTCTATCCGCAAGGTTAACGCCAGTTTAACGTGAGTCTACCCGCTAGGTTTAGTCGAGTTGAACGCGCATTTACCTGCAATGTTACCTCGAGATTATGTGCGACGTTAACGCTTGTTTGTTCTCGAGTTAAACAGGAGTTTATCCTCGAGGTTAATGCGAGTTAATCCGCGAGGTTAACGCATGTTTATCCGCTGGACTGTTGAGAGTTTGTGCGCGACGTTAACGCAAGCTTAACGCGAGTTTATCCGCGAGATTAACGCGAGTCTAAGAGCCAGGTTAACGCAAGATTAATGCGAGTTAACTCGAGTTTAACGGGAGTTTATTCGCGAGGCTAACTCGAGATGAACGCGATTTCATCCTCGAGGTTTCCCCGAGTTTAGCGCAAGTTTATCCGCAAGATTAACGGGAGTGTATTTGCGTTGTTAGCGCGAGTGTGCCACGACATTAACAAAGTTTATCCGTGAGGTTAACGCGTGTTTGAGGCGAGATTACCCGCAAGGTTAACGCGAGTTTAACACGCGTTTATCCGCGAGGTTAATGCGAGATTAACGCGAGTTAAATCGCGAGGTTGGGGCGTGTTTATCCGCAGGATTAGCGTGAGTTTATGTGTGATGCTAACGCGAGATTATCCGTGAGATTAAGTCTATTCCCTTGGTTTACGCGTTTAAAGTGAGGTTAACTCGAGTTTAACGTCAGTTCATCTGGGAGGTTAATTCGAGTTTATCCGCGTCGTTAGCGCGAGTTTGAAGCGAAGTTAATACGAGAGTATTCGTGAGGTTAGCGCGTGTTGAACGCGAGTTTATCCGCAACGTTTACGCGAGATTAAAACTTGTGGGTAAACTCGTGCTAAAGTCCCGCTAACCGCGCGGATTAACACCCGTTATCCTCGCGGGTTAACTAGCGTTAATCTCGCGTCATCCTCGTACATTAACAAGCGTCAAATTCGCTTAAAACTCACGTTAACCTCGCAGATAAACTCCCGTTAACCTCGCGGGTAAACTCGCGTTAACCTCGCGGATATTCATGCGCCAAACTCGCGATAACCTAGTGGATAAACTCCTACCAAACTCGCGTTAACCTTGTGTTAACCTAGCGTAAACCTTGTGGATAAACTTGTGTTATAAACTCGAGCTAACCTCATGGATAAACGCGCGCCAAACTCGCGTTAACCTGACGAATTAACACTCGCCAACAATGCGGATAAAGTAGCTATAACCTCGCAGAGACAATCGCGTTAACATCGCCGATAAACTCGCGTTAAACTCGAGTTAACCTATAGCACCTTTTAGCTGATCAGATTTGCCCATCTTGGTTTTCTGGGTGATTGTCACTTTTAGGGCCTTGGTTGCCCCATAAAAAGGGGTCATATGGTGACGGGCAACATGTCAATCAACTCGTCTCTATTTTTGCTACCCTACAGCGCTTTCTATTTAATCAGATTTGCGCATCTAGAAGGTTTTCTGGAAGGTTGTCACTTTTAGGGCCTTGGTTGCCTCATAAAGAGGGGTCACATGGGGAGGGCAACATGTCAGTCAACTCGTCTTTATTTCTGCTACCCTACAGCAGGTGCCATTTTTTCTGTTTTGATGGAATAAAAAATGTCAAATATTAAATAAGGAATAAGTAACTAACTTCACGTCGCTCCTCAGTATACATGAGAATATTGTACTCGACAAGGACCTCAAATTTAAACCAACGCCTCCAAAACTTATCAAATCCTTCTTCATTGAGGATATCCAATTGCTTCACAATAGAATGAGATTGAGAGTTATACATGCTGACCAACAGCAGCGGTTCATTAACCCCTTGCAGAAGAGGACCAATAGCACACCAACCACTTGTCACAATGTTACGGTGGAAACATACCTATCTAAGACGAAAGTATAACTCCTCCTACGGTGTCTTAAACCCTCGCGCCTCTACATCTGCCTCAATAATATTGCCAAGGCGGGGAGAATTGTGCTAAATAGCCTCCGGCAGAAACGCAACATTGTCACCAAACAGTCGGATAAAGGCAAATCAACTGTTCTGCTCAACCGCACTACCTTTGTAGCTGCGGGCCCTCGACAACTTACCTCGGCCCTCCACTTTAAACCGTTCCCCCGTGATATAACGGCACGTATCACACTCGACGTCCGGAATCACTTGGAACGTATGCACAGTAACCACGAGATTGATCATAAAATGCATACATCACTTCAACCTAAATGGGACACGACCAAACAGCCTGTCCTCTACCTTCTGCCAAAGATACACAAGGACCCGTCTACAACGGGTTGGCCGATCATTGCGGGTTGCAGCAGCCCCACTACCTCTATATCCGGTCTACTTGACCTCTTTCTGGTTCCCATTGTATAGAAACAACATTTGTATACATGGGACACTGGCCAATTCATACAACTCATTGAGGAGGCACCTATCCCTCCGGGTTGCATTTCTGCCGACATTGACAATATGTACACAACATATCGCACGAGGAAGCTATGGCAGCTGTCGAAAGGGCTCTGAGTGAGAACCATAATTTACCATATCTCATACCCAAACCATGGACTACTTCACTACTAACGCCCCTTAAGCTTATACTTGAGCGCAACTGTTTCCAATTTGATGGACAGTCCTATATCCAAACATTGGGAGCTGCCATGGACAGTAAGGCCAGCCCTGAAATAGCCGATATCACGGCCCATACCTCTGAGACCATACTGCTTTCAATGGTCCAGGGCAAAATCCACAATTGGCTCCGATATCGTGATGATACCTTTATCATCTGGACGGGATCCGAAGCGGACCTGCATAGCTTCATGGAAAGAGCTAACCAATAACCCGACATTTCGCTTTGTATATGAAGCCTTTACCACCAAGGTCACGTTCCTTGATACCGAGATTTACAAGAGTGATAGGTTTTAAGCCACCAGCGTTCTGGATGTGCGCCTCCACATCAAACCAACGGATTCATTCCAATACCTCCACCGCCAATCCGAGCACCCCCTGCTACTTTTAGGGGTTTCATCAAGGGTGATGCGCTTTATACCCAACAACTCACGCAATTAACTATTACCATATTCCCAGAGCCTCCAATTCTGGCTTTCAAACGCGACACAAACCTTAATGACACCCTATGACACCCTACTTTGTGCCCAGTTACCGCCTACAAAGCATAGTACTGGAGAGACCATCCGTTCTCCCATTGGTAGTACAACCCACCACAATTAACAGTTACCAGCCTACGGTCTACTTGCTGCCCTCCCCCCCCCCCCCCCACACACACATGGGGCTGATGAGCACATTTACTACAGGCAATTAACTATCTGAACGCATGATCATACCACATGCTACCCACCACAATTCGCATCCTCCTACGAGGATAGAGCGTCTTGGATGAGCACCTACCCTGGGCTTTCAACGCCCCTCCCACACAACATGTGGGCCACACTCTTAACGTACGACGAATGAAATGGCTTTTGCGAGCCGAAGGCGCGCAGGGACGGTCTGGGGGAGCAAGCCCCTTTCGACCCTTAGTGACTATGTAGTGATGTGTCATGCCAGAGCGTGGTAAAGGAAGGAAAGAGGAGGGAAGCAGCTTATCCCCGTCTGTGTTTCTTACGGCTCTTTTTCTTAGGAGGTGGTTAAGATGGAGATATGGATGGCGATGTTGTTGAGTTTAAATGTTGAGTTATCTCTAGTCTAATGTCGTGTTGGAAATTTCCTTGGAGTTTTTGATGAACTCTCGGGTCTCGGCGACCATTTGGTTTGCTCTCTCCATATTACTTTCCATGTTGATGGTGACTGAGGACTGGGTGGCTGTTCCGCTGTGATTTCCGCTCCCGGGCTTTCCGGTAGTGAAGGAAGAGGGGAGTGAGGGGTGGGAGATGGTGAAAATGCAACTTCCAGTTCCTCCTCAGTCTTCACTAGACGTTCCTCATTCAACTGTACCGGCTCAGGAGCCGACAGTTGGTTGTGTATACAAGTGGAACTAGGAGGGGAACTGGCGGCAGCCTCCAGAACCTCCACCCCCTCACTCAACTCTTTCTTCCTATTCCGGAAGGCCTCCAAGCGCCGGGCGCCAGGTACTACCTCTCTCCGAAGAGGGTGGTGTTTTGGTTTTCTCAACTTTCTCCACTTCAAATTCCAGTTTCAGATGGACGCTCAAGCCTATTTCCTGGATAGTCTAGGAGATTGGGCATGAGACGCCCAGAGCTGAGGGGAGGGATTCCCGACGCTTGGAGGCTTTCTTTGAAAAGAAGAGAGAGAAGGGCGGGGAAGGGAAAGTGGAGGAAACAGCCACAATTTCTACTCCAACTTCCACAGAAGACTCACCCATCTTGTCTCTAGCCCCACAGCTGGAGACGCCAGATGTGGACGGTCCAGTGGAGACAGAGATGGAAATGAAAGCTGTCTTCTCACCACTTCCAGTTCCCCACTCGCCTCTTCCTTCAATTCCAGAAAGCCAGGACCAGGATGCCGGATCCACGCCGCCAACAAAGACCAGGAAATCCTTTGATGATATTCACAAAGAGGCACTAGATGAACTCAGAAGAAGCATTCAGAGAAGTACAACAGCTTCGCGAGAGACTAAAAAATCCAGAAGACCAGAGGGTCCTAGCAGAAAAACACACCCATCCACCTCCAACCACGTCATCCGATACAACCACTACATCATCGTCATAGCCTCCTCCCTCCAAGAAAAGAAGTAAAAACATAAACGCTGCTAATCTCCTCCTTTCCCTCCTTTGATACGATCAGACATGGTGCACAACAAAAAGTAAAAGAAAGTAAAAGGAACAATACCATACTGTTAACGATCGGCGAAAGGGGCTTGCCCCAAAACGTCCAAGTGCCCCTTCGGCGCGCTAAAACCATTATTCTTCTAGTCTATCTCACCAGCGACCACGTCAACACTGGAATTACCAGAGAGACTAAGGAAAACCATTTCAGCTCTGGGCGTCCCTTGCCCAATCTCATGGACTCTACTATGACGAGACAGATTCACCACCCTCCTCGGGGAGAGGTAGCACCTTTGGTGAGAGGATTCCCTCTAACACTGGGCCTCACATGAGAAGGCCAGGAGGCCCTGCAATGAAGAAGAGAGAAAGAGTCCAGCAACCAAGCGAAGGGATTCCCGTCGCTTGGAGGCTTTCCTGGAAAAGAAGAGAGAAAAGAGCGAGGAAAGGAAGGAGCCAGAGGAAGTGTACCATCGCCCCCAAGACACGAAAGAATAGTTCCAGCTCTGTTGGTTTAACCTAGGTACGTACTATGGGAGAGGTTGCGGGGTGGATCCCAGCGTTGTGTACTTTTGGTTTAACCTGGGTACTATAGGAGATGTTGCGGGATGGATTCCAGCGCTGTGTACTGTTGGTTTAACCTCGGTACTATGGGAGAGGTTGCGGGGTGGATCCCATGGTTGTGTACTGTTGGTTTAACCTGGGTACTATGGGAGAGGTTGCGAGGTGGTTCCCAGCTTTGTGTTCTATCGGTTTAACCTGGGTACTATGGGAGAGGTTGCAGGGTGGATCCCAGTGTTGTGTACTGTCGGTTTAACCTGGGTACTATGAGAGGGGTTGCGGGGTGGATCCCAACGTTGTGTACTTTTTTATTTAGGGATCGACTCCCATTGTGATCGTCTAGTGCTTAATTTTAATTCTTCAGGTTCTGTGGTTTAGACTTAGCCAGACAGGGTTAAAGGATACTTACGAAATAATAAGTAAATAAGCTCCAACACAGTTATATAGAGGCCAATAGATATTTATTTAATTAAGTGTGAGAAATGAATGATATACCTTTAACCAGATTGCCGAACAGCTCACAACGAGAACAGCAGCCCTTGTACTAAGTTAAAACACATAAGTTAACTTGAGCAATTTAATTCCATGAGATTCCTTAGTCCTAATTTTTACCAGCACTTACCAAGAACTCAAAGCTCTCTACAATGAGGTAAAGCTCTTAACATTTAACCAAGGAGAGTACTGAATAAATCAAATAAATATAATAGTCCAAAATCAGTTAGCTCCGCCGAACTATGTGATTTTAGACCATTTGTAAAATAACTAAAACCCACCTAATAATATCTCTAAGAGTTTCAAAGTTGTTTGCTCCGACAAGCTTTGAAGGTCAGTGCCGCCGGACAATGTGATTTCACAGTGACAGTAGGCTGTTTAAATACAAATCATAGACATCGAAGCACCACACCAATGAGAGAGAGTCTCTCATTGATGGTTTTGCTGCTGAGACTAGTATTGCATCAGCCAACTGCTTTATCACTTTGCATTTTAATAAATGAATGTGGGAACCAAAGATAATATGGTGAAATTTACTAGCCTACGCTCCAGTCAGTTAATGAGAATTTGTAGTACACCTAACATACCGATCTCCAATAATGAAACCGGGTTGATGATGATTGTTTGACAAGTTCAGCCAACTTTAATAAACAATTAATAGGGTGAACTTAGTATTTATTATTATTATTTAGTGATGTTTAAGGTCACATATTTATGCACAATGGCTAATCATGACCGTGACAGCTTTACGGGTGGAGGAAGCCGGAGTACCCGGAGAGAACCACCGAGCAACGACGAGCAGCTGCCAGCTCCCCAACATCGTAACTCCGCACTGCAGCACAGACAGGGTTAGATTGGTTGAAGACATGCGTACCATCGACGTGCAGTACGCCTTAGTACACGGCGTCATCGTGCCCCCACATGAGCAATGGGGGTGAAGTGTCTTGCCCAAGGACACAACGCGGTTGCCGCAGGTGGGATTCGAACCGAGGACCTCTCGGCTTGCAGCCTGCGCCTCTACCTACTGAGCCACCGCGTCCCCGGATGAACTTAGTACTATGTGTAGTAATATTAGAAGTGATCCAGTGTTGTGGAATATCTCATTATAACCACAAACTACAAATTATGCTCACCAGTTAAATTCTGTCTGCAAAGAGCTTCTGACAAAAGAGCTGATCTAAACTCATAGAGCTTACTTCGTCACAGCAGTCACAATTTCAGCTCCTACTCCCAGAGAGACACCCATCTTTCCTCCAGCTCCACAGCTGGAGACGACAGATGTGGACAACTCTGTGGAGACCGAGTTGGAAACGAAAGCTGTCTTCTCGCCACTTCCCGTTCTCCACTCGCCTCTCCCTTCGATACTAGATAGCCCTGCGTCAGAAACCGTCCAAAAGAAAGCCGAAAAGTTCAAGTTGGATCTGGAAAAACACCAAGGGAGAGAAAAGTACGCGATTCAAAGCGAAAGGCAACTTCAAGAGCTACTGGTATTAATTAAAGGAATGGGCACATCAACAAAACTAGGGGCAGCACAACAACAGGCACCTCCAAGAGAGACGCCAACCACACCAACAACCATAGATACCCTTTCACCATCACAGCCACCTCCTCACAAGAAAAAAACCCAAGACACACAGACGCCGTTAACTTTCTTCCCTTCCTTTCCCGCTTTGACACGATCAGACAGGGTGCATGACAAAAGTAAAAGAAATAACATGATACCTTAATTGAAGGGGTCGAAAGGGGCTTGCCCCACATCGTTCCTGCGCGCCTTCGGCGCGCTAAAACCATTTCATTTCGCCCTTTCTTTCATCATTCATTTCATCATCACTGACTGGGCTGATGCATTTTGGTCGGCCCGTATTCGCACCTCTGACCTTAGAGCGCGAACATCCTAATTAGACCGTAATTATGGAAACACTAGAACTACCAGCGTGACTCAAGAAGACGATTGCAGCTCTGGGCGTCTCTTGCCCTATCACCTGGACTATCCAGGAGATTTGCAAGAGCGTTCATATGACTCTTGAATTCAAGAGCGAAGAAGAGACTAAATCACCACTATCCTCGAGGAGAGTTAGTACCTTTGCTGAGAGGACCTCCTCTCAGACTGGTCCTTATCCGAGGAGGTCAGGAGGTCCTGAAAAGAGAAAGGCAAGGAAAAAGAGCCCGTCCACCAAGCGGAGGCATTTCCGACGCTTGGAGGTTTTCTTGGAGAAGAAGAGAGAGAGGAGTGAGGAAAAGGAGAAGCCCGAAACAGTAACCAGTTCTGCTCCAACTCCCACAGAGACACCCATCTTGCCCCCTGCTCCACAGCTGGAGACGACAGATGAAGAAAGTCCTTTGGAGTCGGAGATGGAATTGGAAGCTGTCTTCTCGCCACTTGCAGATCCCCACTCACCTCTCCTCCAGACCAGAAAACCAGGACCAGAACGCCGAATCTGCTCCACCGTCAGAAAACATGCAATCTCTGACGCGAACGACATAGACGAGATCACCAAAGGCATCCAAGAAAGATAAGAATGCACAGAGATCCACCAAGACATAACAAAACTTTGAGCAACATACAACCTTCCACCAACTACCATTCCACCTGATACTACGACCATTCTAAATGGCACAAACACATCTACTACAACATCACCGTCACAGCCTTCTCCCTCGAAGAAGAGAAGCAAGAAGCGCAAACGTCGTTAACCCTCTCCTTTTCCTCCTTTAACACACCCAGACATGATGCAGAGAACTTAAAAGCAAAAGTACCACTATGATACAGTTAGAGATGGGTCGAAAGGGGCTTGCCCCACCCCGTCCCTGAGCGCCTTGGCGCTCTAAAACCATTCTTTTAGTTTAGCTTCAGTTAGGCTTTCGTAACTACTTCTGCTTCCAACCATGCGACCAATTAGAACATCTCGTAGATCGAACTACCAGCACAGAACGCCGGCACGACCGCACCAGCCTCCACTTAGGCATACTAGAATCATTAAGCCACCACTAGATCATACCAAGCCTAGGGAGGAAGCTTTGAGGGAACATAGAACGAGGCACGCCCTCGACTGAATCAAACATATCGAATCACCTGACTGGACCTACGGCACTCGTCCTCTATCCACCGCGAGCATTCCTGACCAACAGAAACTTGACACAGAGTTGTTTGACCAGGTGAAAAAGTATAAACATGCGGCCAAAGACACCATTGTGGACCACCTTAACCAGTTGGCTGTCAAAGACCCCGGCTTGCACACTGACAGTAGTGACGATTAGAAGATTGCGGACATGGCTGCCAAGATTTCACTCCTGGCAGCCAAACAACTGCTGCAAGCAGCACCTAAAGCAACTACTGACCCACAGACGCTGGACAAACCGGGTTAATTCACTTCCACCAACCAGAAAGAATATTGGATGTAGATCGTACACTACACTAATTAACGTTCCTTTTCAGGGCCACCCACAATATTAGAAAGAGTGGTACTTATACACACTCACTTCCTTCATATTTACAAATACAAGCTCCCTAGAAGGAGCATAGAGTAAACCATAACCTATGCGGGAATTGAGTTCTCCCCGAACCACTTAACCTGGCGCGCAGCCAAATGAGAAGACCAATACTCATTCCTCTATATGTGTTCCACTATGTAGAAAACACACCCCTGCACAACGCAGGAGACTATATTTGCAATCCTGAGCCCTAACCTCGGGCCAACGTGGGGTTCCAGCCGTGTAATACGACGGTATGATGAACATGGCACTCCGTGATCAATCTTGACACAAACTGATGGTGCTATCTTCAAATCCAGCTCATATCATCAAACAACAACGTCCCCTCCCCCGGGGCCTGGCTTATAGGGATGGACTACCAGGGCCCTCCCCATCTCGAACCGCTGTTAGATGACCGCACCCCAAGCTTGAGGGCGAACCTAGTGGCTACTAGGTACCCCACTATCACAGTTGGTGGCAGTTGGCCGGGTGGTTTACCCCTCTGGTAATAGAGTTTGTGGTGTGCCATGCTACGGTGGTATTTATTTTAATCTTTTGCGTCAAACGGCCGAGAAAATCAAAACCCCTGTTTTAAGCCTCTTGGTTGGACGGTTGGAAGCAGTTGGCTGTGGTGGCTGACCCCACTGGTAATAGTGTTTGTGGTGTGCCACCCTACGGTGGTATTTATTGAGTCTATTGCTTCAAACGGCTGAGAAAATCAAACCCCGTTTTTAAGCCTCATGATTGGATGGTTGATAGTGGTTGGCTGGGGTGGCTGACCTCCCCCGCCCCCACCCCAGGTAATAGTGTTTGTGGTGTGCCACCCTACGGTGGTATTTATTTGATCTATTACGTCAATTGTCCAAGAAAATCAAAACCCCTGTTTTTAAGCCTCTTTCTTGGTGGACTGGAAGTGGTTGGCCGGGGTGGCTGACCCATCTGGTAATAGTGTTTGTGGTGTGCCACCCTATGGTGGTATTTGAATCTTTTTCGTCAAACGGCCCAGAAAATCAAAACCCCTGTTTTTACGTCTCTTAGTTGGATGGTTGGCGGTGGTTGGTTGAGTGGTTGACCAGGGTGGTTGACACCTCTGGTAATAGTGTTTGTGGTGTGCCACTCTATGGTGTATTTATTTGAATCTCTTGTATCAAACAGCCGAGAAAATCAAAACCCTGTTTTTAAGCCACTTGGTTGGACGGTTGATGGTGGTTGGCCGGAGTGGTTGACCCCTCTGGTACTAGTGTTTGTGGTGTGCCACTCTATGGTGTATTTATTTGAATCTCTTGTGTCAAACAGCCGAGAAAATCAAAACCCCTGTTTTTAAGCCACTTGGTTGGACCGTTGGCAATGGTTGGCCAGGGTGGTTGACACCTCTGGTAATAGTGTTTGTGGTGTGCCACTCTGTGGTGTATTTATTTGAATCTCGTGTCAAACAGCCGAGAAAACAAAACCCCTGTTTTTAAGCCACTTGGTTGGACCGTTGGCAGTGGTTGACCAGGGTGGTTGACACCTGTGGTAATAGTGTTTGTGGTGTGCCGCCCTATGGTGGTATTTATTTGAATCTATTGCATCAAACGGACGAGAAAATCAAAACCCCCGTTTTTAAGTCTCTTGCTTGAACGGTTGAAAGTGGTTGGCTGGGGTGGCTGACCTCTCTGGTGATAGTGTTTGTGGTGTGCCACCCTATGGTGGTATTTGAGTCTATTGCGTCAAATGGCCGAGAAAATCAAAACCCCTGTTTTTAAGTCTCTTGGTTGGACGGTTGGAAGTGGTTGACCGGGGTGGCTGACCCCTCTGGTAATAGTGTTTGTGGTGTGCCACCCTGCGGTGGTATTTATTTGAATCTTTTGCGTCAAATGGCCGAGGAAGAAAAAAACCCTGTTTTTAAGCCTCTTGGTTGGATGGTTGGAAGTAGCTGGCCGGGGTGGTCGACTCCTCTGGTAATAGTGCTTGTGGTGTGCCACCCTACGGTGGTATTTATTTGGATCGATTGTGTCAAACGGCCGAGAAAATCAAAACCCCTGTTTTTAAGTCTCTTGGTTGGACGGTTGGAAGTGGTTGGCCGGTGTGGCAGACCCCTCTGGTGATAGTGTTTGTGGTGTGCCACCTACGGCGGTATTTATTTGAATCTATTGCATCAAATAGCTTAGAAAATCAAAACCCCTGTTTTTAAGCCTCTTGGTTGGACGGTTGGAAGTGGTTGGCCGGGGTGGCTGACCCCTCTGGTAATAGTGTCTGTGGTGTGTCACCCTACGGTGGTATTTATTTGAGTCTATTGCTTCAAACGGCCGAGAAAATCAAAACCCGTTCTTAAGCCTCTTGCTTGGACAGTTGGAAGTGGTTGGCCAGGGTAGCTGACCCCTCTGGTAATAATGTTTGTAGTGTGCCACCCTATGGTGGTATTTATTTGAATCTTTTGCATCAAACGGCCAAGAAAATCAAAACCCTTGTTTTAAGCCTCTTGGTTGGATGGTTGAAAGTGGTTGGCCGGGGTGGCTAACCCCTCTGGTAATAGTCTTTGTGATGTGCCACCCTACAATGGTATTTATTTGAATCTATTGCATCAAACGGCCGAGAAAATCAAAACCCGTTTTTAAGCGTCTTGGTTGGACAGTTGAAAGTTGTTGGCCGGAGTGGCTGACCCCTCTGGTAATAATGTTTGTGGTGTGCCACCTTACGGTGGTATTTAGTTGAGTCAATTGCTTCAGACAGCCAGGAAAATCAAAACCCGTTTTTAAGCCTCTTGGTTGGACGGTTGAAAGTGGTTGGCCATGGTGGCTGATCCCCTCTGGTAATAGTGTTTGTGGTGTGCCACCCTATGGTGGTATTTATTTGAATCTGTTGCATCAAACAACCGAGAAAATCAAAACCCTTGTTTTCAAGTCTCTTGGTTGGACGGTTGGAAGTGGTTGGCCGACCCCTCTGGTAATAGTGTTTGTGGTGTGCCACCCTACGGTGGTATTTATTTGAATCTTTTGCATCAAACGGCCGAGAAAATCAAAACCCCTGTTTTTAAGCCTCTTGGTTGGACGGTTGATGGTGGTGGGCCGGAGTGGTTGACCCCTCTGGTACTAGTGTTTGTGGTGTGCCACTCTATGGTGTATTTATTTGAATCTCTTGTGTCAAACAGCCGAGAAAATCAAAACCCCTGTTTTTAAGCCACTTGGTTGGACCGTTGGCAATGGTTGGCCGGGGTGGCCGACTCCTCTGGTAATAGTGTTTGTGGTGTGCCACCATACGCTGGGATAAGTTTAATGCCTCTCGGCAGTTTACTTAATATCAAATAAGGAATAAGGAATGAGGAGCTGGAGTCACCTATTGTGGTTTCCATATGTAGCCCAAATATTAACCGAGGTACTCGATTTGAACAAACTGGAATCTGAGCCCCCTAGAGATGTTGTATACCAAATATATAAGCATTCCGACGGGTGGATCTGAAGAAGATTTTTAAAAAAATTTCCTCATATCGCACTAAGTAAAAATTTGGGCTACCATAGCGAGCCCAAATATATACCTTGCGATCTGATTTGAACAAACTTGAATCTGATGCGCGTCGAGATGTTGTATACCAAATATGAAAGCATTATGATTGGTGGATCTGAAGATTTTTAAAAATTATCTCCCATATTGAACGTAGGAAGCCCAAATATTAACCTAGGGACTTGGTTTGAAGAATCTTGAATCTGACCCTCATAACAATGATGAATATCAAACATTAAGTTATTCTAACTGGTGGTTCTGAAGAAGATTTTTAAAGAATATTCCCCATATTACCCTATGTACAAAATTTGGGCTCCTGTATTGAACCCAGATATGAACCAATGGGCATTATTTTAACAAACTTGTATGTGGCCCATCTATGAATGCTGTATACCGAATATCAAAAGATTCTGATGATTGGTTCTGGAGAAGACTTTTTAATTTTTGCAAATATGCTGACTCCACATTTTTTCGATGCCTGTTACAGAACACCCTCACATAACTGATGGCAATTTTTTTACCATTCAATTCTATTGGACCTAAGGATACTTTATACCAAATAACAACTCTGTTCCGTGAGGTTTTGGGAAATATGGGCGTTTGAAAACATTTCTATTTTTAGCTTCCAGGGTTCCCATTTTTTTGCATGGGTCATGTACTTATGACCCAATAATACCACATTCCAAATTTGGTTCAAACTAGACCATTGGTTCAGAAACTAGAAATTTTGGGCGGGGCCAAAAATCTTACCCCTCCCATTATAAAGCCAAATAGTGCTTCACGAACTTCGTTTGAGCCAACTTGATTCTACACCTTGAAAGGAAGCTCTGTTGCAAATATCAAGCCATTGTACACACTGGTTTATGAGAGGATTTTAAAAATATGTTGGAGCTTTTTCCCCCACTCCCTCCCCATGGAGCTGGGCATGTTGAGTTGAACTAAAATGCAATGCCCCTTTGGGACCATCACTCACACAAACCTTCACTTGAATTGGCCCAGAGGCTTTGGAAGAGAAGACCAAAACATGGTGTTGACAGACGCCTGATGGAGAGCGATGCGATTAGCTCAGCTTGATTTTGTCAAGATGAGCTAAGAAGGGGTACATAGGACTCATTTTGTCCATTCATACATCCTTCTCTTCATCGCAGTGGTTTCCAAGCAATAACCTTTGTACTGTTGGTCACACAATGCTCGTACATCACATACAGGTTGCCCATGATGGTGTGATTAGGATTGCTTTTGGTATCTGAATGTCAAAAAGGCAAGGTTACTGTTACTATAAATAGACTTTTGGTGTCCATGCAATAACTTTTTAGTTTCCTTTAGCGTATTAAGCTGTAACTTGAACTCCCTTCACAGACTGATTACCTATGAGGCGTCGATCATTGGGATTAAGTTAGGTGTCAATACATCAAAGGTCAAGGTCATTGTTAGTACCAATAAATGTTTAGTATTGTACAATAACATGGATTTCCTTATATGCACAAAGCTTTAAATTTTACCTCTCTGATCAACCCGCCACCCACCATAGGGGTTAATGAGGCAAAAATTTAAATTTTGCTCCAAAAATTGTTTTGAAGGATTTATAGTGAAGTGCACAAAAAAAGGTTTTTACCCCCTCATAGGGATTAATTATTTTTCCCACATAAAATCACTTTAAATTCTTCAAAATGTATATGGCCGCACAATTTTTTTTCTCCCCTAATTTAGCCGCTGGGGCGGGGGAGTGGTGGTGGTGGTAGTGATATGGGTCATTTTTTTTCACATAAATCTTTCAAAACATATTTTGGAGCAAAATAAAATGTTTGCATATTTGACCCTGGGGTGGGATGGTGTCATAGGGTTAAATTTTTTCCACATAATATGAAGAGACATTCTTTGGTGGTCACGAAGATTTTTTTTAAGAATATTCCTCATAAGGCACCATGTTAAAATTCAGGCTCCAATAAGGATCCCAAATATACACTCGGAGACTTGATTGGACACACTTGAATCTGACCCGTCCCTCTTCCCCTCCTAGAGATGTTGTATACCAAACATGAACGGATTCTGTCTGATGGATCTGAAAAAGAAGGCTTTTAAAGAATATTCAGCATAAAGCACTAAGCAGGACAAAACATCAACCCAGCGCCCCTGTTTGAACAAAATTGAATCTGAGATTTATACCAAATATGAAAGGATTCTGACTGGTGGATCTGAAGAAGATTTTCAAAGAAATTTCCTTATATTTCACTAAGGTAAAACTTGGGCTCCTGCAGGGAGCCCAATTATTAACCCTGGGACTCATTTGAACAAACCTGAATCTAACCCCCTAGAGATGTTGTATAACAAATATGAAAAGATTCTGAATGGTGGATCTGAAGAAAAAGACTTTTTTTAATTATTGGAAAAATGTATGGGTGTTAAGGGTGCTATCAATTATGTATCTTCTGGTGCCCCCCTGTGGGCGTGGCAATTTTATTTTAACAAACGTAAATTGAAATATGATGAGGAACACACACACCAAATTTGGTTCAATTTGGTCCAAGAGTTTGTGAGAATTCGATAATGTAAAGTTTACGCTGGACAGACGGAAAGTGATTAGTAAAGCTCCCATTGAGCTTCGCTCAGGCGAGATAAAAAAAAGAAACAACTCACTTTGATCTATTCATAAAAAGCATTGTTTTCATTTCGCAGCACAACATGAGAAGAAACAAATTGCAAGGGAAGTATAGCCTATTTTCTTTACGCTCACACTGAACACCTGCTGACATCAAACGTTGTTGTTTCAAAATATACAATCTTGTGATAAAAACGCATTTGAACTGGGATGACATTTTCGTCACATCGTCCCTGCGCGCCTTCGGCGCGCTAAAACCTTTCATTCATGACATTTTCTGACAGAAGTTGGAGTTTCCATCTGTTCTTGTGTTTTTCCAAGTACAAGTTCCCTTGAACTGGGAATTACCTGTGCATACCTTATTCATTTCTCTTCTTATCATGGGTTAGTTTGGATGGGTACCTGTAATATCAGTGCTGTGGTTCTGTTACTCATGTCTGAAGGTTATGATTTTTGATAACGACAACTATTCTGTAGTTCTGACTTTATGAACTATTTGACTGACTCTCAATTCGTCGGGAGGAAGAAAGAAAAACAACAAATAAGAATTACTGCTTCTTTATTCTTTTTTTATTTCTTATTTATTCACCAATGTGTAGCAAAAGCAAATTACCCAAAATGGCATACAACACCACCCAAATCGAAACTAAGCTGTCTCGATTGAGACAATTTGAGAATTTTGGGACACTCAGAAGCCATTGCAAAACAACGATTAATTAGTTTTTCTCAATCGTATTTTTCAGTACTCATGAAGTCATCGACCCAAGATTGTGTATGGCAGATTTTGTTTTTTATTTATGTGAGGAAAAAAATGTTAAAGGATCACGTTTTTTCCAGATGTGGCAACCCCTGAGAAACGATGTATTTTTTATATGGCCTTAAAAGGTCTGCTGTTAATATGGCTTGTTTGGTGGAACTGGGAATATTCCCAGTATACATCGCGGACCTAAAGGATTGTGTAAATTTTTGGCACCATATTATTTCAACCCCACATTTATCACTTGTTAAAAGCGGCTGAGTAGAAAATAGGGCAACTGAAGGAGGCTTTAGCAAACAAATTGGAACTATTTCTTAATAGAGAAGGATTTATGCATGTATGGACCACCCAGTCAACAGCTAGTATGAATAGTCCGGCATTTTCTGTGAAGAAGCTTGAAGATAATTTTATCAGTAATTGGAAATTCAAACTAAATGATGATAACAATAAAATTAATGGTAATAAACTAAGATTTTAAAGGAAACATAAGAATATTTATGAAATAGAAAATTATTTGCTCACAGATGACCATCATGTTAATAGAAACTCAAAAGAATATTTACCTAGATTAGGATAAGTGATCATAAACTTCAGGTCGAATCAGGTAGACATAATATTTATGAAATAGAAAATCATTTGCTCACAGATGACCATCATGTTGATAGAAACTCAAAAGAATATTTACCTAGATTAGGATAAGTGATCATAAACTTCAGGTGGAATCAGGTAGACATAATATTTATGAAATAGAAAATCATTTGCTCACAGATGACCATCATGTTGATAGAAACTCAAAAGAATATTTACCTAGATTAGGATAATTGATCATAAACTTCAGGTGGAATCAGGTAGACATAATATTTATTATTTATTTATTAGGGTTTAACAACACTTTAACAGCCAGGGTCATATTGATGACAGTTTTACGAGTTGGGAACCTGGGGTACCCAGGGAGAACCACCCAGCAACTGCAAGCTCCCCAACATCGTAACTCCGCAATACAGGACAGGCAGGGTTAGATCACTGACATCAATAAGATATGTATGACTCGGGTCTAACACATGTACAACGCAAGAAATATATCGTTATAACGGTTATAAACACTTTTGAGAATTATATACAGCATAATTATTCTGCTTGAATAAATACATGGAAATTGAACCCATTCATTCTACTAAATCTATTCACCTATCTCAGATCACCTAAGTGCCTTTGCCTTCTTGTCGTTTTCGTGATGAATCCTAATTTTGGATTTAACAATAAATATTGATTTAGGTTGAATTAATAACAAGAAGAATGTTACTAAGGTAACACACGCCCTCCCTCCTTGTGACCTTTACCTTGCAGATGCGGCAGAAATTATTATATGCGACACACCTTCTGACTGTCCTTAACATTTGTAAAAAGTTTATCAATTGTACTATGATTCGTTTCTGAGTTATGGCTGAAACACGAATATAGACCGATATTCAGTGAGACCTTGAAATGTGACCTTGACCTTGAAGGTACGAACCCAGCTATGGTGTGTGACACATCCTCTCATGGCCCTTTATAATTGTGTGAAGTGTGATGACTGTAGCCCTAATAGTTTCGGAGTTGTGCTTGAGACACGATTTGTGACCCTGAACATATGAAGGTCAATTGTGACCTTCACATTGCAGATGCGGCGGGAACTATTATACGGGACACACCTTCTGACTGTCCTTAACATTTGTAAAAAGTTTAACAATTGTACTATGATTCGTTTCTGAGTTATGGCTGAGACACGAATATTGACTGATTTTTAGTGTGACCTTGACCTTGAAGGTACGAACCTGGCTATGGTGTGTGACACATCCTCCCATGGCCCTCTATAATTGTGTGAAGTTTAAGTTATAACTCGAAAACTGTTAGGGTCACAGTCATCAAACTTCACACACAAACACGGACACACACACACACTTCAATCACAAAATGCCACCCGACTTAAGTCGGGTGGGGGGGGGGGGGCATAAAAAGCACCCACGAAATGATCATAATCGACCTTTGCACAAATGTTATTGCTTTTCTGTTTCCGTTACCGCAGTAACTCTGGGTTGTGCAAAACGTACGATATCCAAGTGCTGTTGACACTTCACCCGCGTCCAAATCACGATAAGTAAAGGATAAAACCTAGTTTGGATTAAGGGGTCGTGCAACGTAACATTGGACATTTTTTTGTGTAAATTTTCACAATGCCCTAAATACGAATTAAAGCGATGAATAACAACATATAGGGCGAGTCGATTTACCCAATAACACCTCACAGCACTCAATACTACTATCATCATATTCACCCTATCCTACACACACATACGGGAGCGCGGTGGCTCAGTAGGTAGAGGTGCA
Source organism: Pictodentalium vernedei (assembly GCA_031216915.1). NCBI lineage: Eukaryota > Metazoa > Mollusca > Scaphopoda > Dentaliida > Dentaliidae > Pictodentalium > Pictodentalium vernedei. Next base: position 865,315,417 of record CM062296.1, on the reverse strand, counting down.
GGCTGCAAGCCGACAGGTCCTCGGTTCGAATCCCACCTGCGGCAACCGTGTTGTGTCCTTGGGCAAGACACTTCATCTCCATTGCCCGCGTGGGGGCACGAACGCGGGGGCACGATGACGCCGTGTACTAAGGCGTACTGCACGTCGATGGTACGCATGTCTTCAACCAATCTAACCCTGCCTGTGCTGCAGTGCGGAGTTACGATGTTGGGGAGATGGTAGCTGCTCGTCGTTGCTCGGTGGTTCTCTCCGGCTTCCTCCACCCGTAAAACTGTCAAGGTCATAATTAGCATTGTGCATAAATATGTGACTTTAAAACATCAATAAATAAATACACACACATACTGATATGTCGACAAACTCTTCAAGAATCAATAGTTAAGCTGTTCGTATTTTACGAGATTCGGAGTATCTTTGTCTTTGCTGCACAATAATGTGGCATGTGCAGACTTGGGCTGGTATAATTTATTTATTTATTTATTTATTAAATGGGGGTGGATGGGTCAGAATGGATTAGAATGGCAACGGAACACATTTTCACGTCTAAATAACCCTCAAGTTTTTTTTATTTTATTCTATAAACTGGGTAACATTGGGGTTAATTTAATTGTTTAAAATCTCCCTCGAAGAAATTGCTTCTCCATAAAATTTGGGAATAACAAAATAACTCTTTCTTTAGATGAGAACACCAGTTGGCCCATGTAAAATAGCTGGGAGTTGATTTCGCAAATTCAAAAGATGTCACTTGGGCGGCAACATGGTTTGGACAAGCGTCAAAGGGAAGTAGGAGTCAATGTTTTTTGGAACTTCACAGCGAGTCAGTTGTCGCCTTCAACGACAATAAAAAGATCTCCAGAATTGATGTGTTGCACTAAAGACAAACCAAAAGAAACCGAAGGATTACTTTATGTGCATTGAAATTTAAATAATAAAAAAACCTACCTTTCAGAAGGGTTTTACAAGTGGAATTGCTGTCTCACTCTCTCCGTTGTTCTCAAATTTTAACCCAAATCAGGCATTTCTATGCTTTTTAAACCCAACACAAGCAGAAAGATCCTTTTAGTTGCCTTGCACCCCTACCCCCGAAATTTCCGACGCACATGTTTTCCAGACTATTTTTAGGAAAGGCCATCCGCCACTCTCCCACCGCTGCCTAATCTTCACCATTTATTATACTTATTATTATACTGATTTAGAGAACTATAGCCGATACTTTACTTTTTAATTAAAAAATGGCTTGGATCGGGTGAGGTTTCTCTCCGAGGCGTTTTGTTGAACAGGATTCTGTCCGTGTGTAAGGGGAGGGACCGGGCCCAAGGAAAAATTTGTTCCGGTCCTGTTATCAGATAGTATTGGGTCTTATTGGGTATTATTTGGGTTTTATTGGGTGTTATTGTATAGTATTGGGTGTTATTGGGTAAATCGACGTGCCAAATATTAACCCAAGCACTCGATTTGAACTTCCCTAGAGATGTTGTGTACCAAATATGAAAGATTTCTGACTGTTGGATCTGAAGAAGAGAAATTTCTTCATATTGCACTGATTTAGAGAACTATAACCGATACTTTACTTTTTAAATACTACAAGAGGCCCCACGGGGCCTGAAGCACTCATCTTGTACAGAACACAATTTAAACAGAGTCCAAGAATGAGTCTACATTAAGCTAGCCATCTCCATAGGCTAAACTGTCAATCCTTGAGTCCCTCAGGAGTGACAAAAATAATCTGGGCACCATGCCTTTTCTTTAGTTGATCATAAGTAAAATGTAGAGCTCTCCTATGAAGCCCCTTAATACAACCTATGTGGATTAATCTTAGTACCTCTAGAGGGTACTGAATACAAAATTTTTAATTCTTCAGCAAATTGAATTGCACTTAGTTCAAATTTGGGCTGCCATAGCGAGCCCAAATATTAACCTATGGATCCAATTTGAACAAACTTGAATCTGCCCCCCCCCCCCCCCCCCAGAGATGTTGTATACCAAATGTGAAAGCATTCTGACAGGTGAATCTGAAGAAGATTTTTGAAGAAATTCCCTCATATCGTACTAAGTTAAATTTCTTGTTCCCATATGGAGCCCAAATATTAACCTAGGAATGCGAATTGAACAACCTGGAATCTGACCCCCCTAGAGATGTTGTATACCAAATATAAAAGCATTCCGACTGGTGGATCTGAAGAAGAAGATTTTTAAAGACATTTCCTCATATTGCACTAAGTAAAAATTTGGGCTACCATAGTGAGCCCAAATATATACCTAGGGATCTGATTTGAACAAACTTGGATCTGACCCCCATAGAGATGTTGCATACCAAATATCAAAGCATTCTGACTTGTGGATCTGAAGAAGAAGATTTTTTAAATTACCCTCCATATTGAACAAAGATAAAATTTGGGCTTCCGTAGGAAGCCCAAATATTAACCTAGGGACTTGGTTTGAACAATCTAGAATCTGACCCTAATAACAATGATGTATACCAAACATTAAAAGATTCTGACTGCTGGTTCTGAAGAAGAAGATTTTTAAAGATTATTCCCCATATTACCCTATGTTAAAACTTCGGGCTCCTGTAGAGAGCCCAAATATGAACCATTGAGCTTTATTTCAACAAATTTTTATCTGACACCCCCCACCCCTCCCCTCCCCATTACAGAACACCCTAACATAACCGATGGCAATTTGTTTTTACTATTCAATTCTACTGGTCCTAAGGATACTTCATACCAAATAACAGCTCTCTGTTCCATGGGCGTTTGAAAATATTTCTATTTTTAGCTCCCGGGGTTCCCATAGGGATGCGGGAATATTTTTTTGCATGGGTCAAGTACTTATGACCCAATACTACCACAAACCAAATTTGGTTCATACCGGACCATTGGTTCAGAAAATAGAAATTTTGGGCGGGGCCAAAAATCTTACCCCTCCTATTACAAAGCCAAACATTATTTCACGAACTTCGTTTGAACAAACTTGATTCTACACCTCATATGGAAGCTCCATAGCAAATATCAATTCATTGTACACAGTACTACACACTGGTTCTTGAGAAGAAGATTTTAAAGATATTTTGAAGCATTTTCCCCCACTCCCTCCCTATGGGGCTGCACATGTTGATTTGCACAAAAATGAAATACCCCTTTGGGACCATCACTCACACAAACTTTCCCTTGAATTGGGGACGGACGGGGAGCGATGAGATTAGCTCCGCTTGACTTTGTCAAGATGAGCTAAAAATGGCTTGGGTCGGGTGAGGTTTCTCTCCGAGGCGTTTTGTTGAAGAGGATTCTATCCATGTGTAAGGGGAGGGACCAGGTCCATAGAAAAATTTGTTCTGGCCCTGTTATCAGATAGTATTGGGTGTTATTGGGTAAATCGACGTGCCGCATATTATATACCAAAATAATGACAAAAGTATACAAAACCTGAATTTACCCACTTCTGAACTTTTTTTAAAAATTATTTTGCTTTTGATGACAAAGAAATTGCCAGCCGCATAAGTAAGGGTTAACAAGGAATAGATCGGTAATTTGAATGTCTGAGTTGTGAATAAAAGACTCCACACTCCATACTCGGAGAAAGCATATTTATCATTTCATTACCAACGTGGTGAGAATGCTCAGGGAAAATGGATGACCACAAACGCTTCATTCTGTTTGTCTGACACGTTGTTGTGATCACGTGAGTTTTTTGGGTGAAATTGCGAATGATTTCGTTTCCCACGATCTGAAATCTTCAAACATTTCACTGTTGTCTTTGAATCTGGCAGGCGATGTAATGTACAACTCACGATACATTCACAGAATAATATTCAACTGACAATGTGATAAATGTGGGATGCAGTCCATAGTAGTACTGTTGAATTCCAAAACTGTACAATGTGACGCAAGTGTCAGCAAGGGATTAATACGCCACCAATTCGAACTACTATTATTTGGTTGGTGACAATCAGAACAAAAAAGTGGAAAATTATATTTGAAAACAAAAATATATTCACATCACATCAACATACATTACTGTCGTCACAATTGTATATTTGCGAAAAAATAATTTTACTGTTGCAGAACTATATCAGTGATGTAAAGAAGGCTTGATGAAGTCTGCTACTAAAAAAGAAAACCAATGTCAAGGTGAATTATCAGAAAGGTTTTTTCCTGTTCCCCAAATATTGAGAAATGTCGTACCATCGTAAATTTAAATATCTCCCTCACGCAACGGCATTGTGTATAAGATGGATCAACGTCCATTTTGAGCGCTGTCAGCACCAAAAGGTTGCGAACATCTATTTGTGTTGACACTCTGTGCTTTGAAGATTTCTAGTCTATTAGAGAAATTCCGCAGGGCGGACAAAAATTCACACGAATTACCAAAATGAGATCACAATGTGTCATAAGTGTTTAGATAAGTGAATTTATTAACCAACACAATTCTGACATCGTTCAGGCCGGTAACCCTCCGCCTATAAAATTAGTACAGAAGGCCGATAGTTCCAAAACAAATGAAGCATACCAAATCATGTACATAAATGAATTGGAAGCCAAGATGTCCAACTAAGTGTGGCAGATTGGTGAAAGTATTCAGCATGCAGGGCAGGTCAATCTTTTGTTGTTTTGACCACACTAGAACATTCAAATGATACTCTTGGCAGCTGTCAATGTTCATGCAAACCCAGAAATGGACACATATAACACTAAATGAGGAAGTTTGGCAGTTCACCCTTTTTTAGTGTATCAACCTCATCGTATGTTACCAATTTCACCTGTGTGAGTTCTGACATGTCCATTTAGATGTGACTTACTATGAAGGTTTTATTACATATAAATACATTAAAACAGTTTCTCATTTGTGTGGATTCGAATATGTATATTTAGATATGCTTTAGACCTGAAGACTTTATTACATATAGTACATTTAAATGGTCTCTCACCTGTGTGATTTCTGACATGTAAAATTAGACGTGTTTTAGAAGCAAAGGCTTTATTACATATAGTACAATTAAACGGTTGTTCACCTGGGTGAGTTCTGAAATGTTGCTTAAGTTCTGATTTACTTCTGAAGGCTTTATTACATATAGTACAATTAAATGGTTTCTCACTTGTGTGAGTTCTGAGATGTTGCTTAAGATCTGATTTACTTCTGAAGGCTTTATTACATACAGTACATTTAAATGGTTTCTCACCTGTGTGAGTTCTGAAATGTCGGTTAAGATCCGATTTATTTCTGAAGGCTTTATTACATATAGTACAATTAAACGGTTGTTCACCTGTGAGAGTTCTGAGGTGTGGCTCAAGTACTGATTTACTTCTAAAGGCTTTATTACATATAGTACATTTAAATGGTTTCTCACCTGAGTGGATTGTGATATGTTTAACTGGAGATGTGTTAGAACCATAGCCTTTATTACATATAGTACAATTAAATGGTTTTTCCCGTGTGAGTTCTGAAATGTTTCTTAAGATTCGATTTACTTCTAAAGACTTTATTACATATAGTACAATTAAATGGTTTTTCATCTGTATGAGTTCTGAGATGTGGCGTTAGATCTGATTTACATCTGAAGGCTTTATTACATATAGTACATTTAAATGGTTTCTCACCTGTGTGGATTGTCATATGTTTAACTAGAGATGTTTTAGAAGTAAAAACATTATTACATATAGTACAATTAAATGGTTTTTCACCTGTGTGAGTTCTGAGATGTGGCTTTAGATCTGATTTACGTCTGAAGGCTTTATTACATATAGTACATTTAAATGGTTTCTCACCTGTGTGGATTGTGATATGTTTTTTTAGAGATGCTTTTAAAGAGAAGACTTTATTACATATAGTACATTTAAATGGTTTTTCACCTGTGTGAGTTCTGAGATGTTGCTTAAGATTCGATTCCCCTCTGAAGGCTTTATTACATGTAGTACAATTAAATGGTTTTTCACCCGTGTGAGTTCGGAGATGTCGCTCAAGATGTTGTTTGCTTCTGAAGGCTTTATTACATATACTGCATATAAATGGTCTCTCGTCTGTGTGAGACCTGAGATGTGAATTAAGCTCTGGTTTACTTCTGAAGGCTTCATTGCAAGGAGTACACTGAAACGGTTTCTCACCTGTGTGAGTTCTGAGATGTTGAATAAGAAATGATTTACTTTGGAAGGTTTTATTACACATAATACATTCAAACCGGTTCTCATTTGTGTGGATTCTGATATGCATATTTAGAGATGCTTTATCAGCATAGACCTTATTACATTTTGTACAATTAAATGGTTTTTCACCTGCATGAGTTCTGACATGTTGCTTACGCTCTGATTTACTTCTAAAGACTTTATTACATATAGAACATTTAAATGGTTTTTCACCTGTGTGAGTTCTTAGATGTCTAGTTAGAGTTGACTTTGTGCTGAAGGCTTTATTACATGCATCACATTTAAATGGTTTTTCACCTGTGTGAGTCCTGGCATGCATAGTTAGATTTGACTTTGTGTTGAAGGCTTTATTACATGCACTACAATTGAATGGTGTTTCACCCGTGTGAGTTATGATATGTATAATTAGCTTTGACTTTGTGCTGAAGGCTTTATTACATGCACCACATTTAAATGGTTTTTCACCTGTGTGAGTTCTGACATGTATAGTTAGATCTGACTTTCTGTTGAAGGCTATATTACACACACTACAATTAAATGGTCTCTCACCTGTGTGAGTTCTGAGATGTTGATTAAGATCTGATGTACTTCTGAAAGCTTTATTACACAGAGTACATTTAAATGGTTTATCACCTGTGTGAGTTCTGAGATGTGAATTAAGATATGATTGACTTCTGAAGGCTCTATTACATACACTACATTTAAATGGTTTCTCACCTGTGTGAGTTCTTAGATGTATAGTTAGAATTGACTTTCTGCTGAAGGATTTATTACATACACAACATTTAAATGGTTTTTCACCTGTGTGTGTTCTGATATGTAAATTACGCTCCCATTTACATCTGAAAGCTCTATTACATACAGTACATTTAAATGGTCTCTCACCTGTGTGAGTTCTGACATGTATAGTTAGATTTGACTTTGTGTTGAAGGCTTTATTACATGCACTACAATTGAATGGTTTTTCACCTGTGTGAGTTCTGACATGTATAGTTAGATTTGACTTTGTGCTGAAGGCTTTATTACATGCTCTACATTTGAATGGGTTTTCACCTGTGTGAGTTCTGATGTGTCCTGATAGATCTGACTTGCTACTGGAGGCTTTATTGGATATACAGTTAGATGGTGTCTCACCCACGTGAGTTCTGAGATGTGAACTAATCTCTGATTGACTTCTGAAGGCTTTGTTACATATACCAGATGTAAATGTTTTCTCACCTGTGTGAGTTCTGATATGCAGAGTTAGATGTGATGCATTTGTGAAGTCTTTTTTACATATTTTACACTGAAATGTTTTTTCATCACTGTGATTTCTGACATATGTTGCAGCATGTGTATCTGACCCAAAGGTTCTTCTGCTACACACATTGTGTTTGAATGTTTTCCCATAGGTTTGACATCTAACATGTAAATTAAACTTGGATTGATTCACAGGGGCATTGTTATTACATAATTCTAATTTATATGGGCTGTTAATGGTGTGAGTTTGGAGATGAGCGAGATAAAGTTCTCTACAGAAAATTCGGTTACAAACACCACAACTGAATGATTTCTCATCCGTATGGATTCCTGAAATTTTGATAAGTTCCAGTTTCTCGGAAGTTTTCTGACACATTTTACATTGAACTGATTCCTCATCAGTGTTGTGTATAAGTTGATGACTGTCAGTTTGTTCAATTTCACACTGAAGGTTGCGAGCCATTTCATGCTGAAGGGATTCACTGTCAGTGGTGTATCTAATCTCATGTATGGCAGTCTGATCCATTTCACATTGAAGTGATTCCTTGTCAGTGTTGTATTTAATCTGATAGGTGTCAGTCTGACCAATTTCACAATGAATCGGTTTCTCATCAGTCTTGTAACTAATCTGATGGGTGTCAGACATACCAATGTCACATTGAAGGTTCTGATCCATTTCACATTGAAGGGATTCCTTATCAGTGTTGTATCTGATCTGATGCATGTCAGTCTGATCCATTTCACACTGAAGGGATTCCTTGTCAGTGTTGTATCTGGTCTGATGGATGTCAGTCTGACCCATTTCACATTGAAGGGATTCATTGCCAGTGTTGTATCTACTCTGATGGGTGCCAGTCTGATCCATTTCACATTGAAGGTATTCATTGTCTGCATTGCATCTTTTCTGATGTGTTTCAGTCTGATCCATTTCACACTGAAGAGATTCCTTGTCAGTGTTGTATCATAGCTGATGGGTGTCAGTCTGATCCATTTCACACTGAAGAGATTCCTTGTCAGTGTTGTATATAATCTGATGAGAGTCTAGTAATTCTATATTGTAAGGTTTATTTTCACTGATGTTAAATGGACTTGCAGGAGAAGAGTTTCTGTGATGTTTATCTTCAACTCTATGTATTGGCTTCACCTTCTTTACAGTACTTTTTCCTATATTATATTGTTCATTGCAATGTTCAGTGATTGTAAACATATCACTAGTACTGTGAAACATTTACATGCACCCCACAATTGGAACTTACATCAAATACAGAATCTTACAAAGCTCCTGCTTATTTTATCACTGATGCTGTTAAATCTGTTTTAGGGAACTCAGAGATGACACGCATTAACAGTATTCTCATAGAATACCAACATACTAAACATTTGTCAAGGATTTCTTGTCACTTCATTTTAAAACTGTGAACAATTGTGTCGATATGATACTATGAGTACACTTGTTTATAACTTAAAAATAAAACACTCAATCTTCATGGTTTGTGTTCTGAAAAAAATAAATTTAATAATATTGTTAAAAATAATATCTACAAACATATATCCAGTATTGTCATTAACACTTCTACGAATCATAATTGGTGTTCACATAAAATCTACAAATTCACTTTATTTCACAATCAATAATGTTAAATCTCTTTCAGGGAACTCAAATATAATAGGTGTCTACGTCCTCCTACAGAATAATCATGCAAACCTTGATTTGAATGAAGGTATTCATTACTTTGAATTATGACCACATATAAGTAGATAGAAACTGGCTATTCCAGCAGAGAAACAAGACCAATACCGGGTCTGGACCTGCATCGCTGCATGCAACTGAATCGGCAAACAGGAAGTGGCTGCACAGCAGATCTGAAAATTGCATACACGATACAATTGATCATTATCAGGCTCCAGATGAAATATAAAATCAATCCCTTGCATAGAAGCCGAGAAAAGTTTGACGAAAAATTTCAATGTTCAGTGGGTACATTAAAACTTCAAAGTATCGGCAAACAGGAAGTGGCTGCACGGCAGATCTGAAAATTGCTTACACGATACAACTCATCATTATGAAGCAGCAGACCAAATATAAAATCAATCCCTTGCATAGAAGCTGAGAAAACCTTGACGGAAAATTTCTATGTTCAGTGGGTACAGTAAGATTTCAAAGTATCGGCAAACAGGAAGTGGCTGCACGGCAGATCTGAAAATTGCTTACACGATACAACTCATCATTATGAAGCAGCAGACCAAATATAAAATCAATCCCTTGCATAGAAGCCGAGAAACCCTTGACGGAAAATTTCAATGTTCAGTGGGTACAGTAAAATTTCAAAGTATCGGCAAACAGGAAGTGGCTGCACGGCAGATCTGAAAATTGCTTACATGATACAACTCATCATTATGAAGCAGCAGATCAAATATAAAATCATTCCCTTTTATAGAAGCCAAGAAAACTTTGACGAAAAAGTGTTTCGGACGGACGGACGGACGGACGGAGTCGAGCGGTTACTAGACCAATTCCAGCCCAGCAATGGGAATTGAGTTTAAAAACATTTCTAGTCCAACTCAAAAAACTACCAACCCATTTTCATTTGGGATAGTATTCCAGGATACGAGCAGCTAAGGTTAATACAATGTGGAGTACTTTAGAAAATAAAAACAAGAGTACTGTTAGGCGTGGCTAAATATGTATATTGGCCATTTTGAATCATACCAACTTTGGTTGAGATTCCAAGTCAAAGAACCGTAACTCAAGTAAAAATGGTTGGATGGAACCCATATTCAAACTTGGCCTGTATTACTGGTGTCATCCCAACAAGACGAATTTTTTTTATTTGTTATTCTTGATCGCCCATATTCACTATCTAACTAGAACAAGAGTTTATTTCTGTAGTGATTTCAATGGTTTTATCTTTAAATTTTCATGTCTTTTCGTTTTTTAAGTATTTTTTTAGGCCACACAAAGTGGATCTTCTGTTTCCCAGGCCATTATTTGTGAAATTACATGCGTGCGAGCGGTTTTTTATTTTATTTTTTATTTCAGTAATTACTTCTTTGCCATCAAAAGTCCATGTTCTTGGTTCAAGTTTTAGGCCTCATAATCTACAGAATAACATGGGTGGTGGTGTATTTCATCCCTTGAGTGCAAGAAGGCTTTGCAATGCTAAAGCATTGCAAAGCCTTCTTGCACTCAAGGGACAAATTCATCAATTTTTTTAACTTGGGTAAAATATCAGACATAAACCATTTAATTTTTATTTTTTTCAAGTTTAAATTGGTTATAAAAAGATAGCATGCGGCAGCCAAAAGGACCATGCGGGAAGGACTGAGAAACAGATTTTTTATTTTTTTTACGCCTTAAGTTTGATTGATGAAAAGATATTTTTGCAAATAGCATCTCATTATAATGCATGGGGCCTTTGGTAATTGGAATCTCTTTGTCTGACATTAAGATGTGTTAGAAGTTTATGGGGAAATATCAATTAACAAAAGAACATACAACACTTTTCTCTCCATCTGTTGTTTCTGTAACAATACTTTGTGTTCACAAAACGCAGAGCAGACTTTCAGGCAGCTATCGTTATAAAAACTCACTTATGACACTGTAGGCATATTTAAAAAAAATAATATTGCCTACAAAGTTTTAAAAAACATGCTCCAAAAAAGAGAATTTTATAAAAATTTTAATACCGGTTCCAGAAATTAAAAACATATCTGTTAAAATAAGCCTTATTGTATACTCCTTGTCATAATTTCCATCCACAAGTAATTACGTTTTATAAAATTGAGAGATTAATTCACGGTTCAATACTGAACCTTCCCACACCCCATCATTGATGAACTGAAAATTTTCATCACAATTTTATAAAGCATAAATAAAGTGGAAAGCAAAAATGGTTAAACAATTATTGTATATGGTACAAGATGTAAACTCCTTTGTGTTTTGTTACTCTGATGTGATTTTAGTGATTTTTTTACCTGGTTTATAATAAATAAAATATCTCAAACACATGGGATTTTTCTCTTAAAAAATAAACTTCCACTTCATAATACCCTTTTTATTTTTATTTAATCTTATTTGCTTTGTCTGACCAATTTCACACTGAATCGGTTTCTCATCAGTCTTGTATCTAATCTGATGGGTGTCAGACGTACCAATAAGTTTATGGAATTTATATTAATGCCTCTCCTTGACGCAAATGTGTGGGATGACTTTTTGTAGAGGCAACTTTGTGGCCTTGTTCTTCTCAAACATAACAACAGGAAGTTTGTCTCTATCTGCACAGAGAAAAGCCAACTCACATCTGCACCCAATAGGATGGTACACTGTGAAAGTATCTACCCCACAACTGATGCTGACAGAGTTTTTGGACAGCTCGAGAATTTCCCCTGACCAGAATTGATCCCGGAACCTCTGACATGAAAGATCAGAGCACTTATCCACTCAGCCACCACACTCTCAAAAATACCTTTCTCAAATACAATTTTGCCCAGATGTGTCAAAATAATTGGGTCATACATGTATAGTCATTTTAATTAACTTTGTCTTGTTGTTGGGATTGGTCTTTTGGGATGACCGATTTTGACATTCGTCTTGTTTTGAATAAATCGTATTACCACAGAAGTCTGGAACTTGTCGTACAGGCAATATAATGTCACATATATAATATATACTACCGAGCAAAGTGAGGAAGGAGTTCAACAGGCCCTGGACTGGTCATATCACATTCACACCTCGCATTATGATTCAAATCAACTTACCTCTTGTTTGTCTCTTCACACTTACTCACAAATGATTTATCTATCTAAAGGATGGATTCACAATTCTCAATTACATACTTTATTACGCGATTTTCCTAAAAAACATGACGAAATTTAAATCTGCCACGACACCATGGCACCCTACGTGAACACTAAAGTAAACCTTCGAACAGTTTTACTTAAAAGGATCAACAAAGTGAAACGAAACGGGTTTGCCATAACGAAATCCCAGCAAAATTTGAATCGCTTTAACATGTTTAATATAAGTGCAGTTTTCAAAGTATTATTGAACACCCCTTATTAGCTATATCTGACTGCGGGAGCCGATTATGTGTTTATTTGCTCTTATGAATTGCGGAGAACTGCAGCATGTCAAGTTGGCAAGACTTTAACCTTCTGCTGATGGAATGGTAAGTAATAATAGAATATTGATACTTTTCGGAACACAATTGAAAATCTGTTTACCTTTCACATTTTACAAGGAATATTCACATTTATCAATAAATACACCTCCAATAATTTCAGTCCTAACACATAAATCCGTAGCTTGTCATGTAGGCCATATATAAGACCCTCTAGATGATATTATATGCCTCATACAACAAGTTCCTGACTCCTGTGGTCCTACTTGGAAAAAAATCGACCACATTTTTCCAGAAGGGTCTCATATGCTATATTTTGGCTTGTCGGTATTTTTGTAATTTGGATCTAAACCGTAGCTCATGCCACGATATGACAACAGGTGTGTCAAACTTTTTGTAAAAAAAACACATAGGCTATAGATATTTTGGGGGCAAATTACTGGAAATGTTCAAATCCTGTAGCATTCTATCGTCTGTTATTCCATTATTCCATAACCATTTTTCTGGTTATGTTCAAATCAACTGTGGCATAACCTTTTTTCAAGTTATGCCCCACCCACTCCTCCAAAAAACTAACAAAATCAAGACCTCGTGACTTTATTGTGATTTATTTATAGGGAATACAACTGTAATACAACACAACACACCAGGGGCGTAGCCGGGATTCTATAATTGGGGGTAGGGGCTAGACATTTTTCTTTTTTTAGGGGGAGGGCATGTTATTTGTCAAGTTTTTGTGGGGTTTCGGGGGTCCTTACCTAGTTCTATCCAGGACCCTCCCGTTACCCCTCCTCCCAATTCCTTCATGGAAGTGGGAGGAGGGGGTAATGACTGGAGGGTCCTAGTTTGGACAGGGCCTCATTTTGCAAAATTTATTGCTTCATGATCGAGTCTGTGGTAATTATGTGTAGCCCTATATAGGAGAGCATTTTCGGGATCTTTAAATTATTTAAAACTTGCATTGGATCGTTTTTTTTGTTTTTTTTTTATTGAGGGAGGGGGGAGGGGTCTGTGGATATGCCACTGCAGCACACTAGCACATTCTATATTCATTAATGTTTAATGCCACTGTCAGCATTTGGGCTATATCATGACACAACATTAGTGTGAACGCAAGTTTTGCTAATAGCTTGTGCTTACGTTACCCCTCAGTCCCCAGCATGATTCCACAAGTCATTATCAAGGTGTGTAATGCAGTGGTGGGTGTAGGTATGGGAGAATGCACCCCCCCCCCCCAATTGATGGGTCCGATGGCACCGCCCTGAGACATTTTAAAAAATTTGATGGCCTAAGACCGCTTCTAAAACCCTACCTACATACGTATGGCACAAAGGGGGGGGGGGGGGGGGGGCTAACCTTTCGGCAAGGACCCCGTATATCCCATCCGGGACATTTGTTAAGTCCGTCAGGGAGGGCTTCTCACTGCAAGCTTGGTTACTGTTTTCACAAGGGTAGCATCAGCATTTGGGCTATATCATGACACAACATTAGTGTGAACACAAGTTTTGCTAATAGCTTGTGCTTATGTTGCCCCTCAGTCCCCAGCATGATTCCACAAGTCATTATCGAGGTGTGTAATGCCGAGGTGGGTGCAGGTATGGGAAAATGCACCCCCCCCCCCAATTGATGGGGCAGAGGGCACCGCCCGAGACATTTTGAAAAATTTGATGGCCTAAGACCGATTCTAAAGCCCTACCAACACATGTATGGCACAAAAGGGGGGGCCTAACCTTTCGGAAAGGTCCCCGTATCCCATCGGGGACATTTGTTAAGTCTGTCAGGGAGGGCTTCTCACTGCAAGCTTGGTTACTGTTTTCACAAGCGTAGCGATAAACTCTTCTTGCTTCAAGTGACAACATTTTGGAAAATTTTAATGCCTCTATTTTCGTGAGGTTATGGTGAGCCGTGACCTTAATTCTATTTCTTTGGGTGAAGAAATAATGCTTTTCAAAGGCTAATTTTTTTAATTTCTTATACTGAGTCAAAGTTTTTCAAATAAGACTATGAAAAGCACAATTTCCTCAGAGAAATTGAACACTGTAAGGGAATTTAATCCCCCCCCCCCCACCTCATGCATAAATCAGTTTTAAAGTTCTCTTCAGTCCATTTCCAAAACCAACTTATTATTACTTTCGTTTTCGCATTGGGTTACATGGTGTCGTAGCAGATTTAAATTCCATCATTTTTTTTTTTTTTTTGAGGAAATCGTGTTTATATCAAGTATGTAATCGTGAATTGTGAATCCAGCCTTTCAGTCGTTAGATAAATCATTTGTGAGTAGTGTGAAGAGAAAAACAATATGTAAGTTGATTTGAATCGTAATGTGAGACCGCCGCGAGTAGATGACCACAAACGGGACTCTTTTGCCGATTGATCTGTTGGATCAAAGAGTCCCGTTTGTGGTCACCTACTCTTGGCGCCTCCCCGACATCAGAAAAATAATGCGGGAGCGGATGCCCCTTTTACACTGCTCAAAATGCATGAAGTTGGCATTCGAAAAACCTCCCCTGGTTTCGCACAAAAGACTGAAAAAATTGGGACATATTATATATAGCCCATAGCAAGCATAAAATATTCCACAATCAAGGGACGGGATCTGATAGATGCGAGAGAAATTGTGCAATCTGTGGTTTTATGCTAAAAAAAAAAAACAATACACAGACAAGAACGGAACTGCCTACTACATAGGCAAAAAAATCACCTGCATGTCCAGGTATGTGATATATGGGATTTGAAGTTGTGTACATGGGAGAGACGGAGACAAAATTGTATGAGAGAATGCAAAACCATCTGAGTAGAATAAAAGTTGAGGTTATGAATGAACCGATACCATATCATTTTCCGACCAAAAACCTAAGTATAAACAATTTTAAGATTATTGGGATTGAACAAATTAATCAACAAAATACAGCTTACATGAGGGGTCGTGAAGCATTTTGGATTAACAAACTTCAAACACTAGAACCCAAGGGTACGTGTCAACTCGCCACTGGGTCAACTCGCCACCAATAATTTTTGCGGGTCAAGTCGCCACCAGTTAGTGGCGAGCTGACTCACTTTTTGGTGGCGAGTTGACTCACTTTCGAAAAGTTTTTTAACAGATTTTTCAAGATTTTTTTCAAAAAATAATCGGTTATTTGTACTTACTTTTTTCAATCCGTGACCGTCCGAGAATGAGTTTTCCATGAAAATGAAAAATGGAAGATAGTTTTAAGTTTGTTTTGATTGCACAGATTGTCGAATCAGCAGTCAATGAAAGGTGATGACGGTGATAAAAGTTTGCAATATTGTTCTGACAAAACCATAAACCTGAGCTGTTAAATCACTAAAATCACACACAAGTAATCGCATATCATTCGGTATTGTTCATTACTTTTTGGCTGAACCAATCACCACCCCTTTTGATGCACCGACTACCAGCATAAACGTCCACACACGCATGAAGGATTTTTTAACATAGCATAATTGACAACTAGATCTGGATATAAGCTGGTGTTAATGCTCATCTATGAGCTGAAAATTTGCAAGTTTTTTTCTTTTGTTTTGTCCCTGCGTGAACTTTTCCCTGAAATCCATCCCATTTCCCTGAAAATCACCCTCAGGTTCCTTGAAAAATTATTCTGGAGGTTAACAAGTCTGTTTTGAGGTGATAATAAACATTAAAACTATCCGTACATCAGTGGATACTAGTTCTAGGTTCCTGTATGTCCTACCCCAGTGATACCCACAGGAGCCATTAAGACTGGACCCCCTTATGCTCTTTCCACCAATCCCTATGTGTGAGCTCCCAGTGGTGGGCCAGGAGGAGGGGGGGGGGGGCAAATTCAAACCATAACTGTTTTCAACTCCTACGTTTCCTCAGGAGGCACCAGAATAGATCACAGAGCTTCAGAATTCGAAGAAAAAGAATATCCAGGAAAGGGCCCACAACTGTGAGAGAAATATGCCCAATTACATACTTCCAAGCCTTTGAAATATGCCAGCGTTATGTCGATCTTGCTCTTCCAGGATTCTATAAATATCAGGGGGGTATAAATATCACGGGGGGGGGGGGGGGGTATGGCTAGTCATTTGGGGAATCCCACATGTCTAACTAGGACCCTTGGTCATGTCCCCCTCCTCATGAGTTGACGGCCAGAGAGCCCTAGTTTGGACTACACCTCCCCAGACATAAATTATTGTAAACAATTCATTAGTTATTATCCCAAACGCCCGCTATACACATTATTGTGTATCATGCTCAATATGTATAGTGGGCGACTGGAATTAACAACTAATAAATTTGGAATTCTTCCAATTACTTGATGCCCAATCTTGGAGTGCAAGTTCAAGATTGCCTTGAGTGCCAATGTGTGTTAGAGAAAAGCAGTAGGGATTGTGCTCAGATGTCAGTTTCATTGTACATTATCTACTTACTGGTCAGGGAATATAGAGAAGAGAATTAACATATACAGGGATTGGACACTAGCCGAAGTGTCCAGAGACAGTTGTTGGGACATTATAGGGACCAGAATTTACAAACCTTATATAAGGTGAAAGAAGGTTTTGGGTGGTAAGTTTCTTTCTTAATAGGCTCCTGTGGCCTTGGGTGGGCATCATTGGGGTAGGACGTACATGAATCTAGAACTAGTATCCACTGATGTATGGATGTTTATAATATATATTACCAGCTCGGCATGTGTTTGGTGAAACGCTAAATGAAAACTGAAAAATTAAAATTTTTTAGTAAATTTTGTTTCTTAACATACCTACCACAATTATTTACAATTGGCTGTAACATAAGTGCAAGCCCTACTTTGGAACTAACTCAAGCTTTTAGAATCTTTTCCAAACGAGTGGGAAAAGTACTAGAGTGCAAAAGCACGAAAAAGATCGAAAAAAGGGTCGAGCGAGACCAGCGCTCGAAATTACAGGTACTCTCTCTGCACACCTCTTGCGTTTACCGAGCGCATGCGCAACAACTGTGACGTCAATTCCGTATTTCCGCCAACGAGAAGTTTGTGATTTAGCGGGGAGGCATCGATATCAAAGATATCCCCAGGGAGGGTGGGCCTCCGGTAAACAATTGTGGTAGGTATGTTAAGAAACAAAATTTACTAAAAAATTTTAATTTCTTTTCAACCTACTCACAATTGTTTACAATTGGCTGAATAAACAATAGGAGGAGGTGAATCACATAACCAATACCAACAAGAGTAGCAGAACGAAAGCAAGGATGGCAGAGAACAAAAACGAAAACCTGTAATGAAGATAGAGAGAAGGTACCTGAAAAGAACAAGGCTGAGCGAAGCGCAACCTCGACAAAAACAAGTTTAACGAGGGTGCACAACAGCCTGAGCAGCAACGAGAGGGCCTAAAGAATAAAGGTCCTCAGATTGCTGCTGAAGGTGGCGGAGATAAAAGGAGGAGAAGGTAGAAGCATTCCTCCAGTAAGCCGCATTCATAACAACCCGGAGCGAAACAGAATTGGAGAACGCCCAGGATGTAGAAATGGCACGAAACCTCATGAGCATTAAGCCGGTTCGAAACAAGATCCGACGCAGACAAGCGAGAATAAGCCAGCTTGATTGCAAGACAGATTCCACCTGGAAATAGAATGGGAAGAGATAGACTGCCTCTTAGGAATGAGAGACAGAAAGAATCTCTTCCGACCCCTCCTAATGAACTGAGTGTGAGTAATTAAGTCTTGATCGCACGAACAGGACAAAGAAGAGGCCTCCGGCCATCTACAGCGGGGAGAGCCCGAATGCAGATGGGAGGAGGTACCGAATCAGGAAGATGATTCATAGCCAGAAAAGAGCAATCAGTAGTGAAGGTGACACTGTTAGCCTCATTTCGGAAGAAGGCAGAATCAACAGATAGCGCATGAAGCTCACTGACTCGACGAGCAGAAGCAAACGCTAGAAGAAAAACCGTCTTATAGGTGAGAAAACGCATGTCGGTCTCAGATAAAGGCTCGAATGGCGCCCCCTCCAAACAGTGCAACACCCATGCCAAGTTCCACTTGGGTGTAAGACGCAAAACTCGAGGCCTCTTCAAAGAAAAGTGCCGAATAAGTTTGGAGAGAAAAAGATTACGATCGATGCACCGCTTTCCCACATAAGAGAAAGTATCAGACAGCATAGACCGATAGCCCTTAATCGTAATAGGCTGGAGGCCCTTGGAGTCAAAAAGAAAAAACAGAAAATACGCAATTTGAGCGATTGACGGATCACGGTAATTCACATTGTGATCTGCACACCAGCGGCAGAAAACCTTCCACTTGGCGGCATAAGTCATGCCAGTGGAATTTAGCCGCGATGCAGAAATGCACTCCTCTGATCGTCTCGAAAAACCTCTACGTCGGAGACTGGACCTGATGAAAGACAGGCGAAGGGACAGGCTCGCCAGGTTGTTGTGACACTTCCTGGGACGACCCTGTGAAAGAAGATCGCGACATTGAGGTAGACGAATCAGTCGATCGGCCAATAGAGGCCGCAGCAGATTGATCCACACCCTCTGTGGAGACAGGGGTGTGATCAGAATGATCCTGAAACTGCAAGCACGAATCTTCGCTAATACTTGAGGAAGAATCGGTGCAGGAGGAAAGGCATAGCCGATCCAACCTGTCCAGTCCAGAGACAGAGTGTCTACTGCAAATGCCAGAGGATCTGGACAAGGGGAGACAAAGGTCTCTACCTGATGATTCCAGCGAGTAGCGAAAAGGTCGACCTGAGGACGGCCCCACTGCTCGCAAATCGCCTGAAATACCGACCGATGTAGCATCCATTCGGTTGGAAGGACACTGTCGCGTCGGGACAGGGAGTCTGCTAGGACGTTGAGACGCCCGGGAATGTGTCGAATGGACACCCGAGCGTTCACATCCCGTGCCAACAGAAGAAGATCCCGAGACAGCCGATACATGGGAATCGAATGTGTGCCTCCTTGATTCCGTATGTAGGCCACTACTGTCGAATTGTCCGAAAGAAGTAGGACAACATGGTCCGACAGATGAGGGATCCAAAGCCGAAAACTCCACAGAAGAGCAAGGAGCTCCTTTTGGTTGATATGAAGGCCCACCTGCTCGCTGTCCCACTCTCCGTGAGTAGACAGGCCGAGAGGATCCAACGTCGCACCCCAGCCCCGATCGCTGGCATCCGCAGTAAGGATGCGATCGGCCAAAGGAAGATCCAACAGAACACCCTGTGTCAGCCAGGGAATATCTGCTCAAGTGCGGAGGTGACAAAGCAGGGACCGAGGAATAGTGAGTTCCAGGTCCAGCGGATCTACATTCGGACGCCAATGATCCAACAGGAAGTGTTGGAGAGGTCGGACAAACAAGCGACCGAGCGGAATGAGATCTGTCACCAAACCGCAAAGGCCCAGCATCCGAAGGAAAGTCCTGCCCGAGACCGAGGAAGATTGAAGCAGGTCCCGAGTCAAGGCGGAAAGAATCGTCGACAGAGCCTGGGGGACCGACACTACATTGTGAAGAGTGTCGAAATCCATCCCCAAATGACGGAATCGCTGAGAAGGAAGAAGATCCGACTTCTCGCGATTGACTCTGAAACCCAGTGATGCTAGTAGGCAAAGAAACTGCCGGACATCGAACTCCAGAACAGCAGCATCGTGGTGTCGTTGGAGGATGTCGTCTAGGTAGGCTGACGAAGTCACTGCCGACTGAGTGCGGTGGAAAGCAAGCACATGTGACACCAGTCGGGTGAAGGCCCAAGGAGCCAGGTTCAAACCGAACAGGAGAGCTCTGAATTGAAAAACTCGATCCCGAAACGAGAACCGAAGGTACTTCCGTGAAGCCAGATGAATGGCTACATGGAAGCAGGCATCCTTCAGGTCGATACTGGCCGCAAAATCGCCCTGATGAACTGAACGTCGAACCGACCGGAAAGTCTCCATACTGAAACGAGGAGCTATTATGTACTCGTTCAGGGTACTCAGATCGATGACAGGACGATATTGGCCATTTTTCTTCGACAACAAGAAAAGTCTCGAGTAAAACCCCGGTGAAAGGGTGTTCCTGACCACCTCGATCGCCCCTTTGGAGAGGAGATTGTCGATCTCCTGCACCAGAAGGTCCCGACACAGAGAATCGGAAGGGACCTGAGTCGGAAGGGGCACCCAAGATAAACTGGGGTGCCGATGGAAGGACAGTCGCAGACCGGATTGAATGACGTCGAGGACCCAAGAGTCCGACGTTATCTCTGTCCAACGGTCGTAAAACAGCGACAGCCTTCCCCCGACTGGAGGCGAATCGAGGTGAGAACCTTCACTTGCGGCCTCGACGAGGCCCCCGAGAGGAGAAACCACCTCGGGAAGTGACAGAGTCCTGAGACTTTCCAGCCTGAGGCTGCCAGCGAGCCTGGCCACATCGGCGCTTCTTATGAGCAGAAGGAGCAGACGGAGCCGAAGGCGTAGCCGACGTCGCCGTCGAGGCAGACACAGCAGCACGCTTGGCGGGCCTGGAACGACCCCCACCCGCAGCAGCAGGTTGGTCAAGCTGTCTCAGCAAAAGCTGGTCCTTCGAATGACGAAGAACTTCGCCACGAACAGCTTCCATGGAACCATGGAACAACTGAGGTCCCACCAAAAAGGCAGACCTCAGAACAGCACATAGCTCAGAAGGAAGGGATGGTAAAGAATCCAACACCGCATCCCGGCGTGCTAGCTCCAAATTAGCTGTGTTACAGGCGTGAGCGTGTGTCAAGTTCATAAGAGCCTGTGACAAAACGCGAAAAGACGCCTGAGCGTCATCAAACTCCCCTGGTGGAAAATATTCAGCCAGAGCAGCAACGACATGGTCCGCGAGAGATAACATACCCAGCATCTCTCGGGACAGGCCCACCATAGACTCAACTACCGACATCGGGAGAACTGCCGACTTAGGCTTAGTCAACCCGAGGGAAGAAGAATCCTCATCCACAGTAGTCATCCCTTGGAAGACTGGTGGAGAGACGGAATCGTACACACGAAACCGTGATGGAGGCAGAAAGGCATCAGCTCGAGAAAAGAAGGAACCCTTGAGGGCCTTAGAACGCATTTCGGCGTCTAAGCCCTGGAAGGACTCAACAACCTGAGCCAATTGCAGAGGACGCAAAGCCCCGGAGCTAGAAGGCTCAACAGGGTTACGGCGCTCCACAGTGGACCGCAGGCGGACAGTCACAGAAGGCTGGTCGGAAGGTTGAACGTCCAGCAATAAGCCGAAGACAAAATCCAAAGCCTGCCCCAGGACTGACGAGGGGGCCCATCACCTTCAAGATACTTGTCATCCTCCGTAGCAGAGGAGACGTAGCCCAACTCGGGCTGACCAGCAGAAACCTCCTGTGAATACTGTGCAGTATCCAAGGGGCCAGGCGAGACATCTCGGCGACCGACCAAAGGAGGTTGTGCCTCAGGAGGCACAGGGAGGCCAACTTGAGGGTTGCCAGAAAGCAACAGGGTGAGCACCAAAACGGCCTGGCGCAGGTCACCCTGAGAATCCGTCGCAGCAGAATCGCCTGACGGAGTGTCCTCCCAATGGAGCCTTCTGGTAGAAGAACCCAAATCCTCAGAAGAGACCGACGTCGAACGTCGATTGGCAGACAGAATAGGGACACGGTGAGAAGACACCGGAGGATAGTCCCGATTGTGACGCCCAGGGGCCTTCACTGACCTCTGCGAAACAGAAGGTCCTGCCTGCAAATCCTCTAAAGAGACTGACGGCGCACGTCGATCGGTAGCTGGACCTAGGACACAGTGAGAAGACACCGGAGGATTGTCCCAAGAATGACAGGAACCTGTCATTGGCCTCTGCGCAGCAGACGGCCCCAACTGCCTATCCTCTGAGACCGACGACAAGCATCGATCGACACCCAGACTCGGAACACAGTGAGGAATCACCGGAGGAAGGTTCCGAGAGTGACAGCTAACAGGGGCTGTCACTGACCACTGCCAAACAGCAGGCCCTGGATGCCAACGTCCCAACACCATCCCGCTAGGCGGCACACTAGCAGGGGAAGGTGGAACAATAAACGATTCACTCGAGGGACGAGGAATCGCTGCCGAAGCGACCGGCCGGCTCAACCAACTAGGAGCAAACCTAGCCAGATGAGACGGAGCAGACAGCAAACCCGCACAGCTCCGCTGCGAGGCTGGGGGAGGCTGAGAACACACAGACACACCAGCAGATACAGCCTCGGTCCCCCGAGACTGTAGACCATCCCCAGAGGAGATGGAAGAGCCACCATCAGACAGAATAGGATCTGGAGTAGCAACTTCCTCAACAACAGTCGATGGTGTAGGAGGCGGATCGGAGAGGGTCACCGAGCTGACCTCGGAAAAGCTCTCAATGAAAACAGACGCCTCAATAGTGACATCAGAAGACAAAGAGACCACGGTCTCCTCGTCAGATATCACTGAACTAACACCGCCAACAGTTGAAGAGGAACTCGCCACAGAAGGCAGATCCGAATCCTGTGTGACAGAGTCACCACGTGCACCAGCCGAAATGTCTGCTACGGCACGGCTACCCTTACCCCGAGAACGAGGGGTTCTAGCTCTGGAAAGAACCACCTTGTTCACAGAAGCCCAGAATTTAGAGGACCAAACCCCACAAATACCACATGATTGGGCCTGAGTGCAATTGTTGCAAGTAACACATGTGGCATGAGAGTCGTCCACATGCTTCACCTGCAAGCAAGAGGTACAAGGAATAGTCTTAGGCATTATATCAAAATAATCAAGCTTCCCGCCGACAGAAAACAGCACGAAGGTCGTGTTCACACGTGGGGGAAAGACAAGATAAAGAGTGAAGAGACAAGCAATAAAAATACATATTAACATTAATTAATAATAATTTGGTAGCTTGATAAAAGGATACAATCCACTAGCACACTAAATATGTAGAATAAGTTGTTCACGAAGAATAAACAGCATAATTTAGCACAAGTCACAAAAATTTCCGACCATGTACAATGGCGGAAAATAAAGGAATTGACATCACAGTTGTTGCGCATGCGCTCGGTAAACGCAAGAGGTGTGCAGAGAGAGTACCTGTAATTTCGAGCGCTGGTCTCGCTCGGCCCTTTTTTCGATCTTTTTCGTGCTTTTGCACTCTAGTACTTTTCCAACTCGTTTGGAAAAGATTCTAAAAACTTGAGTTAGTTCTGAAGTAGGGCTTGCACTTATGTTACAGCCAATTGTAAACAATTGTGAGTAGGTTGAAAAGAAATATGAACACCTGTTTAAAAAAATAGCTTGGACACAACTTTTTGCTGGTGTATAACACGAGGGATGTTACATCCCAACGCTCACCTACATTCGCGCTTGTCGTTCCAATGTAACATGCCTAATATTTAGTTAATATAAATCATTAACTAGGCATCAAATGATTAATGTGGTTTATGTGATGGCTTTGGAAAGTCTATATTCCTGCATTTATTATATATCAATTCAACATAGAATCATTGGATATAAAAGCATTTTTTTCTTTTAGAAATGTTTATGATTAAGAATATGAATCATGAGGCCAGGTATTAAATCATAAATAAGAATTAGGAAAGGCTTTCATAAATCACTGAAATTGTGATTGAAGTACATTCATTGGTTAAAGAGGAGTTGCGGAAAAACATTCATTCAAGAAAGTGACTATAAGTCCCAACAAAAATACATCACATCAACAACTAAAATAAGCCTTAATGTTACTAGTAACAAGTATGAGAAAGTACTAAATAAAAAAAAAAAGTTAAAAAAATTTTTTTTTAAACAAAGTGAATATAAGTCCCAAAAATCCCCATTAAATTCCTCAAATATGCATGTAATAAGGGCGCAACGTTACCGCAATGTAGTTCAGTAACCCATGCGTACAATATCAATTGCCTGGAAAGACACATAGAAACAGAACTCACCTTAACATCTCACCTTAACACAAACTTTTAGAACTTAAAATTGAGTAAGTCAGACAAAAACGTGAACATTGTGACTGAAAAAAAAGAAGAATTCAGTTAAATTTCTGTATACAGTAGGCTTAATACCTACAGTTGTTATTGAAATGAGAAAATAAACAGTAATGAGAGGTGAAGGCACCACAATCTGCACAAAAGCTGACTTTAACGCAAATTCTTACAACACCTAAACGCTAATTCTTACAACAAGTTTTGGCAGAAAATCAGCCTCAAATTCCTCAAATATGCATGTAATGAGGGTTAAATATTACTGCAATGGAGTTCAGTAACCCAAGCGTAGAATATTAATCGCCTGGAAAGACACATAGAAACACAACTCACCTAAACACAAAGTTTACAAAGTTTTACAACTTAAAATTTACTAAGTCCGAGAAAAACATGAAAATTTTGAGTGAAAAAAAATAAAATTTCAGTTAAATTTCTGCATACAGTAGGGTTAATACCTACAGTTGTTATTGAAATATGAAAATCAACAGTAATGAGAAGTTAAAGCAGCACAATCTGCACAAAAGCTGGCTTTAATGCAAATTCTTACAACATCTAAACGCAAATTCTTACAACAAATTTTGGCAGAAAATTTTAGGTGAAATTTGGAAAAAAGTCATAGTATCAGGGTTAAATACTGTTCTGATAGTCCCCCACAACCTACATATGCAATATCAAAGGCCTGAGCCCACTGATCTTTGAGAACTCAGCTTAACACCTCACCTTAACACAAACTTTTAGAACTTGAAATTTACTAAGTCTGACAAAAACATGAAACTTTTGACTGAAAAAAAAGAAAATTTCCGTTAAATTTCGGCATACAGTTGGGTTAATACCTACAGTTGTTATTGAAATATGAAAATCAACAGTAATGAGAAGTTAAAGCACCACAATCTGCACAAAAGCTGACTTTAACGCAAATTCTTACAACACCTAAACGCTAATTCTTACAAGTTTTGGCAGAAAATCAGCCTCAAATTCCTCAAATATGCATGTAATGAGGGTTAAATATTACTGCAATGGAGTTCAGTAACCCAAGTGTAGAATATTAATCACCTGGAAAGACACATAGAAACACAACTCACCTAAACACAATGTTTACAAAGTTTTACAACTTAAAATTTACTAAGTCCGAGAAAAACATGAAAATTTTGAGTGAAAAAAAAGAAAATTTTCGTTAAATTTCTGCATACAGTAGGATTAATACCTACAGTTGTTCTTGAAATATGAAAATCAACAGTAATGAGAAGTTAAACCAGCACAATCTGCACAAAAGCTGACTTTAACACAAATTCTTTCAACACCTATACGCAAATTCTTACAACTTTTGGCAGAAAATTTTAGCTGAAATTTGGAAAAAAGTCGTAGTTTCAGGGTTAAATACTGTTCTGATAGTCCCCTACAATCTACATATGCAATATCAAAGGCCTGAGCCCACTGATGTTTGAGAAATTCACCTTAACATTAAATCTTATAATATTGGACACGCCGGACGCCGGCGCTGACGCCCAAGGTTATCACAATAGCTCACCACATTTTACAGATGTAGGTGAGCTAAAAACTGTTTTGAAGTATTAAATGTACCTATGAATGTGTGAAAAGTGACAATGAAGCGTACACAATAATAAATATATATAACAAAGATTAAGTATTGTTTGTTTTATTGTAGACTACTTTCAAATTAACTGGTAGAGTGCTGGAAGCCCATATTTGGGCTTTATTCTGAAATGCAGGTGCCGCAACTTGATGCCTTCATATTCTGAGGATATGCTTCATATTAGCTTGGAATTAAAATTATTTAGTCTTGAGGGTTTGCCTTGTTACAGTTTATGTGAGAGTGCCAGGACAAACAGGCGTGAACAAATTTGGATGACCAAAAATAATTTAGCACTCTACCAGTTAAAAATGTTTTCTTTCCAAAAAAACTTTCTGTTAAATCCCCTCGTAGTGAACAGAAAGATTTAAATGTTAGGCACACAAATTAGTTACACCTCTGTCGAGTAAGTATGATAATATTTATTCCTTGCACGAATTGGCTATTTTGTATATTCAAAGGGTTATAACTCACAGCACCTCAGCTAATTTGTTATTTTCCTTGTGGCATGTTGATCAGTGTCGATAGTGAAATACCATCCTTTTTACCAACAAAAAGTAGGTCCCGATATGAAGGTGAACAGACTATTTTGTATTATTCAAAGGGCTATAACTCACAGAAAAAAATTCCAACAGCAAAACGACTGATGTTCCTGAAAGATATTTTGATAGTAAACGTCTGTATGAAATCTGAATAGCAATGTTCAAATTATAATTCAGACAGAAAAGGGAGGGAGGACGTATGTATGTATGTATGGAAAGATAAATGGATGGACTGACACAATACAGAATACCCCACTTTTTAAACTAGAGTGATGTTATACATGCAACCCGACTCTCCCAGCAATGGCAATGCTTAAGACACAAAATAGTTGGCGCCATTTTTTGTTTAACATTTACCTAACGAATCTGCCATATCTGCACTCATGATATACAAATGTTTTTATTCAAATGTTATTTTTTCATTTCTCTACTCCAGAACATACCTCATGACCTATTAATGGAACAAACTTGATAAGTTTGTCCCAATAAGTACTAATAAGCCATGGTTAGAAGTAAATGAAGGTGTCAATGACTCTGTAGCTCAATGTACATGTATAGTATGTGATAAAGCAATGACAAACATCTAGGTAATGACCTGATAACAAAGGTACATGTAAAGTATTGTAACGGTCTGTACATAAATGCTGACCATAGCCTGTAACAAATGTATAGGTAAAGTATTGTAAAGGTGGGCGAGAGTTAGATGCGAAACTAGAAAAGAAATGGGTCTGACTGAACCCAAAAATATTTGTTCTCATAGCACAGTGATAACAAAGGCACCCAAAAACACTCGTTCCAGTCACAAGGTGATAACAAAGGTACCCCAAGAAGTTTCGTAAAGATCAGTTCATAAATACAGACTCTAGCCCGAGCCGCATTGACATGTGCACTTACCGTGTATAAGTGGCACTGAACAGATCAAAGTTCATCTAATTTGCATAATTCCTGCACAAGAAAAAAACCTGTACTTTATGTGATGTATTCCATGTTACTGAACAGTCCTACAAAAATTTATTCAAATCAGAACTTTCATACAGAAGTTCTGTACAAAAAACTGATTGCACTAATTTTGGTACAAAAAGATTGCTGGCGGACATCTTAAATTTTGGGCCACACCCAAAAACACTCGTTCTCATCCCACAGTGATAACAAAGGTACCCAAGAAATTTTGTAAAGATCAGTTCATAAATACAGCCTCTAGCCCGAGCCATGTGTACGGCATGACGGGCAGACAGACGGATGATGGGCCATGGCAATACCTCAAATTTGGCTTCGCCAAAGTTGGGCTAAAAATGAAGAAATCTGATGTTTCAGAAAAATAATTTGTACTGTTGGCTTCAACTTGTGTTAGGTAAAGGATTTAAGATGCAGTACATAAAGCAATGTTGGGCTATAGGAGTCAATTTTATTTTTTGCATGTAATAACTCCTAATCCTTCAAAATGCATTTTGGGAGTAATTGCCTAAGGGACACATGTGTGTGTGAGTGTGTATGTGTGTTGTGTGTGTGTGTGGGGGGGGGGGGGGGGGGGGGGAGGGGGGGTATGTGTTTTTGTTTGTTTGCATTTAGTAACTCTAAATCCTTCAAAACATTTGGAATGCAGTGGCGGTGTGTTATAGTAGTCTATTTTTATTTGTTTGCATTTAATAACTCCCAATCCTTCAAAATGCATTTTTGGAAAAACTGCCTGAAAGACTGGGGGTGGGGTGGGAGTGGGGGGATTGGGGAGGGGCATATTGTGGAACTTATATTCAAACCTGGCCTGTATTACTAGCTGAAAAATACACATATCAACTTTGGTTGAAATCAAATAATCCAAACTGAAGTTATCGGTAGGAAACCAGCTGTTTATAGACAGATGGATGGACAGACGGACCGATGGATGGATGGACAAAAGTCATGACTATAGCCCTGATTGTACAGTCAGGCTAGAAATACATTTTGTACCAAAGAAAAAATATTGCTAAAATTGCCCTGGGTGAAGAGGAGGTGGGAGAGGGGAGGGGGTGATAGGGGAGTCCATTTTATCTCCACATGTGGTCAGTCCAAATCCTTCAGAATGCATTTTGGGCAAAGAGAAAAAAACAAGAGGCCCCGGGAGGAGGGGTGGGGGGCCTGAGGCGCTCACCTGACATGGTAGCCTAAATATCAACCCAGAGAATTGATTTCAACAGGTTGCATCTGCTCCTAAGAAAAGCTTATACCAAATATCCAAAGATTCTGACCAGTGGATCTAAAAAAAAAGAAGAATTTTAAAGAATATTCCTCGTATTGAACTAAGTTATAATTAGGGCTCCCACAGGGAGCCTATATCTGAATTCAGGGACTTGGCTTTAACAAACTTGAATCTCACTCCCATAAGGATGCTGCACACCAAATATCAAAACATTCTGACTGCTGGATCTGAAGAAGATTTGTAAAGAAAATTCCTCATTTTGAACTAAGTTACAATTCGAGCTCCCACAGTGAGCCCAAATATGGACCTAGGCACAGGGCTTGAACAAACTTGAATCTTACCCCCCTAAGGATGCTGCATAAAAAATATCAAAAGCATTCATCTGCTGGATCTGAAGATTTTTTAAAGAAAATTCCTCATTTTGAACTAAGTTGTCATTCAGGCTCCCATAGAGAGCCCAAAAATGAACCAAGGGACTTGGCTTGAACAAACTTGACCCCCCCCCCCCTTCCCCCAAGGATGTTACACATCACATATCAAAACATTCTGACTGCTGGATCTGAAGAAGATTTTTTAAGAAAATTCCTCATTTCGAACTAAGTAACAATTCAAGCTACACCAGTGAGCCCAAATATGGACATAGGGACGTGGCTTTAACAAACTTGAATCTCAACCCCCTAAGGATGCTGCATACCAAATATCAAAACATTCCGACTGCTGGATCTGAAGAAGATTTTTAAAGAAAATTCCTCATTTTGAACGAAGTTATAATTCGGGCTACCACAGTGAGCCCAAATATGAACCCTGGGACTTGGCTTGAACAAACTTGAATCTTACCCCACTAAGCATGCTGCATACCCAATATCAAAAGATTCTGCCAAAATTTGCCTGAAATGTACTTAGTTCAAATTCAGGGCCCTATACTGAGCCCAAATATGAACCCTGGGGGCCGATTTGAACAAACTTGAATCAGATCCACCCCACAATGTTGCATACCAAATATCAAAACATTCTGCCTGCTGGATCTGGAGAAGAAGATTTTTAATGAAATTTGCCTGAAATGCACTTAGTTCGAATTCAAGCTTCTACAGGTGAGCCCAAATATGAATCCAGGGGGCCGATTTGAACAAACTTGAATCAGATCCACCCCACAATGTTGCATACCAAATATCAAAAGATTCTGCCTGCTGGATCTGGGGAAGAAGATTTTTTAAGAAATTTGCCTGAAATGTACTAAGTTCGAATTCGGGCTCTTATACTGACCCCAAATATAACCCCAGGGGCCGATTTGATCAAACTTGAATCAGATCCACCCTACAATGTTGCATACCAAATATCAAAAATTTCTGCCTGCTGGATCTGGAGAAGATTTTTTTTAATGTTTTTCCCATTGCCAACAGTGTTAAAATCCTTTCTGTTGGTCCTAAGGAAGCTTCACACCAAATAAAAATTCTCAGTGATGTGCAGTTTTGGAGACATGGGCATTTTAATTTTTTTCTATTTTTAGCTCATGCGGTTCCCACGGACCTACGGGAAAAGAAAAATTCGGCATAAATTTGGTACTTATGACCCAATAAGCCCTCACATAAAATTTGGTTCAAATCAGCCTCTCGGTTCGGAAAATAGAAATTTCGTGCGGAGCCAAAAATTTTTCCACTCCCATAACGCCAAATACAGCCCATCAAACTTCTCTTGAACAAATCTGAGTCTACACCTTAAAAGGAAGCTGCATACCATATATCAAGTCTCTGCTACTGCTGGTTTATGAGAAGAAGATTTTAAAAGATTTTGGTGCCCCATGGGGGCATGGCACCACCCAGGAGGTGGGGCAAGTTCATTTGAACAAATCTGAATTGGCATTTTGAAGGAGAAGTCGATAATGTAAAGTAACGCCGGACAGAATGTGATCAGTAAAGCTCCCACTGAGCTTTGCTCAGGTGAGCTAAAAATGCCAAACTGGCACCAAGAAGGGGGGGCGGGGGGGGGGGGGGGGGGGGGGGGGGGGGTGTGTTTGTCTGGGTTTTTAACCACAAACTTTAAGCAAAACTGTAAAAATGCATTTTTGACGAAAGGCCCAGGGGGGGGGGGGGGGGGGCGGGGTGGGAGGGGGTGAGTTAGTTTAAAAAAAAGTTCCGCATGTTGTGACTGTAAATAGTTCAAAATGCATATGACAAAAAAAAAGAAAATGCCGAATTGGTGGGGGCAGGGCAGTGCAATACCTTACAATTTTCATTGGATAATTGTGTTTATCAAACTTGACCTGGAGACATGTACTGAAAAGAATTGAAATCTGTTAACTTTTGTTTAAGTTATGGCATAAAGAAAGTTTGGACAGACGGACGGATCAATGGACAGACTGACAGATAGATGGATGGAGCGAACTCTGTGCTAATTCCCTTCCTTGTGGGAGGGGATAAACAGCAACAAAGTATGTGGTAGAAGCCTACTGTGTACAGCTTCAGTAGACATTGCCTGAAATGACAAAAAGAAATGACGTTGTAACAGAGTGTTTGGAGAATGAAAGGTAGAACCTTGAAAAGCCGAACTTTAATCCGAAACTTTAAGCTGGGAATACTAAGTAAAATTGATTGGCAAAAAAAAGTGTTAAATATTTCCTAAAACCGATAAAAAAAATCATTGATGTAAATGGAATCATTAAGTTGTATTGACCATGCAAGAATTAGAGTGAGAAAGGATGTGGCCAAGTCTAATTTCAAATACAAAGAAAGTACAGTGAAACCTGTCTTGAGAGACCACCTGTCTTGTGAGACCACAACTGCCAGGCACCGATTGGTTTTACTCTATAATAGACCTGCTATGGGAGACCACATGCTATGGGAGACCACCTGTCTTGAGAGACCACCTGTCTTGAGGGACCACTGTGACCGAATCAAATGATTTTGCGTGCCGAAAGGCGCGCAGGGACGGTTTGGGGAGCAAGCCCCTTTCTACCCTCTTTAGCTGTAGAATTTCGAAGTGTCAGACCGTGGTTAAGGAGGAGAAGTTGTGGGTTGTTAGCAGCGTTTGTGTCTTTTCTGCTTTTTTTTCAGAGGTGGAGGTTTGGCAGGAGAGACAGTGGTGGTTGGTGTTGTTGGTGGGCTGCCAAATGGTGATTGGTGAGTTTTGTAGGGTCTGGTCCTGGCCGAGTCTGGAGTGGTTGTGGGTGATTGCTGAGGCTTTTGTTGTTGTAGTTGTAGGTTTCTGGCGTCTATTCATTTTTTGGTTTCTTCGACTTGTTGGATGAATAGTTGGTAATTCCTGTCCATCTCTTGCTTGTGAAGGTCCCCTTGAAGTTTGTTTTCCCGTAAGAAGTTCTCCAGCCTGTCGTCCACGTCCTGGCATTTTGGTTTAGAAGGAAGAGGTGAGTGGGGATCAGGAAGAGGCGAGAGGGCAGCTTCCATTTCCACCTCAGTCTCCACAGACTCTTCCACATCCAACAACACCGGCTGAGAAGCCAGCGTTTGGATGGGGCTGTCTGTGGGAGTGGGAGGGGAAGTGATGGCCGCCTCTGGCTCTTTCTTTTCCTCACCGTTCTCTTTCTTCATCTCCAAGAATGCCTCCAAGCATAGGGCATCCCTCCACTTTGTTCTGGCTCTTTCTTCTCGGTTTCCTTCTCTTTTCAGGGCCTCCAGACCCCCTTGGGTGAGGACCAGTGTGAGAGGAGGTCCTCTCAGCAAAGGTGCTACCTCTCCCCGAGGCGGGTGGTGATTCTGTAACTTCATCGATGTTGAATTCCAGTGACAGATGAATGCTCTTGCCTATCTCCTGGATAGTCCAGGTGATAGGGCATGAGACGCCCAGAGCTGCAATTGTTTTCTTCAGTCTTGCTGGTAGCTCCAGTGTTTCCATAATTAAGACTTTAATTAGGATGCTCGCACTCCGAGTTCAGAGGTGCGAATGAAATCAATGTCTGTAATGGCGGACCACTGTGACCTGGTACCAACTTGTATTTTTATGCCATAATGGACCTGTCTTGAGAGACCGCCCCTTTGAAGACTGAAACCATGACAAAAACTTTTTACCTGTTCTGGAATTGGAAAATCCATTGTGGTTATAATAACATAATTAAAAGTATTAAAGGCTCTTAATTGGGTTTCAATTGCTATTCAGTAACATAACTCATTAAAGATGTTTTTATAAGACCCCTGTGAAAAGATTAGGGTTATTGCTGAATAAACAATTTCATGAATCCAGGACAAAATGCCTATGGACAAAATGCCTATCGGACAAAATACCTATCAGACAAAATGCCTATCGGACAAAATGCCTATGGATTTTTAAAAATTATTGTTTTCAATTGAATTATTCTTTTTTCAATCCTTTTTAACATACCAAGGGA
The DNA here is from genome assembly GCA_031216915.1 of Pictodentalium vernedei. NCBI lineage: Eukaryota > Metazoa > Mollusca > Scaphopoda > Dentaliida > Dentaliidae > Pictodentalium > Pictodentalium vernedei. The sequence goes on along the minus strand of CM062296.1, from coordinate 865,282,346 downwards.
TTTTTTAACTAAAAATGATTATGAAATTTGAAAATATGGACCAGGTGGATTGCATGTTTTGCTTTTACTGATACTTTAAAACCAGTGTTTATGCTGCAAAAAATGTCAATCAGATCTTATATTGAAGTACAAGTGACAAAAAAAAATAAGTGAATTAAAATTTTTATTAATTAAAATCATAGCACTTTATTACACACCCATTTAAAATTAAGGTTTGTCCACGGCATTCTAGGATGTGTGATAAAAATAAACTTTTATTGCACACGTGTGGGATACAGATTTTGGCACTTTTTTAATGTAAGAATGGAACCAGTCATATTTCTGGGGATACAGTACATGGCCCCGTTTCGATGGATGGGTCATTTATTTTGATGTTGTAAAGTGGATGTTTGCAGTCTATAGTATCTGCGTTTATATTGTTTCTGAATAAACTCATGTAGTAATGACTGTCCGACCATCAAAAGAAACTTTCTAATTTATTTTCTTAACGTGAACAATACTGACTGACTATTGATTAAATAACCGATGGGTTAAAGTATGACATGGAAATGCCTCACATACAGTTCAAACTAAAGAACAATGTAAACAGAGTATAAAAGCGTCTATGAGTTACGTCATTTCGAATGAATGACGTTGCGCGAGCAAGTTTCTAGGCCACCAAATCGAAATCCAAAACAAATTGCCAGTCGATATTCACTTGAATTCGTATGGATTCTGTACCCCTGTTAAAGGCTACAACACGAACTTTAATACATTTTGAGCAGGAATAGTGAACAATACGATAATTTCTCTTGGACAATAAGGATATAAATTTAATTTACGTGGGATGAATTGACAATGGCTACTATAAATAGTGTAATCTTGACTAAAATCTTAACCGGTCTGTCAGTGTCAACAAGTCGAGTAACAACACAGTCGCAGGGAATTTGGAAGTCAGATAAACATGTGAGTTTTTTTTTTTATAATTTCTCATTGATGGATTTTCCGAATTTACACCTATTGTTTTTTGTGAATGTGTGGTAACTTTTTTGGTGGGGATCACATCAACCGTTCAGAATTCGCGCTGTAAAATTGAGGCACAAAAAGACGGTGAACTGTATAATGTATTTCAGATGAACACTTCAGAACAGTGTTTCATCGATCGAAGTGGTGACGCATTACAATTTGCAAGTTGAAACTATGAATGAAAGTTCAAACAGCGTACGAAATAACAATAAGTCTGGTCTCCTGCTTGTGAAGAATAATTTGGATTTTTGTCTTATTTTATTTCCTTTTTCTTCTCAGAAGGATAGGTTAATTCTCACTTAGTATTACTGTAAAAGGCCTGTTTTAGAAATTTGCGAAGGTGTGTAATAAATACAGAACTGCACAAGCATTTGAATGGGTTAATGTTTATCACACTCATTTGGTTTGGCGCAGAATACCACTCGAGGCTTCGCCTCTCGTGGTATTATTGCGCCCAACCAAACTCGAGCGATAAACATTAACCCATTCAAACGCTTGTGCGGTTCTGTCTATTTATCTCACAATGTGTCTTTGAAATTTTCTCTAACAAATACATAACATGACAGAGCATAACATATGTACATAACTCACGCTTTGAAAACTTGCCCAAAAGGAAACAATTTTCCTAACAGAGAGAAGTTATTTTTTTAATAAAAAAATTAGCACTCTAACAAAACATGCCTTGAATCCCCTAGGAAAAAAGACCCCGAGTGAAAAAAAAAACTTTTTAAAGTAAATTCTGCTAGGTGATATAGATCCTGTGAAGTCTATATTAATAAGGTAAATGAATCATATCTAGATACATGTATACACACAGTGTCTCTGTTCACCGAATTGACCACACTTGGGGGATGATAAATATACCAGTGAGGTATATCTCTTATACCACGAGTGAAGTAAAATTTGATGATTGGAAACGAACTATAAATTTCTAAGGAGTAATACCGATCCAGTGAAATGGATATTTATTTATTTAATAGTGTTTAATGACACTTTAAGCTGGAGTACCCAGAGAGCAGAACACGGCACAGAAGTGCATATACATAAGATCAATAAAGAATATTTAGATAATGTATACACAGTGTCTTTGATTACTAAATTTCCCCCACTTATGGGATAAGATGTATACCTGTGAGGTATATCTCTTATCCAACGAGTGTTTAAATTTGGGCACCAGAAACAAGGTATAGATTTCTACTAAATGATCCAGTGAAGTGTATAGTCATAAGGTAAATAAAGCAAATCCAGTTAATGTAGACACACAGTGTCTTTGATTACCAAACTTACAGTGCTGTACTTGTGGCATAACTCTATGCCCAGTTACCCATATAATTCGTTATAAAAAATACACTGTTTATATAGAACTTAATCTGATACAATGGCCAAGTCCTTTCATAAACTCTTCCAAAGATTTGTCACCAATATCTTTTGAATGGCAAAGAGTTTGAAGTCTTTCTTGGTATTTTTTCACTTCCATGCGAATGCGTTTCACAGGTGGCTGATCCCTGGCATCTTGTAACATTTCAGTCCTTGCCAGAGCAGCATCCTCTTTCAAATGTCTGATAAGTCTCCAGATGGATGGGTGACTATGTCCAACCATACTTCGGAAAGCATTATTCCACCCCTCACAATGATTATTTGTTCTTTCTTCACTATTGTGAACATTCCACACTTCAGGGGGGAACTGAGGTGCTAACCTCCTAATTCTGATAACTGTTTCACCTGTTTCACCTGTTTCCCCAACTGGACGTTGAATTCTTCTGTATGATCCCGACACATATGTCGAGTCAAAATAGTCTAGCAGAGATTCCACTCCTGGAGAACAGTTCTCTTTGAGAAACTGCATCCCTTCGTCAATTTCTGACAGAGGTAGAAAAGCCAGTCCGTCTAGCATACCACAGAAATGTTTGAATTCTTGACTGGTGCGGTAAAGTCCAGTTAAACCTAGTTCCTGTACCTTTCTCCACGTACTTTGCATCAAATGATAAAAACAACCTTTAGTATTTACATGATCCCCGAAAACACTATGTACTGCACTGATCACTGATTTCTCAAAGTCCAAATGAACATTCAATGGGTCTGGTGTATAACCAATCTGATCACATCTTGACATGATTGCTCTAAGCATTTCCTCATAAATTGCTTGGGATTTACCAGTTAAAAGAGCATAGACACAAGTTACAGCAGACACACCCAACTTTGCTCAAATAATGTATAACTGACTGAATAAATGTGGTGCCATACTAAAATTACCATCCATGTACCATGTTTGGCTTGTAGCCAAATGTCTTAATGCTTCATCACGACCAAATATAATAATTCGTTTTTCTGAGTCAGTTCCATTGTCATAAATTAAGAAGTTCTGGGGTATTGCTTCATCAGTCTGGGTCCATTCACCCTCTAGTTTTAACTCTGATAATGTTGCTGGAACTTTTGGTAACACACCTTGCTGTACACGTCTTATTGATCGTTTTATGCTTTCTGTATTGCCAGCATTGGCACAAACATCATCAGATGAGTTGGATAAATTAGAAGCTAGTATTTGCCTGGGTTTGTTTTTTGATGTCTTTGCTTACTCCCTAATAGATGCTTTTAACTTTGCAACCCTTATTGTTGTCTCATCTCTTTCATGACTATGTGGTGTACTTGCTTCGGGATTTTCCATCTGAAAAGAGGAAGATGATAAATCACATTAATAATAATAATAATAATAATAATAATAATAATAATAACTAGACCGGGTTATGTTCGCCTGCTACGCTGCCAAAATAAAAAGTCCCCAGTTGCCCGTCCCAGAGGGGCGGCATATAAACTGTCCCTTTTAAAGCAACTCCTATTCTGGACACAAAGTGATATGTACCCATAAAATTTCAAGATTTAAAAGTTAAAATTACGACAGCCACAAGTGCAAAAGGCTACATTTACCCGAAGCTTGACTCGTTACTTGGTGGTAGAAGTCCCCTACTTTTTATCAATGACCCCTTTTAGGGATGAGACCTAAAATTGTCATTTTTTAAAAAATCGGGGTTACGTTTACCTAGTATTGTTTGCCATGAGAAGTGATGAAATTATCAAAAGTTTTAGGATTGAAAATCCGAAAGTGACCAAGAAACGGCCAAAAATAGAAAATACAGAATAATAATAATGTTTCTCCAATAGGACAGTTAAGTTGAGCCCCCTACCACCTCTCAAAAATTATCTTATTTTAAATTAGTTTAAATTAATTAACCATCATCTTCATAATACAAGAAAAGAATTGATACTATAATCACTATCATAAATCTATTTTAGCATAATAAACTGATAATCCCCATTAATTATCTTGATGAGGTTTACTGTGATAAAGCACTTTGACCATTGTAAGCTATTTGAAAAAAACTAGATTTGTGCAACTGTATAATTAATCAGCTTATAATTTCTAATTCAATGCCTTTACTGACAACACACTAATCTATTACACAGACAGCACACTAATCTATTTTAGTCAATGTGCCTCAAATCAATGTTTATGGTGAACCACTTTGCTAGATAAAGGCATTAACTGACGCAAGAGAACTTGTGAAATTTATATATTAGTAACTTACATTCAAGTCTGTAGACAGCCTGCCATTGCACTGGAAAGCAATTCTCTGAGCACACTGCCAATGAATTTTTTTGGATGTTTGGCATTTCTTTGTATACATCCACCCATCAAAACAAAGTTTTACTCCTCCTTTATTGCTGGGTATCAACTCCGGTAAACGGAAAAAAAGTAACAGGAAAAACAGTAACAGGAAAAAAAGTAACAGATTTGGGTAGGAAAAAAAGAAACAGGAAAAAAAGTAACACTTTCTTATTTTTATAAGGTAAAAAAGTAACAGGAAAAAAAGTAACAGATTTGGGTAGGAAAAAAAAAACAGGAAAAAGAGTCACACTTTCTTATTTTTATTTCATAAAAGTGATAGATTACTTAATTATGATTTAGTTATATTATTGAAACTAGTTAGATTATTACATATCAGTATAAGTACTACATAGTACATAGTTATAAAATAATTTAACAAACTTAATTATGATTTAGTTAGATTATTACATATCACACCTTGAAACTAGTTGGATTATTACATATCAGTATAAGTACTACATAGTACATAGTTATAAAATAATTTAACAAACTTAATTATGATTTAGTTAGATTATTACATATCACACCTTGTGTAATCTAATATTCTGGCCAATGCCAGTAAGAAAAGCTGAAATAGTAAGTGTACGAGATTCGCCATCCAGCGTAGCACTATTAACATTCCATGTAGCTGGAGGATAGGCTGGAGGAGTTAATCTAAGTCGTAATGGTGCCAACACATCTGAAGGTGCGGCGCGAGGTTGCCTGTATCTACCAGTGACATAATTTTCATCAAAATACCTCAACAGTTCCTCGGCTTCTTCTGGAACAATGTCTTTGAGGTGATTCATACCATCACGCACATCTGAAACTGGCAAGAATGCAAGTGCATCCAGTTTCCCACAAAACAGTCTGAAGTCTGCATCATCCCGATTCAACTGCACTAAACCTAAACTCTGCACTCTGCGCCAAGTGCTTTGTGTCAGATGGTAGAAACAACCTCTACTCTGTACATGTCTACCAAACACAGCATTCACAGCTCGTAACACACCACCTTCAAAATCAGTCGCAACAGTATTTACATTCAAGTCAATATTTAGCTCAGTCAGTTTATCTACAATAGCTTAAAACAGAGTCTCATAGGAAGTACGTGTCTTCCTCTGTAATATAGCGTATACACAAGATAAAAAACTGTCATGAAACTTAACCCTAACAACATAAATTTGCTGAAATAGTGGAGGAGCCATTGCAAAATTACCGTCCATAAATAAAGTACTTGCACTGCCAAGATAATTGAGTCCACTATTTGTTGCAAATGCAACCACACGCTCACTTGCATCAGGTCCATTATCAAAGAAAAGGAATTGTTCAGAGTCTGATATTTTCTGAAACTCTTCTGGAATGGTCAGCTCAGACAGACTTTTGGGGACAGGAGGACTTCTTCTGTGGTATCTCAGACTCCGTTTGGCATTATCTAAGTCTGGCAGCATCATTTTGACTTCACTTTCAGCATTTGAAACAGCTGTTGCGAGGATCTGTGATGGCTTATCTAAGGAAGAAGCTGCTTGTTTTCGCATTTCATTTCTCAATTTGGTATATGCGATACTGACATTTTCTGGAGGATGGTTGTGTTGTCTAACTATTTCTGGGTTGTTGAAATCTGTAGTAGTACAGAGACTTGCACGGCAGTCTGATTTAGCACGTTTAGTGCATTTCCACCAGACCTTGTTCTTCCTTCTTACAGATACAGTGTACATGAAACCTTCATGACAAAGTTTTTTGCCCCTCTTATTACTCTCAATGACTTCCATGATGACTCAAGAACATTTAATGACTAATTCAAACTGCTGTCCAATATATAGTTTGCTGTGTGTTTATTTTTTCAAGAACATTGTTGTACATCAAAGAAGAGAATTCATGAAAGTAGCCACACTTGCTTGTGTTTATTTTTTCAAGAACATTGTTGTACATCAAAGAAGAGAATACTTGAAAGTAACCACACTTGCTGTGTGTTTATTACAATGTGTGTTCATTTGTTTCAAGAACATTGTTGTACATCAAAGAGAGCATGATGGATATCCTTGTAACAACATTGTCATAGCACACATGATCTCCAATTACAAAATAATTAAAAAAATAAAAAATAAAATTATTATTATAATTATTATAATGAAAAATGAAATAATGAAAAAACACTGTTACTTTTTTTCCTGTTGTATTATTATAATTGTTACTTTTTTTCCTGTTTCTTTTTTTCCGTTTCTTTTTTTCCTGTTACTTTTTTTCCTGTTACTTTTTTTCCTACATTCATCAACTCCATAGTTCTTGCAACAAGACACAGGTGACTGGAAATGTCCACCATCCCATCTATTTTATATTAAAATGTACTTAGATGTAATGATAAAAACAACACTTACTGTGAAAAAAGCCACTCAAAGGAAAAGCCCATCAAGGCTTACCTCACACCCATGTTGTTTTAAAATAAACAACAGAAAGAAGTGATTAGCAATTTTCATTGAATTGTAAAAACAACAGGGGCTCTGATAAAAGCTTCTCAAAGAGATAGGCAAAGTCCACAATCCAAGCCATCTATCCATTATTGCAGCATAAACACTGTGATTTTGAAAAAGTATTAAAGAAAAAATGATTGAAAAAAGAATAATTTAATTGAAAACAAAAATTTTTAAAAATCCATAGGCATTTTGTCCAGTAGGCATTTTGTCTGATAGGCATTTTGTCCGATAGGCATTTTGTCCATAGGCATTTTGTCCGATAGGCATTTTGTCCATAGGCATTTTGTCCGTACACCCAATTTCATACATACCTGAAATGTGACAGACAGGATTATAAAAATAAATTTGTGTTGAAAATCTTCAAAGAAGATTTTCAACACTAATTTATTTTTATAATTTTTATAATAGTCCATATTACTTTGTACACTCCATACAAAACAATTATCCAAAAATCGACTGAGTGTGTTATGTGTAATTACACAATGTCAGACGTCCACTCACTAATCAGTAATGCTGCAGCTTTGGAAGCAGTAAGGGGGGAGCTTGGGTGGATGAAAATCAAGGACAGGGTAGATTTGGGAAAACTGTGTTACTTTAACTACTTGAGAAACCTGCCTGACAACCGGTGGTGCAAATTGATGCTCGATACCATTTGGAATTCTAATATAGAAACGGGGGTGGTCAAAACATGTGAGGGAACTAATGGACAATTACTCTATAGAGGTCACAAACATAGAAGTAGGAATGAAAGAAGGCAAGAGGTTTGTCAAAGAGAGAGTCATGGAAGACTGCAATCGAAACTGGCGATCAGGGGTTAGCGTGAAAAGATCACTGCAGGGGTTACAATATAAAGAAAAGCCAGCTTTTGAGAAGTACCTAGATGGCACCTTTGGAGGGTCACTGCTGTTCAAACTGAGATCAAGATCACTGGAGCTTCGGGGAAAAATTGGGAGAGATGGGGAAAAGGGATGCCAAATGTGCCACTCTGGAGTAGTGGAGACCCTGGAACATTTTCTCTTGGAATGCCCACAGTATATACCTCATAGAATAAAATTTACTGGAAGAATAATGCAGAAGTGGGGTGAAGAAACAAAGGATAGATGGCTGAAGGGGGACACGAGGGAGAGGGTAGGAATGCTTATTGAAGAAATTGAAAAAGAGGAAGTGAGGGACACTATTAAGCAGTTTATATCTGAATGCTGGGAGGAGAGGAGGGGAAGAGGGGGTGGGGTGCAGGGGGAATGATGGCCTTCTCTTATGAGGACCGCGACAAATCAGCGGCTGGCCAAAGAGTTATTATCATTATTATATTATCAGTGTTGATTGGACAGTATTGGGAAAAGATTTGCCAATTAACATAATAATTTCTGTTCACTAAATCTTTTTTTTGTACCTGATACATTTGGTTTGGGAATTTTGTATGTCAAATAAAATCTTTAAAGGTGAAAATCGGTTCGGTAAATCTTGTTATTTTGAGTGATAAATTTGACACAAAAAATGAGAACTTCGCCGATCACATGCAAAAGTGTGGCTTTTCAGTCAATTGGATCTATATTGCATGAAATATTCTGAAGTCACTGGAGACTGGCGAACAAACTCAGGGGGGAATCCAAATCAAATATCAGTGAAAATTTTATTTTAATATGAAAACATCGAAAATCTCATGAATTAACGATGGATTTTTCAATTCCTATATTAAACCTCAGTACAGAGTTCTGGTAATGAAAGATATGGCATTTGTATCTGAAGATTTTATTAAATGTAGGTTTTAGAAATTTTCTAACTGGACAATATAATTGCTAATCAGGGACAGTCTCTGAAAGATTTTTCTCGGGAAACATTAATTGGTTGTGTAATCCTTCTCACGTGACCACACTAAAACAGCTTTTAATACCCGGTCAATTCTACACAAATGACGGGGTATTAACAAGTGCAGTTTTGTATGCAATGTACATGTACTGATTTCAATTTGTTACAAAAACTTCATAAAAAAGAACAACTACAAAGTAATTACAAAAATCAATTCTTTTCTATTTCTGAATTTTGTGGCTGGTTATTCACTGACTTGAGAGAACCTGAAACCTGTTATGAGAGACCACCTGTCTTGAGAGACAACTTTTGTGTGGCCCAAAGGGTGATCTCTCAAGACAGGATCTACTGTAAGTCCGAAAACATGTTGAAAAGGGGTTAAAATCATGCCAATATTAATGAAAATCACTGTAGAAATGTTCAGTAGATAGTAGACATTGTCTCAAATAAGAAACAGTGACATTAAACTAAACTGTTTGAAGAATTAAAGGTGTAATTTCCCCCCCCCCCCCCCCCAAAAAAAAAACAAAACAAAAAAACAACTTCAACCAGAAAGTTGTAAGTTAACTTGCTATACAAAAAAGGGTTATATATTTCCCAAAATAACATGGAACATAAAAAAATGAGAATGATACAATCAATAGTAATAATAATTTAAAAGATAAAAAATAAAAAAACTTTAAAGTTCACTAAAAAAACTTTAGCCACAAACTTTAACCAAAACTCCAAATGTTAACAGACGCACAGACGAAAGTCATTACTAAACAGAAAAAAACCCACTTGAACCTTCAGTAAAAAATTTAAACACAAACTTTAACCCAAACTCTAAATGTTAACAGATAGACAGACAGATGGTCAGACAGATGGAAGAAAGTCCTGACAATAGCCCTCACTGTAAGCAGTCAGGCTAAAAAGATGGGGGTATAAATAACAAGAGGCCCCCAAGAGGCCTGAGAGCACTCACCTGACACTGACAACCAAGTGTCCTGATTTGAACAAACTTGCAACTGCCCCATTAAGAATACCCTACACCTAATATCAAAACAGTCTGACTGGCGGTGGATCTGAAAAAATTAAAAAAAAAAAAAAAATTCCTCATATTGAACCAAGCTGTAATTCAGGCTCCCATCGAGAGCCCAAATATGAACCCAGGGACTTGGCTTTAGCAAATTTGAATCTCACCTCCCTAATGCTACAGTATTCCAAATATCAAAAGATTCTTAGTGGTGGATGTGAAGAAGAAGCGATTGTGCCCACACAATACACAGGATTTTCCTTCTATTTTCAGTTCCTGCACTTTTACGTCCCAAAATTGAGATAAGCACATAAAAAACAGATTTTTTTCCCAAACAAAATACTTTCAGCCTAAATCTTTTTTCTTCTTCTTAAAACGCATGAAAAACGATAAAACTAATTTCAGGATTTTGGTCCAAAATTTTCTAAGTCCAACCAGGACCCCAAATTTTCAGGGGAAATTTTTTTTTTTTTTTTTTTTTTTTGTCTTAAAATTGACCAAAACGCAGAAAAAACAAAAAAAAATTTTTTTTAGGATTTTGGTCCAAAATTTTCTAAGTCCCACCCGCACCCCAAATTTTCAGGGGGAAATTTTTTTTGGGGGGGGGGGTCTTAAAATTGACCGAAACGCAGAAAAAACAAAAAAAATTTTTTTTCGGATTTTGGTCCAAAATTTTCTAAGTCCCACCCGCACCCCAAATTTTCAGGGGGAAAAAAAAAAAATTTTTTCCCCTGAAAATTTACTGAAACGCAGAAAAAAACAAAAAAATTTTTTTCGGATTTTGGTCCAAAATTTCGAAGTCTGCAACGGGACCCCAAATTTTCAGCCTAAATATGAACCCACGGATTTGGCTTCAACAAACTTGAATCTCACCCCCCTAAGGATGCTGCATACCAAATATCAAAACATTCTTATTGCTAGATCTCAAGAAGAAGATTTTTCAAAAATACTCCTCATACTGCACTAATTTAAACATTTGGACTGCCATAGAGAGCCCAAATATCGACCCAGGCAATTCATTTCAATAAACATGTGAAACAATCTTCCAAAGATGTTATATGTGAAATTTTAAAGCTTTTGGAGCAGTGCTTTCGGAGAAAAGTAGTCTTATGTTTTTCCCATTACCCACAGTGTTAAAAAATGCTCACTCAGCACTTTTTCAAAGTCCCCAAAAACTACCCCATCATAAAACCGATGGCAATTTTTTTTTACCATTCCATACTGTTGGTCCTAAGGAAGCTTCACAACAAATAAGAATTCTCAGTGCCGTGTAGTTTTGGAGATATGGGCGTTTTCATTTTTTTCTATTTTTAGCTCCTGTGGTTCCCACGGAACTACGGGGAAAAAATTTCTGCATAAATTAGGTACTTATGACCCAATAAGCACTCACGTAAAATTTGTTTCAAATCGGCCTCGTGGTTTGGAAAATAGAAATTTGGAGCGGGGCCAAAATTTTTGCCCCTCCTTTAACATCGTCAAATATAGCCCCTCCAACTTCTCTTGAACAAACTTGAGTCTACACCTCAAAAGGAAGCCCCATACCAAATATCAAGTCTCTGCTATTGCTGGTTCTTGAGAAGAAGATTTTTTAAGAATTGGAGCATTTTTGCCCAATCCCTCTGCTCAATGTGAGCCGAAACCGAATTTGACAAAAAATCAAAATGCCCTTATATAACCCCTACTCACATGAAATTTCATTAATATGCGGCCAGTGGTTTGGGAGAAAAAGGCCCAAACACCACCTTCACGCCGGACGCCAGATGACGGACGACAGACGACGGACGACGGACGAAAAGTGATCAGAATAGCTCACCCTGACTTTCAGTCAGGTGAGCTAAATATGTCACTGACATTGTAGCTTAACTTGACTGAGTGTTGTGCCTGATGAAAAGGATAATGTTCAATGTTTATGAAAGGATTATGGAATATGACAAGAATTGTGATAATTAAGAATATGTTAATTTCTGTTCCCTGTAAGCTGTTTTCGTTAAAAATAACTTGAGGTGTAGACTGTACTAAAGAATTGGGGGATGGGTTAATGTGGCCCTTACAGTTAATGTATGTCAATCAAAGTTACCAAGTTACAATTAGTTATTCCAAAATGAGTCATCCTATCAAGTTACAATGAAACCCTTCATAAATATAACTCGCAGACTTTGCTAAAGGAATCTTGGTCACATGATGGCCTGGCAGTCATGGTTGACTGATCATAACCAATATATTCGATAGTCTTATCTGGATATCATGTCAAGTTATCCTACCAAGTTACAATTAAATCCCTTTATAAAAACACCTGTAGACAGGACTAAATGAATCCAGATCACATGATCCGGTGGGGGTAACGGGTGACTGTTCATGACCAAAATAGAAAAGTCTCATCTTTACATCATATCGAGTTATGCTTCGAAGTTCTAGGTCACAGGCCTGTGTGGCCATCATGGTTGACCAATCAAGCCAAAACAGGATATTCTCATCTAGACATTATACTGAGTCACCCTACCATAAATACAACCTGTAGACTGTGCTAAAGGCTTTTGGGCTACAGGCCCCTGTTGCCATTATGGTCAACCAATCGCGACTGAAAGGGAACATTCTCATCTGGACATTATACCCAGTCAGCATACCAAGTTACAATGAAATCCCTTCATAAATACAACCTGTGTGCTAAAGGTTTTGAGCTCAGGCAGCCATCACAGTTGACAGATCGAGGCCAAATGGGGAAGTTCCCATCTAGACATCATACAGAGTCGTCCTACCAAGTTACAATGAAATCCCTCCATAATGAGTATCGTAATTAATATTGCGCTCTATATAACAGACACTTCAGATGGCGTCCACAGATACGTCGAAAACTGGTGGTATATAACAAATATAACATACACACGTCCAATCGAGCCACACTGAACGATCCCTGAGGAGAAAACACACTTACTAGGTAATCCACAGGCTGCCTCTGTACAATAAATTCCAGTAACAACACTCTCCAATGTGTACTATCCGATATCTACAATCTAAACTTTGAGTACAGATATAGTACAGATATAATAGAAACCCGGATCTAGAAATGAAAGTGGGTATGATTAACAGGCTCCGTCATGGACCACCCTGGAAATAGATTATGATTTCAAGGTCCACAAATTACAATAAAGCGTCAGCCTAATAATAATAAGGCGCGTGAGCATTTATATTTAGCATGTCATCACTCATCATCTGAATACCAGTTAACTGGTTATGCAGCCTGCTAGGTACTCAAGAATAGTAATTTAATTGTGATGATTTTAAGTATGCATTCGTATATACACTGTAAAAAATCAACAATAATCACAGGAAACTAATCCAACTAAAAAGCAGATGTGCCCATGTGGTCGACATAGAAGATGACCGCAAATGCATAGTATGTATGTATTAAATTATATGAGGCTTGCAGTAAGTCTATGTCTTGCCCAGTAATTGCCTCTAAACACATAGGCAGTGTGTGCGTGTGTGGGGAGTGGGGGGGGGGGGGGGGAATTCAAAGACATATCAAAAACTCCTCACCCGCATTATTTAATCGTTTCTATGTCCGTTATCAAAAAATATAGGAACTGCAATTGTTCCCTCACATTTAACCAACTCCATTATCCACTCTGGATGGAGAAGGACGTGAAGAATAAACCTTCCCCTGAAAGAAGACCCTCGCATGGAGGAGGAGGAAGCTTCTGGGGAGCGTCCCATAACAGACACTTGAGAATACTGATCCAAGGTTTCTGTGACAACAAAGGTGCTACTAGCAGGATTCACAACAAGACTGTTTAATCTTAAACATAATCTATTGAATCAATGAATAGGATAGGTGTATCCTATCATTCATCCCCATGAATTCTGCAGAGCGTCTACTGCATGTGCTCAATGATCTGGGCATGGCGACACAAATGACGGTAACTAATTGTTCCGGTGCTTCGCAAACTGAACTATCATGGGGTGATACCACTGATAGCAAAACTGTCCAAATACTCGCATGTTGAGCAACCAATACAAATGAAACAGGCGACCTTTCCGAGGAGCGAGTCTGCTAGTACGCTCAGACAACCCGGTATATGACGGATAGAGAGATGAACATGAAAATTATTCTCCGTTAGTTATCATAACGGAAATGAATGGGTGCCGCCCTGATTCCTGATGTACGCTACCACTATCAAGTTTTCCAACAATATTTGAACAGGCCTGTTTGCATTGATGTAGCGCTAACAAAATTGACAACATTCTTCTATGTTGATGTGTTTATGTGTTTCTTCAGGAACCGAGGATCCCGAGACCCCTGCATATCGAGTTTGTCGGACTCAGGGTCATGCCCAAACTATTGAATCATACCCGTCATAATCATGAAAGCTGGATCTGGCAGTCGCAGTGGAACTCTTGACTTAACCCCTGAATATTTGCCGCAATATGGACCTTTTGTTTACTAGATCTGTTAAAACAATACTGGTCCCGAGTGAATACGTTTTCATACTCCAGTTCTGGGTAAAGAATAACTGGAGGGGATGTGTGCGTAAGCGGCCCATCTAAACAAGATACATAGCCGCACAGCACAACACCATCAGTTGCATAAAACTTCTTGCTGTTAATGTGTATGATCGTAGACAAAAGCGAACATAACAACTGACTAATTTCCTTCTGGATAATGGCAGACAAACCAGATTGTTGTGAGACATTACCGAGTTCATAATTCAAGTGACAGCCCAAGGCGCTATCTTCAGACCTAAGCGAATCACTCAGAACTGAAATACTATCCCTTGGACGATGAACCGTAGGTACTTTCTGAATGCCAGATACACCAGGACATGAAAAAACAGATCCTTAGATCTATGCTTGTTGCATAGTCGATCACCCTAACACTCACTTTTACCAACTAAATGATAACCAAAAACTTTTAGAGCTTTGATAAACTTGTTATCCAGCTCCAGTCTATTATCGGTCGGAACAAGCTCTATGGCTTCGGTATGAGTAACAGGTGACTATGGAATTCTAGAGAATCTTGATTCTCAAGGACCCCTATTACTGTCATTGTCAAGAGAACCTTTACCTCCGATTGGAGAGACTCTTAATCAAGGATTTGACGGAAGCATTGTCCATCAGACATTTAAGTTAGTTGTGGTTCTCTCGGAAAGATAGCCGTAGGCCATCCTAGACCACACTTCTCACCTACTGGTCTTCCGTAATAGTTATCCAGTTTGATGCGGATCTTGATAACCATCCGTCAACTGCTAAGTAATAGAGGTCCTAACCCTCCCCTGTAGTACCTGCAAGGCCTACGGAAGGAGAAACTATGTCTCATTCCGTAGAGCCTCGAGCCAATGGCTTAGGGGCTTCTGACCAGTAGTCATTGTATGACAATCCCTAGAGTAATTATAGGAGGGTTAACTATACCCTCGCAAGGAGTCCTTTTTAGATGACTTTCTGTCTAGGACATCTTCCCTTACTCCTTTCTGCTATTGTAGGTCGATTGGACGCCGACTTGAGGAGCAGAGTATTGATAGTTCCTTTGCAGCTTGGTCATAAACCAATAAAAGCTTTTCGTCAAAAACTTAGTGATCGGAAACCGGAGCGACCCGAAGAGAGTTTTTCACCTTGTCATCTATTAACCCTTTGGTACTTTTATATATATTACTACGTACGAAATCTTTTGTTTAATTTAACCCTTTGATACCTTTGTACGTGTTATTACCTACGTAATCTTTTGTTTAATTTAACCCTTTGATACTTTTGTACGTGTTATTACGTACAAAATCTTTTGTTTAATTTAACCCTTTGATACTTTTGTACGTGTTATTACGTACAAAAACTTTTGTTTAATTTAACCCTTTGATACTTTTGTACGTGTTATTACGTACAAAATCTTTTGTTTAATTTAACCCTTTGATACCTTTGTACGTGTTATTACGTACGAAATCTTTTGTTTAATTTAACCCTTTGATACCTTTGTACGTGTTATTACGTACGAAATCTTTTGTTTAATTTAACCCTTTGATACTTTTGTACGTGTTATTACGTACGAAATCTTTTGTTTAATTTAACCCTTTGATACTTTTGTACGTGTTATTACGTACGAAATCTTTTGTTTAATTTAACCCTTTGATACCTTTGTACGTGTTATTACGTACGAAATCTTTTGTTTAATTTAACCCTTTGATACCTTTGTACGTGTTATTACGTACGAAATCTTTTGTTTAATTTAACCCTTTGATACTTTTGTACGTGTTATTACGTACAAAATCTTTTGTTTAATTTAACCCTTTGTTACTTTTGTACGTGTTATTACGTACAAAATCTTTTGTTTAATTTAACCCTTTGTTACTTTTGTACGTGTTATTACGTATGAAATCTTTGGTTTAATTTAACCCTTTGATACTTTTGTACATGTTATTACGTACAAAATCTTTTGTTTAATTTAACCCTTTGTTACTTTTGTACGTGTTATTACGTACGAAATCTTTTGTTTAATTTAACCCTTTGTTACTTTTGTACATGTTATTACGTACGAAATCTTTTGTTTAATTTAACCCTTTAATACTTTTGTACGTGTTATTACGTACAAAATCTTTTGTTTAATTTAACCCTTTGTTACTTTTGTGCGTGTTATTACGTACGAAATCTTTTGTTTAATTTAACCCTGATACTTTTGTACGTGTTATTACGTACAAAATCTTTTGTTTAATTTAACCCTTTGATACTTTTGTGCGTGTTATTACGTACAAAATCTTTTGTTTAATTTAACCCTTTGATACCTTTGTACGTGTTATTACGTACTTTATCTTTTGTTTAATTTAACCCTTTGGTACTTTTATATATATTATTACGTACGAAATCTTTTGTTTAATTTAACCCTTTGATACCTTTGTACGTGTCATTACGTACAAAATCTTTTGTTCAATTTAACCCTTTGATACTTGTGTGTGTGTGTTATTACGTACGAAATCTTTTGTTTAATTTAACCCTTTGTTACTTTTGTACGTGTTATTACGTACGAAATCTTTTGTTTAATTTAACCCTTTGTTACTTTTGTACATGTTATTACGTACGAAATCTTTTGTTTAATTTAACCGTTTGATACTTTTATACGTGTTATTACGTACGAAATCTTTTGTTTAATTTAACCCTTTGATACTTTTGTACGTGTTATTACGTACAAAATCAAACAGCATGTTGATACTTTGTGGTCATATGTTTTGTTAGTATTTTTCGATGTTTTAAAGTTTTAACCTCAAATTCCTATTTTCTCCCAAATACTGATAAATGATAACCGCTGAGCCAAATGTTATCGCAGCTTAAAACACTAATATAATCCTGCTGTCAGGATTTCTTCACTGTTTGAGTGCTAGAAGCCACTATCAAGGCTTTCAAAAATGAGTAGACCAGAGCAAAAATCAACACTCTCCTTGCTAAAATTTCGTATTCACTCAAACACAAATAATATTATTTTTTATATAAATTTGTTTTATTACTGTGGGCACTCTTCAATAATTTGTAATAAAACAAGTTTTGAAAAACAAATTCAGACCATCAAAAACAAGAGCTGGACTTTCGTCCGGTACATACCCCCACGTGGTGTACCACCTAGTGTGGGCATACCTATGACCAACAAATATTATTTATGAATATTTTGGCACGGACTGATGGATGGATGCACAGATGTATGGACACAATCCAGTATAGCATCCCCCCCTTCCATTTTCTACGAAAGTTTTCAACAATTTCCAACAATTTCTAAGTCAAAAGGTATGGTAAATTGTTTGGTGTTTGGAAGTTTTATGCAATGAGGCAGAATCCTTTGTCATAGGCAAACTGCATTCCATATTTCACTGAAATCTGATAACCCCAATCCAGTATAGTATGCACCCCCCCCCCTCCCATTTTCTTCAAAAGTTTTCAACAATTTCTAAGTCAAAAGGTACGGTAAATTGTTTGGTGTTTGGAAATTTTATGCAATGAGGCAGAAGCCTTTGTCATAGGCAAACTACATGCCATATTTCACTGAAATCCGATAACCCATACCTGAGATACAGGCTGAACAGTCAAATCATGTCTATTTCCTACAATTTCTAAGTAAAAAAAGGGGGGATAACTCTAAAAAGGAGAACGTGAGAAATAGCGTTGAATCCTTTTTTTAAAGCCTATACCATAAGCAGTGTTCATAGCAAATTTCATTGCAATAGAACGTTCGATACCCGAGATACAGGCTGAACAGACAAAATTTGGCTCGAACGGACACAATTTCTAAGTGAACAAGTAATAAAAAAAAATAACTAGTGTGGGCATACCTATGACCAACAAATATTATAAAAAATAATAATTTACTTCAGTTATGAATATTCTTGGACGGACTCACACACGGAAGTACAGATGGACGGACGGACAGATGCACATAGATGCATGTAATCCAGTATACACCCATTTTCTTCGAAAGTGGGGGTAGAGTAATAGAGCCCTCAACCAGATAATCACGAATGTGACAAGTATCTTGTTATTGGTACTTTCTGACGTTTGGCGTCAAATTTTGAAAAACGTTGAAGAAACTGAATCCCAGTGACATTTGAACGTCAGGATAATTAAAGTCTCAAAGGGTTAATGATGACGACGCAAGGGCTCCGTCACGTCTGATTAACTCCAAATTAGCAAATGTTAAGACAGAGTTATACGTGATAAATATAATAGCCCTGGAAAGAACTTTAAATGAGGTAGAAACATCCTCAAATTCCTTTCAGTAGAGATGTTGTGTCACAGTTCTTAAAGGTGATCTGAGTAAAGCCAGAGAGTTTAAATTCACTCTGAATGAAGAAATGCCGTCTCAATTGTGTCCGAGCAAAAAGTGAATGACGAAGGTAAGGACATACCTAGGTCCTTAGCCCGCTCATTCAAATGCAGAGGAACTCTCAATAAATCTTCCCTGTTTTCTGTTAATCAGGAAAATTACCGAAGATGATGACAAGAAACCGCCTTACTTCTTTCCACTGGAAAGTTGAATATGGCGTCGTATAAAAAGCATGCGACATCTGTCTATACTTAACCGGAAAAGACATTTCCTCCTCTTTTTCCGGATGAAGTCAGCATCCAACAACACTAGCGGTTTCTTGCAAGTAGTCGCAGCATTCTGATTTGCTGGAGCAAATTCAGGGTAGTGTTGATAGATTAAATCCATCACAACCATGTGTTGTTCCGAAAGGGAAGGGTAATCCCCCTCCATATCCCTTTCATCTGAATCAGTTGAAAATCATGGTCAGCGGCATCTGAATGCGCAGATGACTGGACCGACCCGGTACCATCTGTCAGCTCGGGTTCTGAAACTACTGTCAGCTGCTTCTGCAAATGCCGGGATGCTGCGATGAACTTCACAATCTACGACAGCAAATACGTTACAGAGGCCTGAGGAGCAGCGGTCTTCTATTCTGGCCGCCGGCTGCTCCCGGGACAGTGTGTCCGAGACGTTTCTTTTCTCTGGATGTCCCGATATATGAGGCCTCATCTCTTAGCTACTGAATAGGGCTACTTTCGAGCGGTCGCAGCATTTTGATTCTTAAGAACAAACTCAGGGAAGTATTGATGCATTAGATCCATTGCCACCCTGTGTTGTTCCGAAAGGGAAAGGTGATTCTCCAAATCCCTTTCACCATCCGACTGAATCAGATTATACCCACAGTCATTGGCATCTGAATGCGCAGATGACTGGACCGACCCAGCACCATCCGACAGCTCAGGTTCTGAGATTGCCGTTGGCTGCTTCTGCACTTGCTGGGATGCTGCCATGGGCTGCGCAATCTGCACCAGCAAGCAGCAAGTCCATTATTTACACCAGAGGAGCAGCGGTCTTCTGTTGCTTGGCTGCCACCTGCTCCTGGGACAGTGTGTCTGAGATGGCTCTTTTCTGCGAATGTCCTGATGAATGAGGCCTTGTCTCCTTGGCTACTGTATGGTGTGACTTCTCTGACGAAGAGTGGACCTTCTCGGTGATGCAGGCTATCAGAAGACATGTAGCCAAGGTGGGGTCGTGTGTGCTTGGTAGACGCTGAAGAGGAAGCCGTAACTATAGCCGACCGCGGCTGTGAACTGAACACAGCATCCCAGATGGGAGGCGTGGACGTATGCTCCGACTGATGCAAGTTCTGAACCACAACACCTGGCCCCAGATGTTGTTATGAAAGAGAGAGGGGGCTCTCTCACTCGCGATCCTTCAGACCTCGCCAAGCTTCTTGCTGAACTTGCCGGCTTCTTCCTCTCCATCATCGCAGGGTGAGCCTGTTATTTTATAGTGCTCACTCTACCCTTTCTACTCTCCTTGACCGCAACGGACACACCCAGCATCACGGTACCCTCGGATGGTTTAACCGTTTCACCGGTCCAGCTAGCTGGCGACAGGGAGCTGAAACCATGCTGTGGTTTATTGCCCTGTCTATTATTCATGAGCACTTTAGCTGCTAGCTCTTATTTCCTATCTAAATGCGATGACAGAAGCACACTTTCTGAGGGTGTCACATAAACATCACCCTGTTCTTGTTCCTCTGTAAATAGAAACTAAATGAAATTGTCAATGACACTGTAGCTCAACTTGTCAAGACATGTACATGCATAGTATGTGACACACCAATGACAAACATCTAGGTAATGACCTGATAACAAAGGTACATATGAAGTATTGTAACGGTCTGTACATAAATACTGACCGTAGCCTGTAACAAATGTATAGGTAAAGTATTGTAAAGGTGGGTGACAGTCAGATGCTAAACTAGAAAAGAAATCTTTGAGTCCCAGAGTGGGTCTGACTGAACCCCAAAATATTTGTTCTCATAGCACAGTGATAACAAAGGCAGCCCAAAACACACTCGTTCCTGTCCCAAGGTGAAAAGAAAGGTACCCAAGAAGTTTCATGAAGATCAGTTCATAAATACGAGCTGTATAGAAGTTGTGACAAAAAACTGACTGGACCTAATTTCGGTACAAAATGGCCACTAGCAGCCATCTTGAATTTTGGACCGCACTCAGAAACACACGTTCTCGTCCCAAGGTGATAACAAAGGTACCCAAGAAGTTTTGTGAAGTGCGGTTGATAAATACAGCCTCTAGCCCAAGCTGTATTGACATGTGCACTTACAGTGAAAAAGTAGCACTAAATAAATCAAAATTCATCTAATTTGCATAATTTCTGCACGAGAGAAAACCCTGTACTATATGTGATGTATTCCATGTTACTAAACATTCATACAAAAATGTATTCAAATCAGAACTTTCATACAGAAGTTCTGCACAAAAGACTGATTGCACTAATTTTGGTACAAAATGGCTGCTGGTGGCCATCTTGAATTTCAGACCACATCCAAAAACACTCGTTCTCATAATGTTTTCATCATATTACAAAAATTTATATGCAATTAATAGGAGTTTACTCTACAACCCATATGCAATTAACAGATCAAATTTGTACTGAAGGTATGGTAAATGGTTTTGTGTTTGAAAATTATATTCAATTAACAGGGATATACAATTAAGAGATATCCCATTAAGTGGGCTCCACTGTACTCGGATGCTACAACAGAAATAATACCCAGATTTTCAGTAATGCAAAACTAAGAATTCAAACATCAACCTTGGGACTTGACTGGAACAAATTTGGAGGATTTTGTATATCAAATATCAAAATATTCTAACTGATGACTCTGGAGAAGATTTTGAGTATTTTTGTACTATGTTGAAATTTGCCCCCCCCCCCCCCTCCACCCCCCCCCCCCCCAAACAAACTTAGATCTGACTTCACTATGGATGCTGGAATCCATATATCAAAAGATTCTGACTAGTGGATCTGAATAAGAAAATTTTCAAAGATTATTCCTCATATTGTACCAAGTTAAAATTCAGGCTCCTTCAGTGAGCCCAATTATCAAACAATGGCCTTGACTTAAACAAATTGTTAAGATTCTGTATGGCATATATTAAATGACTCTGATTTTCTGACTGGTGTTTCTGGAGAAAGGGAGTTTTAAGGATTATTCCTCATGTTGGACAGTTAAAAGTCAGGTTCCAATAGGGAGCCCATATATCAACCCAGGGACTTGGTTTGAACAATATGAGACGTAACCTCCCTAAGGATGCTGTACACCAAATATCAGAAGATTCTGACTAGCAGATCTGAAAAAGAAATTTTTTTAAAGATTATCTGCCATATTCCACTAAGTTAAAATTTGAGCCCCCATAGAAAGCCCAAATACTAACTGAAGGACTTGATTTCAACAATATTGAATCTGACCCTTGCAACAATAATGTATACCAAACATAAAAAGATGCTGACTTCTGAGAATACTTCATACCAAATAAGTTCTCTGTTCTGGGTGGTTTGGGGAAATATGGGCATTTGAAAAAAAACATCTATTTTTTGCTCCTGGGAGTCACATAGTTGTTACAAGAAATTTTTTGGCATAAAGCAAGTACTTATGACTCAATAATACCACATATCAAATTTGGTCAAGGTCACATGAAGGTCATGATTACATGTGACATGCGGTCTAATTGCGATACATCCACACGTCAAATATCTAAGTCCTAGGTCAAAAAACAAAAAAGTTCTGGTCTGGATAATTATTCCCTATTTGAAGTAAATAAATTTGACCTTAAGGTCAGAGGTCAAGGTCACATGAAGGTCATCGAGGTAGACGACATGTGGTCTCATGGTGACACATCCACATGTCAAATAACCAAGTCCTAGGTCAAAAAACAAAAAAATTCTGGTCTGGACAATTACTCCCTATTTGAAGTACATAAATTTGACCTTGAGGTCAAGGTCACATGAAGGTCACAATGTACACTACACACCGGCTCATGGTGATACATCCACATGCCAAATATCTAAAGCCTGACTCGAAATACAAAAAAGTTCTGGTCCAGAGAGTTTCCCTTAAAAAAGCGCATAAATCTGACCTTCAGGTCAAAGGTCAAGGTCACATGAAGGTCACTATGGTACACTGTACACCGGTTCATGGTGATACATCCACATACCAAGTATCTAAGGTGTAGGTCAAAAGACAAAAAAAGTTATGGCCAGGACAAAGTTTGTGTGATGTTTCCCTTAAAAAAACACATAAATCTGACCTTCAAGCCAAAGGTCAAGGTCACATGAAGGTCACTATGGTACACTACACATGGGCTCATAGTGATACATCCACATGCCAAGTATCTAAGGTGTAGGTCAAAAGACAAAAAAGTTATGGCGTGGACAAAGTTTGTATGAGAAGAAGAAGAAGAAGGAGAAGAAGAAGAATATGCACTAAAACAATATGTCTCCCTTCTGGGAAGGGGAGACATCATTCCAAAGATGGTCTGTGCCATAAATGAATGAATGTGGCCCAGTGGTTTTAATAATAAGAAAAATTTCAAACTAGAGGAACCAAATTTTACTGCCACCAATAAAGTCAAGTAACAGTATTACATGAAACAAAATCTATGGAACCAACATTGAAGTCTTGAGAGGGTTAAATTAAAGATATTCATACAGGAATCAGAGAAATTTTTTCAAAGACCCCCCCTCCCCCCCCAAAAAACCCAAACAATCATGTGGCACTGCACTGAAAAGGTTTGATCAAGATATCAATAAAATCTTTGAGACCCCCCATGCAACATGTGAATCATCATGTTTTTAGGTCATTATATTCACAAAATCCACTGAATTTTTATTCAACTGGCTTGATGAATAAATGCAACCAACCAGCATTGAAAAGATTACTCTGATTAATCTCAACTATGCTGTAAACATGTCATGCCACGATGACATCTCATGATCAGACAATGCTAATTTTTACTCAGTTCAGCTGTGCATAATGATTGGTCACAACAATGCCATTCCATTAGCTATGGGGAATAATCGAAATTTGGAATGTTTGTGAACATTTCAATGACAATTTTTAACTCCGAACACATGCTTTCTTCAATGATTATTACTCTTGTTTGTTTGTTGGTGGTTAACGTCACATATTTATGCACCATGGCTAATCGTGACACAACATGGAGATGAAGTCAAGTTTAGTCAATCGTTGATCAACATGTTGCCCATTTTAGAGAACTTTCACCCCAAGCACTGGTGACTGGGTCCTATTTTACTAGTAAAGCGGAACTGGTTTACCACAGTAAACAAGTGCTGCTTACTTCCCGGGGTTCCCACGGGGAAATTATTACTCTTGATTTTCTACTGATATTGATAATGAATGATATTCTTATGAAACAAAAACTCTGGCTGAGGAGCAATTAACACACACTGTTACCAACCACATGTACCAGTATGCATGTTTTCAATTCTGGGAGTCATTCCTGACATTGTAGTAGTGAGCGAGTGAATAGTTTAAACCTGCTATACAGTACTGTTACACTGTGAAATTGATACCAACCTGTGACAAGTTGTAAAAGTCACAAATTGATTTTGAACGCCCACACATTTTATATTTTGCACAATTCTCTAGTACGTACACTCTGTCAGTACCAATTACGTTGTACATGTAACAACTGCATTCATGAACAGTTTACTGTGTGTATTTTAATTTATTTTGATCAGTATTCTTCCGCAGTTTAACTCATGGACAAAACTATTAACAGGCTTGGTACTGTGAAGAACATGTCAAAAGGTTTACAAGAATTTGAATCTCAATTTTCTGGATTGCTGTAGCCAAATCAATCTACTGCAGCATTTACCATGGCATTGCTGATTTCCGTGGCTAATTTCGAGGGGTGGAATTTCAGTGTTAAAATCAGGTCCTCATAGTGTCTTCCCCCACTACTCTCATTAGAAATTCTGTTGGTCACAATTTAATAAATAATTTCAACAAATTTTAAAGCACACACGTACATGTACAGTCAATGCATAATTTGACCATCCCAGTTTTTAACACTATCTTTGACGCGAACCAATCAAATAATTGTATAGGGACCAAAGGCATAGAACAATAGACTACTATTACATGACAAGCAAATGGCTCGTTGAATAGCCAATCAAAATCAACACGATGAAACGCTTAATTAAATTACTGAGAAAAAGTTGTGACAAATAGGTGTATCAATAATTTTATGAGCACTGAATCCTTAATAGAACTAGATGGTGCCATTTGTGTGCGAAGCACACTATCGTATATCCCCGCATTTGCACTTTCCTTTTTGGTTAGTGCAGGATACAGACTTGGATAAAAAGGCTTCACGCATGTGTGTGATTTAAAATGATAAAACAGTATTTAATTTCCTTCTGAAGACTCACATGTGAAACTACTTCAATATTTCAAACAAGATACTTCACCCAACATGATGTATAAAGGGTAGTGTTCTGATCACATCATTGTCACATGATTAAAAAACCACTTGGACCCAAATCAAAATTCCCAAACCTTCATGCACATCTACAGATGCTATCTGAACATGTTAACATGGTTTAAACATTTCGAATTCAATACCCTAAGAGCCTTTGAGCGGACAAAGATTTTGTAAGGATAAAAGTGGTTCCACTGGAACCACTTGGACCCAAATCAAAATTCCGAAACCTTCATGCACATCTACAGATGCTATCTGAACATGTTAACATGGTTTAAACGTTTCGAATTCAATACCCTAAGAACCTTTGAGCGGACAAAGATTTTCTAAGGATAAAAGTGGTTCCACTGAAACCACTTTGACCCAAATCAAAATTCCGAAACCTTCATGCACATCTACAGATGCTATCTGAACATGTTAACATGGTTTAAACGTATCGAATTCAATACCCTAAGAACCTTTGAGCAGACAAAGATTTTCTAAGGATAAAAGTGGTTCCACTGGAACCACCTGGAACAAAATCAAAATTCCGAAACCTTCATGCACATCTACAGATGCTATCTGAACATGTTAACATGGTTTAAATGTTTCGAATTCAATACCCTAAGAGCCTTTGAGCGGACAAAGATTTTCTGAGGGTAAAAGTGGTTCCACTGGAACCACTTGGACCCAAATCAAAATTCCGAAACCTTCATGCACATCTACAGATGCTATCTGAACATGTTAACATGGTTTAAAAGTTTCGAATTCAATACCCTAAGAGCCTTTGAGCGGACACAGATTTTCTAAGGATAAAAGTGGTTCCACTGGAACCACTTGGACCCAAATAAAAATTCCGAAACCTTCATGCACATCTACAGATGCTATCTGAACATGTTAACATGGTTTAAACGTTTCGAATTCAATACCCTAAGAACCTTTGAGCGGACAAAGATTTTCTAAGGATAAAAGTGGTTCCACTGAAACCACTTTGACCCAAATCAAAATTCCGAAACCTTCATGCACATCTACAGATGCTATCTGAACATGTTAACATGGTTTAAATGTTTCGAATTCAATACCCTAAGAGCCTTTGAGCGGACAAAGATTTTCTGAGGGTAAAAGTGGTTCCACTGGAACCACTTGGACCCAAATCAAAATTCCGAAACCTTCATGCACATCTACAGATGCTATCTGAACATGTTAACATGGTTTAAAAGTTTCGAATTCAATACCCTAAGAGCCTTTGAGCGGACACAGATTTTCTAAGGATAAAAGTGGTTCCACTGGAACCACTTGGACCCAAATCAAAATTCCGAAACCTTCATGCACATCTACAGATGCTATCTGAACATGTTAACATGGTTTAAACGTTTCGAATTCAATACCCTAAGAACCTTTGAGCGGACAAAGATTTTCTAAGGATAAAAGTGGTTCCACTGAAACCACTTTGACCCAAATCAAAATTCCGAAACCTTCATGCACATCTACAGATGCTATCTGAACATGTTAACATGGTTTAAATGTTTCGAATTCAATACCCTAAGAGCCTTTGAGCGGACAAAGATTTTCTGAGGGTAAAAGTGGTTCCACTGGAACCACTTGGACCCAAATCAAAATTCCGAAACCTTCATGCACATCTACAGATGCTATCTGAACATGTTAACATGGTTTAAAAGTTTCGAATTCAATACCCTAAGAGCCTTTGAGCGGACACAGATTTTCTAAGGATAAAAGTGGTTCCACTGGAACCACTTGGACCCAAATCAAAATTCCGAAACCTTCATGCACATCTACAGATGCTATCTGAACATGTTAACATGGTTTAAACGTTTCGAATTCAATACCCTAAGAGCCTTTGAGCGGACAAAGATTTTCTGAGGGTAAAAGTGGTTTCACTGGAACCACTTGGACCCAAATCAAAATTGTGAAACCCTCATGCACATCTACAGATGCTATCTGAACATGTTAACATGGTTTAAACATTTTGAATTTAATACCCTAAGAGCCTTTGAGCGGACAAAGATTTTCTAAGGATAAAAGTGGTTCCACTGGAACCACTTGGACCCAAATCAAAATTCCGAAACCTTCATGCACATCTACAGATGCTATCTGAACATGTTAACATGGTTTAAACGTTTCGAATTCAATACCCTAAGAACCTTTGAGCGGACAAAGATTTTCTAAGGATAAAAGTGGTTCCACTGGAACCACCTGGAACCAAATCAAAATTCCGAAACCTTCATGCACATCTACAGATGCTCTCTGAACATGTTAACATGGTTTAAACGTTTCGAATTCAATACCCTAAGAGCCTTTGAGCGGACAAAGACTTTCTAAGGATAAAAGTGGTTCCACTGGAACCACTTGGACCCAAATCAAAATTCCGAAACCTTCATGCACATCTACAGATGCTATCTGAACATGTTAACATGGTTTAAACGTATCGAATTCAATACCCTAAGAACCTTTGAGCGGACAAAGATTTTCTAAGGATAAAAATGGTTCCACTGGAACCACTTGGAACCAAATCAAAATCCCGAAACCTTCATGCACATGTACTGGTGATACCTGAACACATTAGCATAGTTTAAACATTAATGCAAGTGAATGTAACACCGGACGGACGTACGGACGGACGGATGTACGGACGGAGATAACGACAATATCCCCGACGAAAGCGGGGATAACAATTAATGGTAGAGCTAAATGAGCACCAAATCCTTAATAGAACAATTAATGGTAGAGCTAAATGAGCACCGAATCCTTAATAGAACAATTAATGGTAGAGCTAAATGAGCACAGAATCCTTAATAGAACAATTAATGGTAGAGCTAAATGAGCACTGAATCCTTAATAGAACAATTAATGGTAGAGCTAAATGAGCACCGAATCCTTAATAGAACAATTAATGGTAGAGCTAAATGAGCACAGAATCCTTAATAGAACAATTAATGGTAGAGCTAAATGAGCACTGAATCGTTAATAGAACAATTAATGGTAGAGCTAAATGAGCACCAAATTCTTAATAGAACAATTAATGGTAGAGCTAAATGAGCAACGAATCCTTAATAGAACAATTAATCGTAGAGCTAAATGAGCACCGAATCCTTAATAGAACAATTAATGGTAAAGCTAAATGAGCACGAAATCCTTAATAGAACAATTAATGGTAGAGCTAAATGAGCACCGAATCCTTAATAGAACAATTAATGGTAGAGCTAAATGAGCACCAAATCCTTAATAGAACAATTAATGGTAGAGCTAAATGAGCACCGAATCCTTAATAGAACAACTAGATGGTGCCATTTGTGTGCGAAGCACACTATAGTATATCCCCGCATTTGCACTTTCCTTTTTGGTTAGTGCAGGATACAGACTTGGATAAAAAGGCTTCACGCATGTGTGTGATTTAAAATGATAAAACAGTATTTAATTTCCTTCTGAAGACTCACATGTGAAACTACTTCAATATTTCAAACAAGATACTTCACCCAACATGATGTATAAAGGGTAGTGTTCTGATCACATCATTGTCACATGATTGAAAAACCACTTGGACCCAAATCAAAATTCCGAAACCTTCATGCACATCTACAGATGCTATCTGAACATGTTAACATGGTTTAAATGTTTTGAATTCAATACCCTAAGAACCTTTGAGCAGACAAAGATTTTCTAAGGATAAAAGTGGTTCCACTGGAACCACCTGGAACCAAATCAAAATTCCGAAACCTTCATGCACATCTACAGATGCTCTCTGAACATGTTAACATGGTTTAAACGTTTCAAATTCAATACCCTAAGAGCCTTTGAGCGGACAAAGACTTTCTAAGGATAAAAGTGGTTCCACTGGAACCACTTGGACCCAAATCAAAATTCCAAAACCTTCATGCACATCTACAGATGCTATCTGAACATGTTAACATGCTTTAAACGTTTCAAATTCAATACCCAACGAGCCTTTGTGTGGACAAAGATTTTCTGAGGATAAAAGTGGTTCCACTGGAACCACCTGGAACAAAATCAAAATTCCGAAACCTTCATGCACATCTACAGATGCTATCTGAACATGTTAACATGGTTTAAATGTTTCGAATTCAATACCCTAAGAGCCTTTGAGCGGACAAAGATTTTCTGAGGATAAAAGTGGGTCCACTGGAACCACTTGGATCCAAATCAAAATTCCGAAACCTTCATGCACATCTACAGATGCTATCTGAACATGTTAACATGGTTTAAACGTTTCGAATTCAATACCCTAAGAACCTTTGAGCGGACAAAGATTTTCTGAGGGTAAAAGTAGTTCCACTGGAACCACTTGGACCCAAATCAAAATTCCGAAACCTTCATGCACATCTACAGATGCTATCTGAACATGTTAACATGGTTTAAAAGTTTCGAATTCAATACCCTAAGAGCCTTTGAGCGGACAAAGATTTTCTAAGGATAAAAGTGGTTCCACTGGAACCACCTGGAACAAAATCAAAATTCCGAAACCTTCATGCACATCTACAGATGCTATCTGAACATGTTAACATGGTTTAAATGTTTCGAATTCAATACCCTAAGAGCCTTTGAGCGGACAAAGATTTTCTGAGGGTAAAAGTAGTTCCACTGGAACCACTTGGACCCAAATCAAAATTCCGAAACCTTCATGCACATCTACAGATGCTATCTGAACATGTTAACATGGTTTAAAAGTTTCGAATTCAATACCCTAAGAGCCTTTGAGCGGACAAAGATTTTCTAAGGATAAAAGTGGTTCCACTGGAACCACTTGGACCCAAATCAAAATTCCGAAACCTTCATGCACATCTACAGATGCTATCTGAACATTTTAACATGGTTTAAACGTATCGAATTCAATACACTAAGAACCTTTGAGCGGAAAAGATTTTCTAAGGATAAAAATGGTTCCACTGGAACCACTTGGAACCAAATCAAAATCCCGAAACCTTCATGCACATGTACTGGTGATACCTGAACACATTAGCATAGTTTAAACATTAATGCAAGTGAATGTAACACCGGACGGACGGACGGACGGACGGACGGACGGACGGACGGACGGACGGACGGACGGACGGACGGATGGAGATAACGACAATATCCCCG
Source organism: Pictodentalium vernedei (assembly GCA_031216915.1). Taxonomy (NCBI): domain Eukaryota; kingdom Metazoa; phylum Mollusca; class Scaphopoda; order Dentaliida; family Dentaliidae; genus Pictodentalium; species Pictodentalium vernedei. The sequence goes on along the minus strand of CM062296.1, from coordinate 865,252,000 downwards.
ACAATACCCTAAGATGCTATCTGAACATGTTAACATGGTTTAAACGTTTCGAATTCAATACCCTAAGAGCCTTTGAGCGGACAAAGATTTTCTGAGGGTAAAAGTGGTTCCACTGGAACCACTTGGACCCAAATGAAAATTCCAAAACCTTCATGCACATCTACAGATGCTATCTGAACATGTTAACATGGTTTAAACATTTCGAATTCAATACCCTAAGAGCCTTTGAGAGGACAAAGATTTTGTAAGGATAAAAGTGGTTCCACTGGAACCACTTGGACCCAAATCAAAATTCCGAAACCTTCATGCACATCTACAGATGCTATCTGAACATGTTAACATGGTTTAAACGTTTCGAATTCAATACCCTAAGAACCTTTGAGCGGACAAAGATTTTCTAAGGATAAAAGTGGTTCCACTGGAACCACCTGGAACAAAATCAAAATTCCGAAACCTTCATGCACATCTACAGATGCTATCTGAACATGTTAACATGGTTTAAATGTTTCGAATTCAATACCCCAAGAGCCTTTGAGCGGACAAAGATTTTCTGAGGGTAAAAGTGGTTCCACTGGAACCACTTGGACCCAAATCAAAATTCCGAAACCTTCATGCACATCTACAGATGCTATCTGAACATGTTAACATGGTTTAAAAGTTTCGAATTCAATACCCTAAGAGCCTTTGAGCGGACAAAGATTTTCTAATTTTCGGACGTACGGACGGACGGACGGACGGACGGAGATAACGACAATATCCCCGACGAAAGCGGGGATAATTAATCGTAGAGCTAAATGAGCACCGAATCCTTAATAGAACAATTAATGGGAGAGCTAAATGAGCACCAAATCCTTAATAGAACAATTAATGGTAGAGCTAAATGAGCACCGAATCCTTAATAGAACAATTAATGGTAGAGCTTAATGAGCACCAAATCCTTAATAGAACAATTAATGGTAGAGCTAAATGAGCACTGAATCCTTAATAAAACAATTAATGGTAGAGCTAAACGAGCACTGAATCCTTAATAGAACAATTAATGGTACATCTAAATGAGCACCGAATCTTTAATAGAACAATTAATCGTAGAGCTCAATGAGCACCAAATCCTTAATAGAACAATTAATGGTAGAGCTAAATGAGCACCAAATCCTTAATAGAACAATTAATGGTAGAGCTAAATGAGCACTGAATCCTTAATAGAACAATTAATGGTAGAGCTAAATGAGCACCGAATCCCTAATAGAATAAGAGGCCCCAGTGGGCCTGAGGGTGCTCACCTGACATGGTAGTCTAAATATCAAACCAGGGACTTGACTTGAATAAGCTGCATACGCCCCTCCTAAGAAAAGCATATACCAACTCGATGAAGTGATTGTGCCCACACAATACACAGGATTTTCCTTCTATTTTCAGTTCCTGCACTTTAACGTCCCAAAATTGAGATAAACACATAAAAAACAGATTTTTTTCCCAAACAAAATACTTTCAGTCTAAATTTTTTACTTCTTCTTAAAACGCATAAAAAACGCTAAAACTAATTTCCGGATTTTGGTCCAAAATTTTCTAAGTCCCACCCGGACTCCAAATTTTTGGTGTAAAAAAAAATGTCTTTTTTGTCTTAAAACTGACAGAAATGCATAAAAAACAAAAAAAAAAAATTTCGGATTTTGGTCCAAAATTTTCAAAGTCTCACCCGGACCCCAAATTTTCAGGGTAAAAAAAAAAAAATTTTTTTTTTGTCTTAAAATTGACCAAAACGCAGAAAAAATTTTTTTTTCGGATTTTAGTCCAAAATTTTCTAAGTCCCACCCGCACCCCAAATTTTCAGGGGAAAAATTTTTTTTTTTTTTTGGTCTTAAAATTGACAGAAATGCATAAAAAACCAAAAAAAAAATTTTCGGATTTTCGTCCAAAATTTTCTAAGTCCCACCCGCACCCCAAATTTTCAGGGGGAAAAAAAAACAAAAATTTTTTTTGTCTTAAAATTGACAGAAATGCATAAAAAACAAAAAAAACAAAAATTTCGGATTTTGGTCCAAAATTTTCGAAGTCCCACCCGCACCCCAAATTTTCAGGGGAAAAAAAAAATTGTTTTTTTTTTTCTCTTAAAATTGACCAAAACGCAGAAAAAAAACAAAAAAATTTTTTTTCGGATTTTCATCCAAAATTTTTTAAGTCCCACCCGCACCCAAAATTTTCAGGGGAAAAAATTTTTTTTTTTGGGGGGGGGTCTTAAAATTGACAGAAATGCATAAAAAACAAAAAAAAATTTTTTCGGATTTTGGTCCAAAATTTTTTTAAGTCCCACCCGCACCCAAAATTTTCAGGTGAAAAATTTTTTTTTTTTTTTTTGGTCTTAAAATTGACAGAAATGCATAAAAAACAAAAAAAAAAATTTTTTTTCGGATTTTGGTCCAAAATTTTCTAAGTCCCACCCGGACCCCAAATTTTCAGGGTAAAAAAAAAAAAATTTTTTTTGTCTTAAAATTGACCGAAACGCTGAAAAAAAACAAAAAAATTTTTTTCGGATTTTGGTCCAAAATTTTCTAAGTCCCACCCAGACCCCAAATTTTCAGGGGGAAAAAAAATCATTTTTTTTTGTCTTAAAATTTACCAAAACACAGAAAAAACAAAAAAAATTTTTCGGGTTTTGGTCCAAAATTTTCTAAGTCAAACCCGGACCCCAAATTTTCAGGGTAACAAAAAAAAATTTTTTTTGTCTTAAAATTGACCAAAACGCAGAAAAAACAAAAAAAATTTTTTTTCGGATTTTGGTCCAAAATTTTCTAAGTCCCACCCAGACCCAAAATTTTCAGGGGAAAAATTTTTTTTTTTTTTTTTGTCTTAAAATTGACAGAAACGCAGAAAAAACAAAACAATTTTTTTTCGGATTCTGGTCCAAAATTTTCTAAGTCCCGCCTGGACCCCAAATTTTCAGGGTAAAAAAAATTTTTTTTTTTTTGTCTTAAAATTTACAGAAATGCATAAAAAACAAAAAAAACATTTTTTTGGATTTTGGTCCCACCTGCACCCCAAATTTTCAGGGGAAAAAAAATAATTTTTTTTTGTCTTAAAATTGACCGAAACGCTGAAAAAACCCCAAAAAATTTTTTTCGGATTTTGGTCCAAAATTTTCTAAGTCCCACCCGCACCCCAAATTTTCAGGGGGAAAAAAAATAATTTTTTTTTGTCTTAAAATTTACCAAAACACAGAAAAAACAAAAAAATTTTTTTGGGGGATTTTGGTCCAAAATTTCGAAGTCTGCAACGGTACCCCAAATTTTCAGCCTAAATATGAACCCAGGGACTTGGCTTCAACAAACTTGAATCTCACCCCCCTAAGGATGCTGCATACCAAATATCAAAACATTCTTATTGCTAGATCTCAAGAAGAAAAAATAAAAATACTTCTCATACTGCACTAATTTAAACATTTGGGCTCCCATAGAGAGCCCAAATATCCACCCAGGCAATTCATTTCAATAAACACGTGAAACAATCTTCCAAGATGTTATATGTGAAATTTTAAAGCTTTTGGAGCAGTGCTTTCGGAGAAAAGTAGTCTTATGTCTTTCCCATTACCCACAGTGTTAAAAAATGCTCACTCAGCACTTTTTCAAACTCCCCAAAAACTACCCCATCATAAAACCGATGGCAATTTTTTTTTACCATTCCATACTGTTGGTCCTAAGGAAGCTTCACAACAAATAAGAATTCTCAGTGCCGTGTAGTTTTGGAGATATGGGCGTTTTCATTTTTTTCTATTTTTAGCTCCTGTGGTTCCCACGGGGCTATGGGGAAAAAAAAATCTGCATAAATTAGGTACTTATGACCCAATAAGCACTCACGTAAAATTTGGTTCAAATCGGCCTCGCGGTTTGGAAAATAGAAATTTGGGGTGGGGCCAAAATTTTTGCCCCTCCTTTAACATCGTCAAATATAGCCCCTCAAACCTCTCTTGAACAAACTTGAGTCTACACCTCAAAAGGAAGCTGCATAGCAAATATCAAGTCTCTGCTATTGCTGGATCTTGAGAAGAAGATTTTTTAAGAATTGGAGCATTTTTGACCCATCCCTCTGCTCAATATGAGCCAAAACCTAATTTGACAAAAAATCAAAATGCCCTTATATAACCCCTTCTCACATGAAATTTCATTAATATGCGGCCAGTGGTTTGGAAGAAAAAGGCCCAAACACCACCTTCACGATGGACGACGGACGACAGACGCCGGACGACAGACGACGGACGACGGACGAAAAGTGATCAGAATAGCTCACCCTGACTTTCAGTCAGGTGAGCTAACAAGAGGACCCAGGGGGCCCGAGGGCGCCCACTTGACATGGTAGCCTAAATGTAAAACCCAGGGAACTGATTTCAACAAGTTGCATCTGCCCCTCCTAAGAAAAGCTTATACCAAATATCCAAAGATTCAGACCAGTGCATCTAAAAAAAAATATTTTTAAAGAATATTCCTCATATTGAACTAAGTTATAATTCAGGCTCCCATAGGAAGCCCAAATATGAGCCCAGGGACTTGGCTTGAACAAACTTGAATCTCACCTCCAGTGGGATGCCGTTTTCCAAATATCAAAAGATTCTGACTGGTGGATTTGAAGAAGAAGATTTTTGAAGAATACTCCTCATATTGAACAAAGTTATAATTCAGGCTCCCACAGGAAGCCCAAATATCAACCCAGGGACTCGGCTTGAACAATCTTGAATCTCCCCCAGGATGCTGCATGCCAAATATCAAAACATTCCGACCACTGAATCTGAAGAAGATTTTTAAAGAAACTTTCCTCATATTGAACTAAGTTATAATTTGGGCCCAAATATGAACCCAGGGACTTGGCTTCAACAAAATTGAATCCCCCCCCACCCCCAAGGATCAAAATATCCCGACTGCTGAATCTAAAGAAGAAGATTTTTAAAGAAAATTCCTCATGTTGAACAAAGTTACAATTTGAGCTCCCACAGTGAGCCCAAATATGGACATAGGGACAAGGCTTGAACAAACTTGAATCCCTCCCCCCCTCCTAAGGATGCTATCCGACCGTTGGATCTGAAGAAGATTTTTAAAGAAAATACCTCAATTTGAATTACAGTATGTCCAGAGTGTATACCATATGAAACACAGGACGCAGTGTTTACATTTCATCAAAACACAGAGTTATCCAATGAAACTCTGTGTTACAGCAACAGATAACTAACACTGTGTTGGTCGATGATTTTGTGTGAAAGAGATTAGTGTTGTTGATTGGCAATAAACACAGTCTCACAGAAATTGCTACTGCGTTCATTTCAGTGTTTTGTACGTGACGTTTGTCTCGAGCTTTGAATCATAGAAATCGGATATAAAAAGACTTTTCCGATTTCTATGGTTTGAATAACAACTTACACGATAACTACACAGTTTGCAAGTCGGTGTGCATTAATTCAGTAATAACTGTGCATGCAGCGTAATTTTTTGATGACGAGGCACAGAAACTGGCGAAGAGGCAATTTAACAAGAGGTCCCCAAGGGGCCTGAGGGCGCTCACCTGACATATTAGCCTAAATGTAAAACCCAGAGAATTGATTTCAACAAGTTGCATCTGCTCCTCCTAAGAAAAGTTTATACCAAATATCCAAAGATTCTGACCAGTGGATCTTAAAAAAAAGAAGAAGATTTTTAAAGAATATTTCTCATATTGAACTAAGTTATAATTCGGGCTCCCACAGGGAGCCCATATATGAACCCAGGGACTTGACTTTAACAAACTTAAATCTCACCCCCTAAGGATGCTGCACACCAAATATCAAAACATTCCGACTGCTGGATCTGAAGAAGAAGATTTTTAAAGAAAATTCCTCATTTTGAACTAAGTTACAATTCAAGCCCCCACAGTGAGTCCAAATATGGACCTAGGGACATGGCTTGAACAAACTTGAATCTCACCCCCCTAAGGATGCTGCATATCAAATATCAAAACATTCAAACTGCTGGATCTGAAGAAGATTTTTAAAGAAAATTTCTCATTTTGAACTAAGTTATAATTCGGGCTACCACAGTGAGCCCAAATATGAACCCAGGGATTTGGCTTGAACAAACTTGAATCTCACCCCCCTAAGCTTGGTGCATGAGAAGAAGATTTTCAAAGAAATTTGCCTGAAATGCACTAAGTTCGAATTCAGGCTTCTATAGTGAGCCCAAATATGAATCCAGGGGGCCGATTTGAACAAACTTGAATCAGATCCACCCCACAATGTTGCATACCAAATATCAAAAGATCCTGTCTACTGGATCTGGAGAAGAAGATTTTTGAAAAAATTTGCCTGAAATGCACTAAGTTCGAATTCAAGCTTCCATACTGAGCCCAAATATAAACCCAGGGGGCCGATTTGAACAAACTTGAATCAGATCCACCCCACAATGTTGCATGCCAAATATCAAAAGATTCTGCCTGCTCGATCTGGAGAAGAAGATTTTTTTTAAAATTTGCCTGAAATGCACTAAGTTCGAATTCGGGCTTCTATAGTGAGCCCAAATATGAATCCAGGGGGCCAATTTGAACAAACTTGAATCAGATCCACCCCTCAATGTTGCATACCAAATATCAAAAGATTCTACCTGCTGGATCTGGAGAAGAAGATTTTTTAAGAAATTTGCCTGAAATGCACTAAGTTCGAAATCGGGCTCTTATACTGAGCCCAAATATGAACCTAGGGGGCCGATTTGAACAAACTTGAATCAGATCCACCCTACAATGTTGCATACCAAATATCAAAAGATTCTGCCTGCTGGATCTAGAGAAGAAGATTTTTTAATCTTTTTCCCATTGCCTACAGTGTTAAAAAGTGCTGACTCAGTTCAAAGTCCTGAAAAAAGTACCTTGTGATCAAACCAATAGGGATTTTTTTTTAACCATTCTATTCTACTGGATAAAAGTAAGCTTTATACAAAATAAGAATTCTCTGTGCCGTGTAGTTTTGGAGATATGGCAGTTTTAAGGTTTTTCCTATTTTTAGCTCCCGAGGTTCTTACCAGGCAATGAGAAAAATTTTTTTTGCATCAATCAACTACTTATGACCCATTATCATCTCATATCAAATTTGGTTCAAATCGACCTCACGGTTCGGAAAAAAGAAATTTTAGGCATGACCAAAATTTTTGCCCCTCCCATAACGAAGGCAAATAATGCCCGACAAACTTCTCTTGAACAAACTTGATTCTAAATCTCAAAAGGACTCTGTATACCACATATCAAGTCTCTGCTACTGGTGGTTCATTAGAAGAAGATTTTCAAAAAATTTGGCCATTTTTTCCCCACACCTCTGCTCAATATGAGCCAAAACCTATTTTGGATAAAAATCAAAATGCCCCTATATAACCACTACTTACATGAAATTTAATTAAAATGTGGCCAGTGGTTTACGAGAAAGAGGCTCAAACACCACCTTCACGCAGGACGACGGACGAAGAGTGATAAGAAAAGCTCACCCTGACTTTCAGTCAGGTGAGCTAAAAACTCGGAAGACGAATCCCGTATCAATCAAACCCTACTGGATGGGATAAAGTTTTAGAGACGCTGAACGCAGATTCACAATGAAAGTGTCAATGACACTGTAGCTCAACTTGACAAACTTGAACTTGGTAAGTTATAAATGAAATGGCAAAATTGAAGATCATTGGGACCAATGTCAGTTTTTTTGCCAGTGGCAACATTTTTGGACAGAAACCGGAGAAAATCAATAGCTCCCATCTAGAGGCCTCCCCAAACAAGCATACCAGGTTTCAAAGCAATCCGATCATAAATGTGCCCTGTAGGGTGTACAAAAGGGAAATATTGTGGTCTGACTAGACTAAATTCTAAGAACGTTGGCCGTGGCAACATTTTTTGATGGAAATGGAAGAAAATCGATAGCTCCCATCTAGAGGTCACCGTAAATAAGCAAGCATACCAGGTTTCAAAGCAATCTAATCATAAATGAGCCCTGTGGGGCGAGCCAAAGGGAAATATTGTGGTCTGACTAAACTAAGTTCTAAGAATGTTGGCTGCGGCAACATTTTTTGATGGAAATTGAAGAAAATCGATAGCTCCCATCTAGAGGTCACCCCAAACAAGCATGAAAGGTTTCAAAGCAATCCGATCATAAATGTGCCCTGTAGGGTGTGCCAAATGGAAATATCGAGTCTTCTGACTAAACCAAGTTCTAAGAACGTTGGCCGCGGCAACATTTTTTGCCGGAAATTGAAGAAAATCGATAGCTCCCATCTAGAGGTCACCCCAAACAAGCATGCCAGGTTTCAAAGCAATCCGATCATAAATGTACCCTGTAGGGTGTGCCAAAGGGAAATATTGTGGTTTGACTAAACTAAGTTCTAAGAACGTTGGCCGCGGCAACATTTTTTTACAGAAATTGAAGAAAATCGATAGCTCCCATCTAGAGGTCACCCCAAACAAGCATGCCAGGTTTCAAAGCAATCCGATCATAAATGTATCCTGTAGGGTGTGCCAAAGGGAAATATTGAGTCTTCTGACTAAACTAAGTTCTAAGAACGTTGGCCGCGGCAACATTTTTTGACAGAAATTGAAGAAAATCGATAGCTCCCATCTAGAGGTCTCTCCAAACAAGCATACCAGGTTTCAAAGCAATCTGATCGTAAATGTACCCTGTAGGGTGTGCCAAAGGGAAATATTGAGGTCTGACTAAACTAAGTTCTACGAACGTTGGCCGTGGCAACATTTTTTGCCGGAAATTGAAGAAAATCGATAGCTCCCATCTAGAGGTCACCCTAAATAAGCGTATCAGGTTTCAAAGCAATCAAATCATAAATGTGCCCTGTAGGGTGTGCCAAAGGGAAATATTGTGGTTTGACTAAACTAAGTTCTAAGAACGTTGGCCGCGGCAACATTTTTTGACGGAAATTGAAGAAAATCGATAGCTCCCATCTAGAGGTCACCCCAAACAAGCATAAGAAGTTTCAAAGTAATCTGATCATAAATGCGACCTGTGAGGTGTGCCAAAGGAAATTGTGGACGTACGTACTAACGTACTAATGTACTAACGTACGTACGTACGCCGACGGACGAGAAGTGATGGCAATAGCTCAGCTTGACTTTGTCAAGTTGAGCTAAAAATGATAAAACAGTCTTAAATAAATTTCCCAAATCTCACTTAAAATTTTATATGCCATTTGCCAAACCCAAAAACTTACAAATACTGCGAAATAACGCCTAGGCTAGCCGTCTATGTGTTGGCAGGATATTCCTGCAGCAAGTCGATTTTATCGTCTTAGAAAATGTCCAGAATTTGCATTCAGCTGATACTTTGTAACAGAAAAAAAAAACAAAAACAAAACAAAACAAAACATGCAGACTTAATCAATCTGGAAGTACCGAAAGACGTTATTAATATTTACAGGAATATACCACATGTACAACAAACTAAACCAGAAAGAAGACCGCTGATATAAATTTTACAGCATCGGGGAGTCATGCAGAAAATCACAGCCTCGTGAGGTTCTATCACTACTAGTAAAAATCTTCGAAGTAAGCCCTTCTCATAGCAGAACAATAGAGTCTACGCTTGCATCCGGATCTGTACGAGGAGTGAATCATGGGTACCAAACTACCAACTCTCCAAACACCACCCCACCCCCCACCCCTCCCTTTCCATCACTAGCTTTGCTTTGGAAGCAAAAGATAACAAATGTTATTCTCAAATTTTGCAGGTGGCCAGTATCGTCTTCGATCAATATTTGTAAGGTTTTTTCAAGCAATTAACAGATACCGATTGCGAAAATAAAATAACAATAACAGAATGAAACATTGAAAACAAAAACGATGTTGAAAGTACACATAAATATGGGTAATTAAATTTATTCATCTCAAGTGCTTGTTTGAATTTGCACAACACACCAAGCAAGTAGCCAGAACATTCAGAGTTGGGGGGGGGGGGGGGGGGGCATTTGTAATATCTACGGAGGTGTACTCTGCATAGTCCTAAATCCATATTTGTACATGGAGGGAATCATGGGTAATGAACTACCAATTCCCCACACACCACCCCCTCCTCTTCACCATTAGATTTGCTTTGGAATTTAATGGGGGGTATTTGGAAGCCCTTGGTGAGGGGGTGCCCCCATAAGCTTTTATTATTTTTCATTGATCATTCGCTTTTCTTTTTCAACGAACTGTGGATGTAGACCTACAATTATGATTAATTATTTATGCTCATCACCACATCAGCAACTGAGGATATATCGCCGCAGATGTGGCGTAAAGCACCAATTAATATGATTGCCATCCTTCTGGATGAAAACATATGTGAGGGGCATGAGTGCACTCACCCTGCCTGAACAGAGATTTTTCTATCGGGGAGGTGGGGGGAGGTGGAGAAGGGGGGGGGGGAGTGTGTCTTTACAATCATGTTGGCCAATTTTTAACCACTCTTCATTGAAGAATGGAGGAAATCCGCATTTATAAATTATTTTGAATCTCCTCGGGAATTCTGAAGGTGTGTGTGCTTGGCTTCCTTCCTCTTTTTGTTGCCTGGGTGGGTGGTTCATTGCGTCTTGGCTGCCTTTCTTTTTGCTTCCGACTGCCCTGGCCTAGAATTTAACAAACAACATCACTCCATCATTCAAGGGGCTTGGGTACTTCGACCACGAAAACATGTACATATGAATAGAAAACATTTAACTCATGGGCGTCCGGGGGATTTTTTCTTACTTTTGGGTCGTGGGGGGGGGGGGGGGGGGGTGTGTGACAAAACAAAATTACGGTTGAAGTACTAAGTTTCATGTAGAATTTATCGATATTTTTTTAGTACTATACAGTCAAGACAATATTATTTTATTACTAACACTTTGGCTGACCAGTGATTTTATTACTAACACTTTGGCTGACCAGTGATTTTATTACTAACACTTTGGCCGACCAGTGATTTTATTACTAACACTTTGGCTGACCAGTGATTTTATTACTAACACTTTGGCCGACCAGTGATTTTATTACTAACACTTTGGCCGACCAGTGATTTTATTACTAACACTTTGGCCGACCAGTGATTTTATTACTAACACTTTGGCCGACCAGTGATTTTATTACTAACACTTTGGCCGACCAGTGATTTTATTACTAACACTTTGGCCGACCAGTGATTTTATTACTAACACTTTGGCCGACCAGTGATTTTATTACTAACACTTTGGCTGACCAGTGATTTTATTACTAACACTTTGACCGACCAGTGATTTTATTACTAACACTTTGGCCGACCAGCGATTTTATTACTAACACTTTGGCTGACCAGTGATTTTATTACTAACACTTTGGCCGACCAGTGATTTTATTACTAACACTTTGGCTGACCAATGATTTTATTACTAACACTTTGGCTGACCAGTGATTTTATTACTAACACTTTGGCTGACCAGCGATTTTATTACTAACACTTTGGCCGACCAGTGATTTTATTACTAACACTTTGGCCGACCAGTGATTTTATTACTAACACTTTGGCCGACCAGTGATTTTATTACTAACACTTTGGCTGACCAGTGATTTTATTACTAACACTTTGGCCGACCAGTGATTTTATTACTAACACTTTGGCCGACCAGCGATTTTATTACTAACACTTTGGCTGACCAGTGATTTTATTACTAACACTTTGGCTGACCAGTGATTTTATTACTAACACTTTGGCTGACCAATGATTTTATTACTAACACTTTGGCTGACCAGTGATTTTATTACTAACACTTTGGCCGACCAGTGATTTGTTGTGTTTTCATGTGAGAAGACCTTGGTTACTTCTGTGCTTCCAACCCCCTCCCTATTCCCACGTCTTGTCATCAAAGAGTTTGCTTCTAAGTGTCAACATTTATATGAGTAGGCTAGTAGAATAATACGTGAGATGATGTGCGACTTATTTAGACTTCCTGGTACCTACATGTACAACGACGTTTGTATCGATGTGTAGGCCCACCTGTATTTTTAAGAGAAATACATTTGATGAAAACAAAAGTGGCTCTAAAAATTTTTCTGTTCAATATCCTTCAATTGGGGCAACTTGGTCCGAATAATGTGACATTTGGGACAGGGTTGGGGTATTCGTATTCAGTATTCGTATTCAGTCGTATTGGAATACAGTTTATCAAGTATTCACATGTATTCAGTATTCACTGAATGTTATGAATACCTGTGTTCGTATTCGTATTCATATACATTAAATTTTAAGCTGTATTCATGAATACATTTTGAATACTTTTTGAATACTTTCGATATTTTGGAATTAAAGAACCATATACTGAATAAAAGGTTTTCACAGATCAAAACCATGGACTCCAGACAAGAAATTCACACCTCATATCAATATTAAAGACTTAATAATCCCTGATATTATTTATATACCACCAAACACCTTGTCTGAAATTTATGCATTGAAAGCAGACAATAGACTTAATTAACTTGTCACAATACAACCTATTTGTGTAACAATGGCCACATGTCCCCATGACTTTTTAAATTGTTGAAAACATGGACAATAAAAATAAAATAAAAAACTTGTGTTATTGGACACAACTCAGTTATTCAATGAAATTATATTCTAAAATTTTTGGATTTATTTAAAGTTTTTCTATTTATCCATTATTTTACACTGAAAACACATATTTATTTAATTATTTATTTATTTATTTTATTTATTTATTCCTGTTTAAGGTCACCTTTGTACGGCTCAGTGTGTCTAATTATAATCGGTGAAAGCACGTAAATATTATAAAGAAAATACTACTGCTGTTAGCAAACTTTCAGCCAACAGACCTCCAGGTTTAACCATGAAGTGCATTGGCTAAAACTTTACTAGTCCTTCTTATGTGGTGTCATTGCAATTGATACTTAACGTTCAGGAGGAAACACCAGCCTGTGATTTTTTAGAGGTAATCCACTCACATTTTGTGATGTATTGTCCATGGAGAGTAGTCTAATTACTATGAGACCCATAGAGTGGATTTCTCGACAGGTAATTACTTTAGTTTTCCAACAAAGCATGGTAAGCACAATTGAAGCTTCAGCTAAAGGACCATCAGTTTAAAAATGACTTTTAATCCAACAAACAAAAAACTTAAAGGCCTTGCTATAAATACTTCTAATTTAAAAAGTATTCAAGTATTCAAAAATGTATTCATGAATACATTGTAATGTATTTGTATTCAAATATATTTGAAAATTTGTGTATTTGTATTCGTATTCATGAAATTTCAAAGTATTTGTATTCGTATTCGAATACATTTACAAAGTATTCGCCACAAGCCTGATTTGGGATGGACCAAAACTGTGAAGATTGTCCGGGTAAAGTTACAACGGAACCAGAAAACAGTGGGAGGTTTTAAAAGATTCATCGGCAATATCTTATATATTCCCGATTTGATGCTACATGTATTTAACTTGACATTGTCGCATCGGAGTCTACCTAAGGAAAGGGGGGGGGGGACCCTACTGTCGATTGTCGATATTAATTTTTTTTTTTTTCTTTTCAACATCGTGCCATCCTTTATTCCTTTAGTAGATTTATCCACGCGGGCTTTAATTTAATTTAATTGTCACCGAGCACAGGATCAATATTCAATTCTAAATAACAAGCTATTAAATGGCAAAGTCCACAAATCAATTCATCAAACTCAAATATACAAGGTTTATTTAAATTACATGTACTCGGTGCAACACCGAGCCACTTCAATCAACAGCATGAATAAGCCACAATTGTGGCAATGTTTGTGCCCCAATCAACAGTAAATGAGGATCGTTGGTAGAGGGGGTCCCAGTCATCATTTATGTGAAATTTCAAAACATTTGGCCTGGCAGTTTCAGAGAAGAAGATTTTTGAAAATCCACCAACCAGAATCAAAGAATGCCTCTGGAAGCCACGTTTTTCATCCGACAGGAACAAATTGTGAATCGTTTGTAGAGGACCTCCCATAGACCATTCTTGCCAAGTTTGGTTCACACTGGCTCAGCGGTTACGAAGAAGAAGATGAAAATGTGAAAAGCTTACAGACGCCGGACGATGACCGACGGACGCCAAGTGATTAGAAAAGCTCACATGGTCTTCTAAACCAGGTGAGCTAATAATTAAAATTATTGCTTGCATGGAAATATTGCCCACTCGTGGAAAGTGACCAGTCCACCAAATTTGGCCTCACTATATCTAATGTAGGCGATTTATTATATACTCGCCCAAAAAAGAAAGTGTGCATTGCAGAAATTGATCAAACTCCAAAAAAATAATTTCGTAGGTGTAAAGAGTGTTAACCTGTTCATGAATAAGTTATATTGAACACAAAAACAGCTTTCCCCGTTAAAATTGCATTAACGTTAAATGACGTGCTGCACGTTTGTGAAAAGGCATGTTTTGCACGTGGAGAGTCTCAAAATTCATGCAGCAGTGTGAATCCTTGGGTATTTAAACACTAAAGTAAGGCCTTCCTATCGTTCACATTCAAACTTGCGCTGCTGTTAAAACGACTCCACATTAGCATGCCAAGATTGACAATGAATCAACGTCTCCTTGCCCTGGGTATGATTAGAGCTGGCAGAACACACAGAGAGGTTGCCCAGCATTTGAACTGCCACCGTAACACTGTAGACAGGCTAGTCCATCAACATGTACAACATGATGACGTTCGAGACCGACCCCACTCCGGGAGACCCGAGTTACCACCCCTGCACAAGATCGGTATATCCGTGTCGTCCATCTCTGGAACCGGCAACAAACGGCAACGATGGCAGCCAGGAACATCCCTAACCTGAGACGGATACATCCTCAAACAGTAATGAACGGGCTGAGAGAATACGGCTTACGTCCTCGAAGACCTGCAATTCGTCCGATTTTGACGTTACGTCATCATCGTGCTCGACTGCAGTGGTGTAGACAACATCTCAGGCATCCCTTTCACTGGTGGCGACGTGTTTTATTCACAGATGAATGTCGTTTCCATGTTTCATCATCAGATGGCCGCCAGAGAGTGTACGGACGTCGAAACGAAAGCTATGCAGATCCATGTGTCGTGGAGAGAAACAGGGGGAGGGTCTCTCATGGTGTGTTGTGGCATCACTGCCCGTAACAGAACTGAGCTGGTCATTAATGATGGCAATCTCAATGCAGCCAGATATCGTGATGAAGTGCTTACACCTGTTGTTGTCCCATTTCTGCAACGCCACGGCCCCGGCGTCATTCTACAGCAGGACAACGCCCAACCCCACGCAGCTTGTGTTGTTCAACAGTATCTGCAGCAACAACAAGTGGATGTTCTTCCCTGGCCCGCAAATTCGCTCGATATCTCACCCATTGAGCATGTATGGGATGAAATGAAATGTCAGCTACGCCGGCTTCCCCATGCACCGTTAACGCTTGTGGAACTCCAAAAACAGCTTATCAGAATATGGAACAACATCCCACAACACTTCAATGCTAACTTGTTCGCTTCCATGAGGCGTAGATGCACAGCAGTAGTCGATGCAGATGGAGGTCATACCAGATATTGAGTGTGTGACTTTTGTGTTGGATCCTTAGTGTCTTTGACTCTCCATGGCACCAAGAGTATTCGTCGTAGCGTAATGAAATTTCTCGTGTTGATCACAAATTGATTCATCTGTGATTGAATAAAATTTCCATGGATGAAAATGATATATATCTTTTTTCAGTGTTATTTTTTAGCATGCACACTTTCTTTTTTGGGAGAGTATATCTTGTTTGACAGAGCTCCTTCCATGTTAACTAATACTCCTAGGAATTAAATAATTCTCACTGGCAAAATGGCTATTAAATTAACAGGACTCCACTGTACTACAAAAGAAATGTACCTCAGATTCTGCAGCATCTTCGTCCCCATCCTTCCCATTTGTAACTACCAGAACAAAGCCACTGTACCATTTGCTTCTGCCAAAATCCTCCAACCATTCATGTAATATGTTATTTTTAGAAACTGAACGCCAATATCACTTCTGACTTCTGGTTCATCATAGAGTGTCTTACCACTTGCAGATGTGTATCAACAGGAGTCTTCCTTTTCAAGGTTTACTTCCGCCTTACAATCTTTGACTTCATATCAGCTAAATACTGAAATGAGAAGCAAGAAATTGTATAAAAATGTCTTGTGTACAGTACAGTACAAGTCAAGTTAAGTTGTAACATAAACACAATTAATCTGTTACCTAAGACAAAAAGGCTGACAACACTTGCATACAAAATTCTTGGATAGGCCACATAAAGTAGATCTTCTGTTTCTCAGGCCATTATCTGTAACATTTCATGTGGACGAGCAGTTTTTTATTTTATTTTTTATTCTCTAATTATTTCTTTACCATCAAAAGTTCATGTTCTTGGTTTATGTTTTAAGCCCTCATAATCTACAGAATAGAATGGGTGGTGGTTTATTTCGTCCCTTGAGAGCACTCATGGGGCAAATTTATCAATTAAAATATCAGACAGAAACCATTTAATTTTATTTTTTTACCTTTGTTATAAAAAGAGAGTTATTTTGTGAATAGCGCCGGCCAATTTTGGTCATGATGTTGGGTAAAGCATTAATTTTCAATGCTCCTCTGTTTTTACTTCGATAACTCCAGAATGTGAAAAATTTTTTTGGAAAGCTCCCACATAGAGCTTTCCATGAAATGTCAGATTCTTATATTACCAGTGTAAAAAGAGATACATACATGTAGTTTGTAGTGGGTATGCAATAGCTTATTTTGGCTTGTATTTTAAAGTAGATAGTTCCATAGGAGTAACACTGATGATAACAGAAACCCCTTTAACTGGTAGAGTGCTGGAAGCCCATATTTGGGCTTTACTCTGAAGTACAGATACCACAACTTAAAGACCTCAAATTCAGTGGATGTGCTTCACTTAATCTTTGAACTGAAATAATTTAGTCGCTTAGGATTTGCCTTGTTGCCTATTGGCACTCTCCCATAAATTGTAACAAAGCAAAGATATGTGAACAAATTCTGATGACCAAGAATGACTTAGCAGTCTACCAGTTAAAAGGCTAGACTTTAGTTGGGTGTGTCAATGGGCACATTCTAAAATCAGCATGATACCGCTTTCCACATACATTCACATACAACTCATGGTACACACATTTGGACTTCTTGATTCATTTCTTCTATTAGAATGTGATGTACTTTTTTGGAAAGCTTACAATTTCTCTGACAGAAGCAACAACATCTGAAATACCATGGCATTGATACTTACTTCCTTTATTTATGAAATATTAGGCCTAAAAAAATAAAAATTCTGTTTCTCAGGCCCTCCTGCATGGTCCTTTTGGCTGCCGCATGCTCTCTTTTTATAATCAATTTAAACTTAAAAAAAATTAAAATTAAATGGTTTATGTCTGATATTTTACCCAAGTTAAAAAAATTGATGAATTTGTCCCTTGAGTGCAAGAAGGCTTTGCAATGCTTTAGCATTGCAAAGCCTTCTTGCACTCAAGGGATGAAATGCACCACAATCCATGCTATTCTGTAGATTATGAGGCCTAAAACTTGAACCAAGAACATGAATTTTTGTTGGCAAAGAAGTAATTACTGAAATAAAATATAAAATGAAAAAACGCTCGCCCGCATGCAATTTTACAAATGATGGCCTGAGAAACAGAAGGTCTACTGTGTGGCCTTATGTGCGATCATGAACATTGACATACAACGGGACCTCAAACACAGTGGAATGCGAATCGCATAAAAATGAAACTTTAAATTTGATTTTATGAAATTTTGACCCTAAACTTGCAGACGAATTCGGTTTGAGTACCGAGCGTATTAATTCATGTAACAAAGTTCTGATGTTATCCCAGAAGTTGTGATAATCGAAAAACCCATTTTCATTGCAAAACAAATGAAAAATAGTTGCTTCACATTGCCCTCTCCTTCCTCATTCACACACTTGGAAAATTACTTAACTATTTATTTATTTATTTATTGATGTTTTAAGGTCACATATTTATGCACAATGGCTAATCATGACAGTGACAGTTTTACGGGTGGAGGAAGCCGGAGTACCCGGAGAGAACCACCGAGCAACGACGAGCAGCTGCCAGCTCCCCAACATCGTAACTCCGCACTGCAGCACAGGCAGGGTTAGATTGGTTGAAGACATGCGTACCATCGATGTGCAGTACGCCTCAGTACACGGCGTCATCGTGCCCCCACGCGGGCAATGGAGATGAAGTGTCTTGCCCAAGGACACAACGCGGTTGCCGCAGGTGGGATTCGAACCGAGGGCCTCTCGGCTTGCAACCTGCACCTCTACCTACTGAGCCACCGTGCTCCCTTACTTAACTATTAACTATCTTGGTGACTTTGTAGTGTATTAGACGACAACAGAATGTGCTGAAGCAATTCTTCATGTTTTGGTGTTTTTAACGTTAATAATGTACGCAAAAATACAATATATGTACAGTAAAACCTGTCTTGAGAGACCACTTTCTTGAAAGACCACCTGTCTTGAGAGACCACATCTGCTAGGCACCAATTGGTTTTACTCTATAATGGACCTGCTATGGGAGACCACCTGTCTTGAGAGACCATCCAAATCAAATGGTTTTCCGCGCCGAAGACGATATGGGGAGCAAGCCCCTTTCGACCCTCATTAGTTGTAGAATTTCAAAGTGTCAGACCGTGGTAAAGGAGGAGAAGTTCTGGGTTGTTAGCGGCGCTTGTGTCTTTTCTGCTTCTTTTTCAGAGATGGAGGTTTGGAAGGAGAGACAGTGGTAGTTGGTGTTGTTGGCGGGCTGCCTGATGGTGGTTGCTGAGTTTTGCAGGGTCTGGTCCTAGCCGAGTCTGGAGTGGTTGTGGGTGATTGCCGAGTCTTTTGTTGTTGTTGATTTCTGGCATCTATTAGTTTTTGGACTTCTTCGACTTTTTGGAGGAATTCTTCGTATTGCCTGTCCATCGTTTGCCTGTGGAGGTCCTTTTGTATCTTGTGTTCCCGTAAGATGTTTTCTATCCTGTCGTCCTCATCCTGGCATTCTGGTTTAGAAGGAAGAGGCGAGTGGGGATCAGGAAGAGGCGAGAGGGCAGCTTCCATTTCCACCTCAGTCTCCACAGACTCTTCCACATCCAACAACACCGGCTGAGAAGCCAGCATTTGGTTGGGGCTGTCTGTGGGAGTGGGAGGGGAAGTGGTGGCCGCCTCTGGCTCTTTCTTTTCCTCACCTTTCTCTTTCTTCATTTCCAAGAATGCCTCCAAGCGTCGGGAATCCCTCCGCATGGTGGACAGGCTCTTCTTCTCTTTCTCTTTTCAGGGCCTCCTGACCTACTCGGGTAAGGACCAGTGTGAGAGGGGATCCTCTCACCAAAGATACTACCTCTCCCCAAGTAGGGTGGTGATTTCTTATCTTCCTCGATCTTGAACTCAAGAGACAGATGGACTCTCTTGCCTGTCTCCTGGATAGTCCAGGTGACAGGGCAAGAGACGCCCAGAGCTGCTATCGTTTTCTTCACTCACGCTGGTAGTTCCAGTGTTTCCATAATTGAGATTCTAATTAGGATGCTCGCACTCTGAGTTCAGAGGTGCGAATGGTGTTGACGAAATGTGAATGAGAGACCACTGTGACCTGGTACCAACTTGTATTTTTATGCCATAATGGACCTGTTTTGAGAGAGTGCCCCTTTGAAGACTGAAACCATGACAAAAACTTTTTACCTGTTCTGGAATCCATTGTGGTTATACTAACATAATTAAAAGTATTAAAAGCTCTTAATTGGGTTTCAATTGCTATTCAGTTACGTACATAACTCATTAAAGATTGAGATGTTTTATAAGACCCCTGTGAAAAGATTAGGATTATTGCTGAATAAACAATTTCATACATACCTGAAATATGACAGACAGGATTATAAAAATAAATTTGTGTTGAAAATCTTCAATGAAGATTTTCAACACTATTTTATTTTTATAATTTTTATAACAGTCCATTTCAATTTGTTACAAAAACTTCATAAAAAAGAACAACTACAAAGTAATTACAAAAATCCATCCTTCACCATTTCTGAATTTTGTGGTTGGTTATTCACTGACTTGAGAAAACCTGGAACCTGTTATGAGAGACAACCTGTCTTGAGAGACCACTTTTGTGTGGCCCAAAGGGTGGTCTCTCAAGACAGGTTCTACTGTACCACACACAGTTTATAGTGACTGAGTACCCAAACATACATGAATGATAATTGTCGATCATATGTCTTGTCTTGTCTCCCACAATTCCACACAATGATGAAATTTTACCTAATTTTGTGTTACCCCCATGTGCAGCATTGACAGTAAGTCAATTTCGATAATCACCATTTATATTTTCTACGTGACCACTCCTTCCACACTTTTCGTAGTACCTCATTTCCATTTATTATGTGGGATTCCCTGTATAACAATACACACCAAATCAAAAAGGAGCTATATAAGTAATGAAATTTTCTCACTTCTGATATTCCATAAATTCAAATTAAATATACACAAAATGTACATCAAAATAAAGAATGAGATGTATAGAAAAATGAAACACATGTGTCATCAACTCATAGAGTCGACTCTAGGCACAACTGGTTCCTGAAAGTCTTCTACCATATTCGTACCAGAACTGATAATTTAATAATAATTCATGAGAACAACTTGTAGCAAAATGTACTTTACATATCCAAGAACAACACAGTGACAGGGTTACATGGGGATATACTCCAAAACCAACGCTTTTGTTTACATATGAATGTACTTTCAATTTCTGGTTGACGTCATCGGACGGAATGTGAGGAAATATAAATTTTATAGTAAATTTCCTTTCTTATTATACCTACCGCAATTGTTTACTACAGGCTTGCACTACAGTGGAAGACCCTAACTCGTATAAAATACTCTCTATTTTAATCTTTCCCAAGAGATGTGGGAAAGAAAATGGTGGAAAAAAGCACCACGAAAAAATAGGCCCCAAGGGGCCTTAATCGCTCACCGGGCAAAGTGATTCAAACAAAGTGGTTCAAAGAAGTATTTGGAGTCACATTCAGTTAGACATGGTTCATCAACACTACAAGGGAATGAAGTCATGAGAGACAAATTTTATGGAACTAGGGACATGGCTTGAACAAACTTGAATTTTACCCCCCTATGGATGCTGCAAACGGATGCTGCATACCAAATATCAAAAGCATTCATCTGCTGGATCTTAAGAAGAAGATTTTTAAAGAAAATTCCTCATTTGAAATAAGTTACCATTCAGGCTCCCACAGTGAGCCCAAATATGAATCTAGGGACATGGCTTGAACAAACTTGAATCTCACCCCTTAAGGATGCTGCATGCCAAATATCAAAACATTCTGACTGCTGAATCTGAAGAATAAGATTTTTAAAGAAAATTCCTCATTTTGAACTAAGTTATCATTCGGGCTCCCACAGTGAGCCCAAATATGGACCTAGGGACATGGTTTGAACAAACTTGAATCTCACTCCCCTAAAGATGCTGCATACCAAATATCAAAACATTCTGACTGCTGGATCTGAAGAAGAAGATTTTTAAAGAAAATTCCTCATTTTGAACTAAGTTATAATTCGGGCTACCACAGTGAGCCCAAATATGAACCCAGGGACTTGGCTTGAACAAACTTGAATCTTCCCCCCCCTCCCCCCTCAAAAGCATGCTGCATACCCAATATCAAAAGATTCTGCCTGCTGGATCTTGAGAAGATTTTTGAAGAAATTTGCCTGAAATGCACTAAGTTTAGTTAGCCCAAATATGAATCCAGGGGGCTGATTTTAACAAACTTCAATCAGATCCACCCCAAAATGTTGCATACCAAATATCAAAAGATTCTGCCTGCTGGTTCTGGAGAAGACGATTTTTTAAGAAATTTGCCTGAAATGCACTAAGTTCGAATTCGAGCTTCTATACTGAGCCCAAATATAAACCCAGGGGGCCGATTTGAACAAACTTGAATCAGATCCACCCCACAATGTTGCATACCAAATATCAAAAGATTCTGCCTGCTGGATCTGGAGAAGAAGATTTTTGAAGAAATTTGCCTGAAATGCACTAAGTTTGAATTAGAGCTTCTATACTGAGCCCAAATATATACACCCAGGGGGCCGATTTGAACAAACTGGAATCAGATCCACCCCACAATGTTGCATACCAAATATCAAAAGATTCTGCCTGCTGGATCTGGAGAAGAAGATTTTTTAAGAAATTTGCCTGAAATGCACTAAGTTCGAATTCAAGCTTTTATAGTTAGCCCAAATATGAATCCAGGGGGCTGATTTGAACAAACTTGAATCAGAACCACCCCACAATGTTGCATACCAAACATCAAAAGATTCTGCCTGCTGGATCTGGAGAAAAAGATTTTTTAAGAAACTTGCCTGAAATGCACTAAGTTCGAATTTGGGCTTCTATAGTGAGCACAAATATGAATCCAGGGGGCCGATTTGAACAAACTTGAATCAGACCCATACCAAGATGCTGCATACCAAGTATCAAAAGATTCTGCCCCCTGGTTCTGGAGAAGAAGATTTTTTAATAATTTTTCTATAATTCATACGGTGCTATCAGAGTTATGCCCCATACAGAGCCCCCATCAGACGTAGCCATTTCATTTGAACAAACATGAATTGCCATATAGGAATGAACAATTGAACATCCACATGAAGTTTCGTGAAAATCGTACCAGTGGTTTGAGAGGAGAAGTCGTTTGAAAAATGTTCACGACGACAGACAGACAGTGATAAGTTAAGCTCCCTTCGGTGAGCTAAAAATAAGCCAAAACTGGGCCGAGCACGACCGGCGCACACCCAGTATGGGACGCTCTTCCCTTAGTACAATTCCACAACTTCCGTTAACCAGTGCGCAGTGAAGTCATCAATTAATCATTCTTTTGAGTCCGTCAACATAGGAGTTATGTGATCAGCGGGAAGGAATGATTCTTAACTGAATAAGATGGGAGAGCGTCCATGTAAACAATTGCAGTAGGTATAATAAGAAAGGAAATTTACTATAAAATTTATATTTCTTATCAACCTACCTTACAATTGTTTACTACAGGCTGAATAGACAATAGGATGGAGGGAATCACATAGTCAACCCACACATAACTCAATCGCACTAGAACAATGTACAAAGGAAGAGATCCCTAGTCCTATCAAACCATAGCATCACAAACATTAGTAAAAGACAATGAGAGATGAGGGGTATGGCGATGTGCGATGCACAGACAGAAAGGGCAGTAACAGCACGGAACTGGAACTGACCTTGTACGAAGCAGAATGGCTGGGACAGACAACAGCCTGAGCTGAAGAAAGAGGGCCCATAGAACAAAGGTCCTCTGTCTGCTCCTGCAACTGTCGCAGATAAGTGGAGAAGGTAGCATTTCTCTAGTAGGCTGCCAGCATAACATCCGACAACATGACAGAGTTAGTATAAGCCCAGAGAGGAAGACAATGCACGCACCCCGTGGAAGAAAAACAATTCGTAATACGCTAGATGAGCGGAAGCTGCACGAATAGCAAGACAAATCCATCGAGAAATGGATTAAGGAGAGATCTGGCATGTGAGAAAATGCATGTCCACCCGGGATAAAGGCACGAACGCTCCCCCACCACCCACCCCCAAACAGAACAGCACCCAAGAAAGTGTCCATCTTGGAGTAAACTGCATAGTCCTAGACCTTTTCAAGGAAAAGTGCAGAACAAGCTTGGAGAGGCAAGGATGAGTGCCGATTCGATGCTGTACCACATATGAAAAAGGTCTCTTGTACCCATTGCTGGAGACTCCCAGAATCAAACATATACCAGAAACTCCACAATCGGTGTGATCAAAGGAGTGACAGAAGAAGCAACAGAGTGATCGCACACCATCGACAGAAGAACCTCCTACTTAAGCCACAGAGGCTAAACCAGTGGAGTGAGTGCCTCCTTGAAGAAAAGCAACTCCGCTGCTCGTCTTGAAAAAACCACTACGAAGGAGACAGGACCCGATAAAAGACATGCATGAAGGCACAATGAAGTCGGGTCGACCTCAAACCTCCTCGGCAAAGAAAGTTGTGACGCAGAGGTAGACATGCTGGAACCGCCGCTAACAGAGACCGGAGCAGATTGATCCACACCCACCGAGGTGACAGGTGTGCGATCAAAAGGATGCGACAACTGCAGGTTCATATCTAGGCTAGAACCTGAGGCAGAATCGGAACCGACAGGAAGGATTAGCTGACAAGACCGTTCCAAAGGAAGGACAGAGCATCCACAGCGAAAGCCAGAGCATCTGGACACGGTGACACAAAAGTGTTCACCTGATGGTTCCAATGAGTTGCAAAGAGATCAATGTGGGGATGACACCAGAGATCGCAAAGAGACTGGAACAGCGCCATGTGGAGCATCCACTCGGGGGAAAAGAACGTGCTCCGTCGGGACAGGGAGTCGGCTAGGAAGGTCAGACGACCAGGAAAGTGATGAACCACCACTCCGGCATTGACATCCTGAGTGAGCAGGAGAAGATCCTGAACCAATTCATACATGGGAACATAGTGCGTGCCGCCCTGGTTCCAAAGGTAAACAACCACCATAGAATTGTCAGACCACAGGACCTGACAATTCGAAAAGCGGGGGCTCCACTGCCGGAAACACAGAGGAGCAAGAAGCTCCTTCTGGTTGACATGAAGAGCTGCTAGATCCTGATCCCATGACCCATGAAGGAAAAGACCAAGAGGATCCAACGTCACACCCCATCCGAGATTGCTGGCGATTACCATCGGGACACAATCGGACGTGGGGAAGTCCAACAGAACTCCCTGCAAAATCCACTGAACATCTGTCAGGGGAGAAGGTGACAAGGAAGAGACTCCGGTAACAGAAGCACCAGAACCAGAGGATTGACATTCGGTCTCCAACTACTGAGCAAAAAGTGTTGGAGAGGTCAGACATGCAGTCGACCTAGAGGAATGAGATCCGTCACCGAAACGCAGAGACCAAGCAGTCGGGGAAACTCCGAGCTGATGAAGTCCATCCCAGATGACAAGAGGGACCTGGTCCGACTTCCCTCCATTGACTCTGAACTCTCGCGACATGAGTAGGCTCAACAGTGTGACGACATCAGACACCAGAAAAGCAGCATTGGATTGCGTCTGGATGATATCAACTAGACAAGCCAAAGAAGACACCCTAGACTGTGTGCGATGTAAGACTAACGCATGCGACATCAGACAGGTGAAGGCTCAAGAATCCAGGTCGAGGCCAAAGGGAATGGCCTTGAACTGGAAAACATCCTGGGGAATGGAGCAGCGAACCGATCTGAAAGTCTCCATGCTGAACTGCGGAGCAATGATAGAATGCGTCAGAATACTCAGATCGATAACCTCTCTGAGTCGGCCGTCCTTCTTCGGCACCAAGAACAAGCGGGAATAAAATCCCACAGAAAGAACGTTCTTGATGACGTTGATTGCCCCCTTTGACAGGAGATTGCCTGTGATCAAAATTCTCCGTGATCAAAAGTTCCCAACATGTAACATTGAAAGGGACTCATGTTGGAAGAGGCACTCTCGACTGAGTGGAATGCCTCAACCTGGGACAAAATCGAGGTGACTACTGCCGATGCCTACCCCACCCTGTGAGTGAGTAGAAGTGGCGGCAGGAGGATCAGCCCTTAGCTTAGCCAACATAAGGCCGACCAAGCTGACTAAGCAGCAGATCAATGGAATGACAAAGGGAGTCATCCCGGACCATCGCCACGGAACCATGGAATAGTCGCAGACCCGCCGATAGAGGCAGATCGAAGAGCAGTGCACTGCCCCTCAAGAACGGGGCGCCTTGTGTCCAGCACAGCGTACCTGCAAACTAATTCTGTCTGTGCGTCGCACATCACCATGTTACAGGCATGTGTGTGAGAAGATGCATGAGCACCTCGAACAGCACAAACAAAACAAAAACCTGTTTGGCGTCAAACTCATCTGGGATGATGTAACATTATGCATTGATGTAACATTATGCGGCGTTGTAACATTATCGGTTGTAACAGGGTAAACATCAGTACATGTACAACCCGCTTTTTTATTCCAATGAGAAAAATTAAAAACCCTCACCCCGTGGGAAACTTACATGTATGAGCTAAAGATAAAAAATTCAAATACCTACATTTTAAGAAGGGCTTGACAAATATTTATTAATTAGTATGAATCAACCTTAGAAGGGTTTGAAGCAAACAGGCCAAAACAATTGCTAACATTTGACAAGGGTCCCCATTGTAACATTAACCCATATAGATTTCTTTTCTTGTTTAGCATCTGTCCCCCACCTTTACAATACTTTACCTGTACATATGTTACAGGTTTGCTTTCAGTATTTATGTACAGACCTTGACATGTAAGTTTGTTATCAGGTCATTACCTAGATGTGTGTCATTGTTGTGTCACATACTATACATGTACATGTCCTACACAAGTTGAGCTACAGTGTCATTGACACTTTCATTTGGGTTTTTTTCGCTCCAATATGTGTTTGGCTTGATTTGGTGTGATTTTATGTGTGGAAAAAAGAAATGCCTATGTGTGCAGAAAGATACCTGCAGTACGTGGAGAGTGTATTATCACTAAATCACCAGCAAAGTGGAGAATCCACCAAAGAAAAAAAATTGCAAATTTGTTGCAAAGTATAACAATCACAAGTCAAGTTTCAGCCAGTGGACCTCTGGGTTAAACCTGGAGGTCCATTGGCTGAAACATTGCTAATGCTTGTGTTTCCTGTCCATATGTTCAGAATTTGAAAATGATACTTTGGGTGATAACTGCACTCCACAGGTGATTTAGTTACAATCCACTCTCCACATTCTGTATGCTCCCCTCATCAATTTGTGTGTTGGGGGTTTAGCAGCACTTGGCTTTGTGATGCAGGCCTCTTGTTGATTTTGTGTTCTTGGCTTTGCTTCAAAATCCTTAAAATGCAACAGATTTTCTTTTTCAGTGATAGGATGCAAATATAATTCCTTAGTCTCAGCACAAGATTACAGCTTTATGTACCTTTTGGCTTTTAATCACCTACTGTAGTATGCTAGTCTGCTCATGTAACATAACTACAAGGTGAGTGCTGCATCAGTTTATTTATAGATTGTGTACCGTGCATATAAGCCACTCAACCAGGAAACCTTAGTACAGCAGAACCTGGGGGTTCAGGCTAGATGACTGTAATATGATTGATCACCAAGTGCCAGTTCACAGAGAGAGAGAACGCAGAGGTTCTGAAATGTTCACGGAAACCCTTCTAATACCAGGGACCGATCAGGACTATTTAAAATACGCTCTAGCTTCGGAGCCTATTTTTTCAATTCAAGCGCCAGATTTCAATTTACGGAGTCACACTGCTGTTTGTAACACACACTGCAAGTATGAAATAGCTCTCATCATTTTCATTTAATACACTATAGCAAACATTAATCTTCACTGTGGTTTCTGATCAAGTCTTGGCTGCCTACTTAGGCAGCCAAGACTTGATCAGAAACCACAGTGAAGATTAATGCTTGGTAATTAAGACTTGAAGTATTAACTTAAGCACTCTACAACAATGATAAATGATAATCATATATATAATACATGTAAGAGTGTCTCTCTCGATTATCCATCGAAAGAATATCAAAATATGATCTGAGAAGTTACGCGCCAATTGAGAAGCCTATTTCTGAGATTTAAGAGCCATGCCCAGGTCGGTCCCTGTAATACATATACTTGGGTATGTTTTTAATTATATCTTGTTTTGTAAGGCCCAAAAATGTTAAAAATCTGTTTCTCATGCACTCATGCATGGTCCCTTTGGCTGCTGCATGCTCTCTTGTTTGTTTATAATCCATGCAAACTTGAACAAGTAAAAATATTATACCCAAGTTAAGAAAATTGATAAATTTGTTCCCGACGTGCAAGAAGGCTGTGCAGTGCTTTAGCATTGCAAAGCCTTCTTGCACTCAAGGGATGAAATACTCCACCACCCATGCTATTCTGTTGATTATGGCATAAAACAAACCAAGAATATGAAGTTTTTGATGGCAAAGATTTCATTATAAAAAAAAAACAAGAAAAAACCAAACACCTGCCTGCAATTTCTACAAAGTGGCCTGAGAAACAGACGATTTACTTTGTTGGGAGGGGGGGGGGGGGCCCTATTTGGATTTTTTTTATTTCATCACAATGTGTACCAAAGAATAACCAAGGAGTGGAGTTTCCCAGCATTGAATACATTTATTTCTGTGAGATATCATCCTTGCTAACTAAAAGTTTGAGCTAGTGAAATCAGAGTTCCATAAATTCAAATGACATGTTCTTAGTGAAAATTCCACTTCATGGGTGTTTCTTTCAACATGGCTGTCCATATGAACAATATTAAGTCTCAAGTTACCATTGTAAAATTTCTTAACCTTTTTTTTTCATTACTGGTTAGTTTGGCAAGTTTGAGTTGAGAAGGTTAATTTTTTCGA
This sequence comes from Pictodentalium vernedei, assembly GCA_031216915.1. Classification (NCBI taxonomy): domain Eukaryota; kingdom Metazoa; phylum Mollusca; class Scaphopoda; order Dentaliida; family Dentaliidae; genus Pictodentalium; species Pictodentalium vernedei. Next base: position 865,223,519 of record CM062296.1, on the reverse strand, counting down.
TAGGGTTAAAGTTTTTTCTAATTTGCAAAGAAAAAGAAGGAGGAAACGTTTAATTTTAAGAAATGTCTTAGGTGTTCAGTTTAATTTATCTGCATCATTACTTGTTTGGATTTTTTTTTTCAGTGAGTTCTTATGTGATCACAACAGGCTTTCATACCTGAACTTTTTATTCTTATAGGGCAGGGCAAAAATTCTTGCCCCTCCCATAATGATGGCAAATATAGCCCCTAGAACATCTCTTGAACAAATCTGAGTCTACAACTCAGAAGGATGATGCACACCTAATATCAAGTCTCTGCTACTGTTGGTTCATAAGAAGAAGATTTTTTAAGATTTAGGCTCTCTTTTTGGATGTGGCCCTACCAAGGGGCGGGTCAACTTGATTTGAACAAACTTGAATTGACATATGATAGGGAACATGCACACCAGATTTGGTTCAATTTGGTTGAGAAGTTTGTGAGAAGAAGTCGATAATGTAAAGTTAACACCGGACGGAAAGTGATTAGTAAAGCTCCCCTTGAGCTTCGCTCAGGTGAGCTAATAAACAAATAAATAATTAAGCACTGCACCAAATAATTTTCCTACACATAATTATAGATATGCCATTAATATTGTTGACTGAATCATGAATATTACCACTTTTATAGACAGGTTTTATTATGGTTGAGCCCCATTATAGATATGCCATTAAAATTGTTGACTGAATCTTGAATTTTACCACTTTTATAGATAGGTTTTATTATGGTTGAGCCCCATTACAGATATGCCATTAAAATTGTTGACTGAATCTTGAATATTACCACTTTTATAGATAGGTTTTATTATGGTTGAGCCCCATTATAGATATGCCATTAAAATTGTTGACTGAATCTTGAATATTACCACTTTTATAGATAGGTTTTATTATGGTTGAGCCCCATTATAGATATGCCATTAAAATTGTTGACTGAATCTTGAATATTACCACTTTTATAGATAGGTTTTATTATGGTTGAGCCCTATATGTCTGGATATTTTCCAGAATTCAGAACTGAGTAAAACATTTTCTTTAAAAGAGGTTTCATAATAGAAGCACTACATTTAAGCATCTCCTTTGATATAGAATCAAAACCACTGCTCTTGTTGTTTGACAATTTATTTATAGATTTCTGAATTTCATCCTCTTGTATTTCAAAGGATAATTCATGGGTAGTTCCTCATACAATTGTGTTTTTGAAATACTGTGCTCACCATTAGAACCATTTCCAGGATTAAGTAATTTGTTGAAGCGGTTGTACCTATACATTAGTATCAATGTTATTACAATGATCTTTAATAGATACAGAATCAACTATTTCCAGGATTAAGTGATTTGTTGAAGCGGTTGTACCTATACATTAGTATCAATGTTATTACAATGATCTTTAATAGATACAGAATCAACCATTTCCAGGATTAAGTAATTTGTTGAAGTGGTTGTACCTATACATTAGTATCAATGTTATTACAATGATCATTTATAGATTTAGTTTATAGCTCTCAAATGAGATTTCAATAGCATTAATAGTTTTGAAATTTTATGCAAATTTATTGACAATTTTTTGTTTAAGTTCTTTCTTATTTGAATTAATGTTTCTTTTCAATTCCCTGCAGAATGAATAGTATTTCATTGTAACTTGGTAGGATGACTCTGTATAATACCAAGATTAGAACATCCTATTTTAGTTGGGTTCAGTCACAAGTGAAGGCCACAGGGGCCTCTTACCTAGATTTCTTTAGCATTCTCAAATTCCTATCATTTGGATGACTTGATGTTTGTTGTGCCAAGGATTTTACTGTTTTCAATAGGTCCCTACAAGATTGAGTTCATGTACATGTATGACATTTTTTAGAGAGTTTATTTCCAATTATATTGTGCACTGACTTGGATGGTTTATATTTCACTGTTTTTGTAGCTGCTAAGAGAAGAACTAGTTTGGGTTAGGCACAGCTGTAAGAAATTTTTTTTTTCATTTTTATTAACCCAAATAATTTTTCCAGGAAGAGTATGTAACTGATAGTTTTCTTTTCTGATTTCTTTTTTGAAGTTGGGGTTAGGCCACACAAAGTAGATCTTCTGTTTCTCGGGCCATTATTTGTGAAATTGTATGCGGGCGAGCGGTTTTTTATTTCAGTAATTACTTCTTTGCCATCAAAAGTTCATGTTCTTGGTTCAAGTTTTAGGCCTCATAACCTACAGAATAGCATGGGTGGTGGTGTATTTCATCCCTTGAGTGCAAGAAGGCTTTGCAATGCTAAAGCATTGCAAAGCCTTCTGGCACTCAAGGGACAAATTCATCCATTCTTTTAACTGGGGTAAAATATCAGACATAAACCATTTAATTTTAATTTTTTTAAGTTTAAATTGGTTATAAAAAGAGAGCATGCGGCAGCCAAAAGGACCATGCGGGAGGGCCTGAGAAACAGTTTTTTTATTTTTTTAGGCCTTATGAATTCTTATTAAACAGGAAATTACACAGTGGCCGGAGTACTGAATTTGTTAGACAATAGACATAACATAATTTGTGATGCAATAATCATTAATCAACAACAGATGGCATGGTTGTACAAACAACATGGTATGTCAGCTTACCAAAAATATCTCTAAGTTTTCTTCCATTGAGTAATTCTTAACATTCCACAAATACATAACTGTATTATAGTTTGACCTATTGAGTTTGGGGTATGTATTCTAAGGTCCCAAATAATAGAACAGACCAGAATAATAGTACAAAGGTGGAAAAGTTAAAAAATTTATAATAATTTATATATTTTTTATACTTACCAATGACCCAGACATAGCTGGTGCTAACTCTTAAAAATATAGGGCAAAACACAAATTTTGCCCCCCAATCCCCAAAATTTGCATCTAAAACCAAAGAAAACATGTCCTGAATGGCCCTCCATACTTCACCTCTACTGCGCATGCGCAGTGTCAAGGACGTCCCGAAATTGGCGCCATCAATCATTCTTATAACCAGTGCCTGGTAAGCGCTATGTACTCAGTGGGGAGGTATGAGTTCCCAACTCCTGGGAGGGCCATCCCCGTCTGGGTCATTGTTAAGTATAAAAAATATATAAATTACTATAAATTTTTTAACATTTTTATACTGTACCAATGACCCAGACATAGCTGAATAGTAAAAAGGCTGGAGGGCCAAGGACATAGAGGAAATTCCAATAACCTCAAATATATAAAATAAAGTCATCCCCTCAAGGGGAAAAGGAGTATTAGGCCTTACATGTATCTTTCTTATTCATGATAAATTAGAAAGACACAACACCTTCCATAATTGAGCATCATAACATCCATGTACTCTATTAATATCCAGTATAATCCTATACTAATCATTTTTAAAGTAAGCCAATAAATAAAGTTAGTCTAGAGAATAGAGACTCTTTATACTCCTTAAAAGTGTCTGAGAATTGTATAATAACGCCCGTTTGACACGTGATATATTCAAAAGCTATACTTTAAAAACTATGACTTGAATGAATTTTTAAAACATAAACTTATCACTTAAAAACCATCCCAGTAACAGCTCAGAATTATTAACTCCGGAGGAGGTATCCCCTTGTTTCATAATAAAACAGGTGACCCAAGGGAACACCCTCCCCCCCACCCCCCCCCCCCCTTCTCCTTGCCCTGGGTCAAATAGCCCAGAGCGAAGAGGGCAGCAGGATGGAGTCACTGCAGGAACAGAAAGCCTACCTAGCTATAGTAGCAACTGTTAAGTGAATGACATTCTGAGCAGTAGATAATAGACCTAACAATGGAGGCCTCCAGAAATGGACTCAATATTTCTGAGATAAAAATTCATGAATGTGGATGGCAATGTGCAGCCTTCATAAAATCTATAATAGCGACACTATTAATGTAAGCCCAAGATGTAGAAAGAGCTCTTACTTCATGAGCCGAAATCTCAAGCACAAACTGCTGAGTTAATGATATACCATAAGCAGTATCGATAGTTAATTGAATCCATTAGCAATAGAATGGAGCATAATGTCCTTCTATTAGGCATCAAAGACAGAAGAAGCTTACGTCCTTACTAATAAACTGATATCTATTTATAAATACGTAAACTCTAACCGGACAGAGTAAAGGCCTATGCCCGTACGAAGACGGAAGGACCTTAATAACAATAGGTTCCGGATATTATTAGGAGCCTGATTCTTAACCAAAAATCCAACATTAGTAGTAAAGGAAATAGTGTTTCCGATACTACGAAAGTGAGAATCGTCCACCGATAGTGCATGTAGCTCACTGACTCTTTAGTGGAAGAGAAGACTAAGAGAATAACTGTCTTAAAAGGTCAGAATTTGAAAACTACTGTTTCCAGAGGCTCAAATGATTACTTAGCTAAATAGGAACCGAAGCTAAATTCCGTATAGGAATTTAATCTAAGGATTCTAGGTCTATTTATCGAAAAGTTTCTAATTGACTTAGATAAAGAGACATAAGACTCAATTGTAAACTATCATAGAGTGCATAGGTATGAGATAACATAGACCTATAACCTTAATAGTAACAGGCTGCAGTTGATCTTGTCAAACAAGTATACTAGAAAGTTGCAATGTCTAGTATGGAGGGATCAAAAATATCAACATAATGATCCCTACACCAACGACGGAAGAGCCTCCACTTTAGCCGCATAGTATAGCGAAGAAGAGGTTCTCCTACAGTAAGAAATCGCGTCCATAACTCGTCCTGTACAATGCTTGCCGTGCAAGAAGGACCACACAACGGAATACGTGAAGGTTGAGACCTTGCAGGTTGTGATGGAGTTGACACGATTTCCCCAGCGAAAGAAGATCCTCTCATGGAGGATGTTTTCGCGGTAAGTCCCACAGTAGACACCTGAGTAAATTTACCCACGGTCTCTGTGAAGACAGAAATGGTATCAACAGAATTGTATTGTGGATGTTATCTTAGCAATACTTGCTGAATCAACAGCGCTGGAGGATACGCATATCCTATCATTCCGTCCTATTAGATCAATAGAGCGTTAACAACATAAGCTCAGGGATCCGGACATGGAAACACATACGTCTGCAATTGAATAGTGAGTTGTGTCGCAAATAAATTATCATTGGGCGCTCCCATTGATAGCAAATCTGACTGAATACTTGTTTGATGAGAGTCCATTCTGACGGCAACAAGCGACTCTTACGTGAAAAGGAGTCTGCTAATACAATCAGACGGCCCGGAATATGACGGACCGAAGTAGAACTTGGTGTACTATAACAAACAGAAGGATTCTTTCCGTTAAATTGAATAACGGAATCGAATGAGTGCCTCCCTGGTTCCGGAGATACGCAACTACTGTCCTTTTAACGAACAGGATTTGGACATGCGTTTCTGAATAATGTTCATTCAATGACATAGTGCAAGCCTAAATAACATCATTTCCTGGAAGTTAAGTGCTTGCCTAAAAACTGCGGAACCCAAAGACCCTGACACTTCGAATCCGTTGGGATCAATATTGTACCCCAACCTGTTTGACTGGCATCCATCATAATCATAAAACTCGGATCCGGCAACTGCAGTGGCAATCTCTGAGTCAACCACCGAATGTTTGCCCCAGTCTGAATCTCTTGCTACACTTGATAGACAAGAGAACGTGTATATCGAGCAATTCATAGATTGCTGAAAAGATGCCGTCGAAGAGAAGCTTCTCCGAGACCGAAGCGACTCTGAGAGAGTTCTTCACCTTACTATCCACACGCGTGGATGTAACTAGGGCTGCGTCATGTCTAACCAACTCCAGGTTGCCACTGAAGGGCGGAGTTATACGTGGAAAAACTACTGCCCTTGAAAGAAATCACATTGAGGATCATATCCTGGAGTTCTTTCTCTTGAAGACGTAATGATAACGCCTCAGTAAGATGGTCTACGTATGATAAAGTGTCTAAGTTAAGCCTATTAGACAACATTGTCGTTTCCAACATCGTGGTTGGAATTGACATAGACGGCGAAAAAGAAAATTCCTAGTCTTCAGCACCGCCGTCTAGATGCATATGAACTCTCGGTATGCCCTGTTCTGCCGATATAAATTATTTCCTAGAATTGAAAAAAGGCAGAATAGAGCATTGCGGACAAGAAACTAGACTATCATGCTTGGTAGCAAGCTTATATATAGCGTTGTTAAATAATTCGAATGTTCTGAAGACATTATTGGACTGTGTCGGTAAGTCAGGGACAATGTCCCTGAACCGATCAAAAACTCTGTGTCCAATGACGCTATTAGTCTCTTATCTAGCATCGCAGCAATGTAGTCCGACGGAACAACCTCTGGAAGATAATGCCGGAAGAAATGTATGGCAGCTTCTGTTGTTCCTAAAGGGAAAGCTCGAAATCGTCCGAATCCCTTTCGCCATCCTGTCGGACCCTATAAAGTGTTCGGTCGTCCAAACCTGATGCAACAGCGGAGCGCACCGACCCAGCACCGTCGGATTATTCCTGATCCGACCGAGAATTGTCGTTTGCTGTGATGCTGCGATAAACTGTGCTATTTGGATAGCACGTCCGTCACTGAGGCCTGTGGAGAAGCGGTCTTAGTATGCATTGCCGCTGGAAGCTCCGTGTTCGTTACCTGTTCGCCGTGGAATCACTGAATGACGAAGCTGGCTGGATACTCGAGGTCACGTAGCCAATGTGCGGTCATGAGCGCTGCTGTGAGGATGAGGAAGCATTATCGACATTCTCTCGGACTGTCAATATAACGGAGCGTCCCAAGCGATGGACATATGCTCTGAATGCGAAATGTCTGTACCACAACATCCGGTCCCATATGTTGTTGTACGAGAGAGGGACCTCTCTCGCTCGCAGCCCGGACGGACCTGGACGAGCTAGGAACCGGACTAACAGGCTTCCTCCGATTTGTCCTCTAATCCGTCGTCACTGGGTGTGTACTAAAGTCTATTATAGTGCTCGCATCACCCAAATCTCCTTCCTAGACCGCAACGGACGAACCCGACTGCCGAACCATTCGATGAATGGACGCTACACCGGGTGAGCTAGCGAATGTCAACTCCGTCGATCCTACTAGGGACCTCTTAGGCGATTGACGTATTCCATGAGCACTTATTGCCGCTAGCTCTTCATTAACTATGACGACAGAGGCACACTTTGAAAGACATCTCAGTAACTTTGCGAACAAGAAACCAGACATGCTTGTTAATAGCAAGCATATAATAATATATATAGCGTCGTTCAATAATTCGAAAGTTGTGTGACATTATTGGACTGTGTCGGAACTGAGGGACGATGTCCCTGAACCGAACCAAAAAATTTCTGTGTCCACCGACGCTATCAGTTTCTTATCCGGCATCGCAGCATTCTGGTCCGACGAAAGAACCTCTAGAAGATAAAGTCAGATGACATACACAGCAGCTTATGTTGTTCCGAAAGGGAAAGCTCGAAATCCTCCGAATCCCTTTCGGTATCCCGTCGGACCGGATGAAATTCTCGGACGTCTGTACCTGCCTCCGCGGAGCGTCCCGACCCAGCGTCGTCGGATAATACATAATGCGACAGAGATTCTGTCGTTGCTGGGATGCTGCGATAAGCTGTGCTATTTGGGATAGCACGTCCGTCACCGAGGCCTGTGCAGTAGCGGTCTTACGATGCTTTGACTCTGGAAGCTCCGTGTACGTTGACTCCCGCACACTTTCTTATGCGAACGTCCGTAGTCTGCAGGCCTCGTGTCCCTGGCTACCGGATGGGGTGACCTGGTCGCCGATGATTCTCTGATTGGCGAAGCTGACTGGATATCCGAGGTCACGTAGCCAAGAGCGGTCGTGTGCGCTACCATGAGGATGAGGAAGCCTTATTGACAGTCTCTCCGACTGACTATATATCGGAGCGTCCCGAGCGGCGGACGTATGCTCCGAATGCGAAACACTTTGTACCACAACATCTGGGGCCAGATGTTGTTGTACGAGAGAGGGGCCTCTCTCGCTCGCAGTCCGGATGGACCTCGACAAGCTAGGAACCGGACTAAAAGGCTTCCTCCGTTCTCTCCTCTAATCCGCCGTCACTGGGTGTGCATTTGATTGATTTATAGTGCTTGCATCACCCAAAACTCCGTCTAGATGGCAACGGACGAACCCGGCTGCCGAACCATTCGATGAATGGACGCTACACTGGGCGAGCTAGCGGACATCAAAGGCCGTCGAACCTACTAGGGTCCTCTTAGGCAATTGACGTATTTACATGAGCACTTTTCCGCTAGCTCTTCATTAATTGTGACGACGGAGGCACACTTTTGGAAGACATCACGGATACATCACCCTGATCATGATCGTCTGAAATAGAGATTGATAAAGTAGAGTGAACCTGCGGGGAAAGGACCGGAATGGCCAATTCCCCACTAACATACCGTGACACACGCTTCCCATGTTGTCATCGAAATTAACACATACAGAACAGGAGTTAGTGCAAGTACACTGACTACATTATACAATGATTATGAAAGTCAGAGGAAGATTTCCTCTTATTACAATTGAACAATATCCTTTCATTGTGAAAAGAAAACAAAGTCCTAGTACTCGCACCAACCCATGACAATCAAAATACATAATAACAAGATCCATTAACATAGAAAAAATAATTGAAATCAAATAATTTTGAAAAAATATTTTTTCAGAACAGCCCAAGTTTCTGAAAAGTAACGTTGAGCCCCAATGGATCCCAAGCCTAAGTGTGGACAAAAATTCTAAAAATATTTTAAACAATTTATGCAAAACTTACGATCAATAATAATGTATCTAGTTATGATTAAATTAACATCAAGATATTATTTTCAAGAAACCCCCCCTCACACAGAGGGCTGTTGGAAATGTAAACAATAAGTGTAAAAACACCAGATCAAGACTCCAGGCACCCTGGCCCGAAATCAGTTACCAATAATACACTATCTGATGCAAAACAGAGACTTCCAGGGAAGAAACTGCAGAACATCAGATGGTAGATGCAGAACACTACGCCTAACCACCCATAGGTGAAGACGTAAACATGGGGAAAAGAACAGAATTCATTCTGTTATCCAGCTAAAACTCCCAAGAAATTTTAGTAATAATATTACAGAAAATATGTCAAAAGCATGGGAGAATAGCAAGAGGGGACTTAAAGGAAAGGGAGAGAGGAAAACAATGAACAAGCAGTGTAAATTGATAACAAGAATGACCACAACAGGCTGTTGCCTCGAAAATAGGTAACTTAACATAATTTCATTAAAAAATTTTAAGTTACAGCCCTGATAATTTTCTGTCACTCATTTTTCCTCTCCTCCTTCTATATCCTCCTTAGAATCACCATTTCACTAATATTTATGTGTCTGGCATCATTTAAACTGAGATTTACAAGCACAAAGATCAGTCAGATGTTAACTGATGAAGGGCCAAACAAAGAATGATTAATGGCGCCAATTTCGGGACGTCCTTGACACTGCGCATGCGCAGTAAAGGTGAAGTATGGAGGGCCATTCAGGACATGTTTTCTTTGGTTTTAGATGCAAATTTTGGGGATTGGGGGGCAAAATTTGTGTTTGGCCCTATATTTTTAAGAGTTAGCACCAGCTATGTCTGGGTCATTGGTACAGTATAAAAATATAGCCTGAATTTAATAACAGTACAGACCAGATTAATAGTACAAAGGTGGAAAAATAGCCTGAATTTTATAACAGTACAGACCAGAATAATAGTACATGGTGGAAAAATAGCCTGAATTTAATAATAGTACAGACCAGAATAATAGTACATGGTGGAAAAATAGCCTGAATTTAATAATAGTACAGACCAGAATAATAGTACATGGTGGAAAAATAGCCTGAATGTAATAGTACAAACCAGAATCACAGTACATGGTGGAAAAATAGCCTGAATGTAATAGTACAAACCAGAATCACAGTACATGGTGGAAAAAATTCGAAAAAATAGCCTGAATTTAATAATAGTACAAACCAGAAACCAGAATAACAGTACAAGGTGGAGAAATAGCCTGAATTTAATAATAGTACAAACCAGAATAATAGTACAAAGTGGAAACTTGGGACTTGGGAGTGAATAAACTTCAACTTCACCACCCCCCCCCCCCCCCCACCCTCCCCCCAAGGATGCTGCATACCAAATATCAAAAGCATTGTGACTACCGGATCTAAAGAAGAAGATTTTTAAAGAAAATCCCCACATGGAGCCCAAATATGAACCCAGGGACTTGGCTTCAACAAATTTGAATCTCAGCCCCCCTAAGCATGCTGCATACCAAATATCAAAAAGATTCTGATTGGTAGTTCTGAAGAAGAAGACTTTTAAAGAATATTCCTAATACTGCACTAATTTAAACATTTGGCCCCCATAGACAGCCCAATTATGGACACAGGGACTAGATTTCAATAAACGTGTGAAACAATCTTCCAATGATGTTATGTGTAAAATTTGAAAGCTTTTGGGGCAGTGGTTTGGGTACAAAGTAGTCTTAAATGTTTTCCCCATTACCCACAGTATTAAAAAAATGTTGACTCCGCACTTTTTCAAAGTCCCCAAAAAGTACCCCATGATAAAACCAATTTTTTTTACCATTCCATTCTGCTGGTCCTAAGGAAGCTTCACAACAAATAAGAATTCTCAGGGCCGTGTAGTTTTGGAGATATGGGCATTTTAATTTTTTCTATTTGTAGCTCCTGTGGTTGCCATGGGGCGACAGGAAAAATTTTTTTGCATAAATTAGGTACTTATGACCCAATAAGCCCTCATATCGAATTTGGTTCAAATCTGCCTCTTGGTCTGGAAAATAGAAATTTTGGATGGGGCAAAAATTCTTGCCCCTCCCATAACAAAGGCAAATATAGCTTCTCAAACTTCTCTTGAACAAATCTGAGTCGACACCTCAAGAAGAAGCTGCACACCAAATATCAAGTCTCTGCTACTGCTGGTTCATGAGAAGAAGATTTTTTAAGATTTAAGCAAACTATTGAGTGTGGCCCTACCGAGGGGCAAGGCAATTTGATTTCAATAAAATCAAATTCCGATGTCATAAGAAACTATTATCTCAAAGATCAATTAAATTGGTTCAGTGGTTTGGGAGGAGAAGATGTAAACACCATGTTCACGGACGGCCGACGACAGATGACGGACCACGGATGGTGAGTGATCACTATACATGTAGCTCTCCTGACTGAAAGTCAGGTGAGCTTAAAAAAAGAATTTATTTTCAAAAAAATGCTTTTGAAAATCCCCAACTCACGGTCAACTTCCTGCCACCAAAACTTAAAATATGAATCTCACATTGAAGGATATGCTTTCTATATGCACTAGAGATCAACAGTTGAGTCATCACTTTTTTTAATATAAATCCAATTGTATAATAATTTAAATTTTTGAAGGACCACTGCATGCACTTGTCCAGTCATTTTTTCACAGGGAACTATTTACAGTTCAAAAATATAGCAGACCACACTAATCAGTAATCCAGTTCACCTCTGCTGAAAATATTAAACATATCTGCCCTCTTCCACGCCTAAAACTATCTGACATAATATTATCCTGTTGAAAGTGTATCGTCAAACTCCAATAGTAGAAAATAAGACTGTGGCCAGTACTCCTCCCCCAACAAAAAAAATTTGAATTTTTCAAAGCCGAAAGAAAGAGAAATAACTCTGGCAAAAAATGCCTGATTTGACTTTACCTGCATTTTAAATTGATACACCTACAAATGTACACAACAAATATTATTTGATTCGGTCAATTACAGCTCAAGTTATTGGTTAGAAACTAAAAAAAAACCAAAGTTTTCAACGTCTAAAAAAGGGGCATAACTTTGGCAAAAATTGTCGGACCACGCGATTCGAACTGGGTCTGTATTTTATGCTGATACACCTGCATACCACATTTCATTTGATATGGTCAATTATAACTAAAGTTATCACAGAGAAACCACAGTGGGACGGATGCATGGATGGACGTCGGCTATTTTAATAATCCTTCCAAAAATTTTCTCAGGGACAAAAATTTGACATTAATATTCCCTGCAACAGTAGTAGACCAACTCAGCACTTGATGCTGGTTCACATCCCATCCACCAGTTCACATCCCATCCACCACAGATACCCCTTTAACAGAGGCACCTTTCCAGATTGGACTGGAATCATGCATCATTCCAGAGACACCTTCAATTTCCACCTACGTTCAGTATTTTCATCATAAAGGCTTCCTCTTCATTCTTGTGCCCTTTTACTTGTATATACACTGTGAACCCATGCAGTAAATATTGTAAACAGCGAGTTCAGGTTTTAGGCTATACTGTTGACAGACTATGTTCTGCTTCAGTCTGTGACCTGCAGACTACCACCACCACCGCCACAGGTGGTATGATACAGTTAACCATTTTTCTCAACCATTTTTGTGCTAAAATGGCATAACAATTAACCCCCATAAGGTGAAATCAGTAAATAAATAACTTCTGAACACTAATATGCATTTAAGGACTACACTGTGATGTAAATCTTATTTTTAGATTTTGTTTTGCTCAAATGCCACGCAGTGCAACCAAAATACATACATACTGAAACTTTACATGGTACTTATATCTTATAAAAACTTAACATGATGTTAAATGAAGTTAGGCGGCATAAAAAGGGGCCAACAATGCATCTCTCAACCAAAGTTGTGTGGAGGGGCATTCTGCCCAACGGAAGAGAAGACAAAAAACCCCTCAAGAGTAGGAAGTGATGCAAAATTTTAATAGCAGAATAAAGGCCCAACCCAGAAAAAAAGAGATTCTGAACCAAAGTGCACCAAAAAGGAAAAATATGCTTTAGGAAAAAATAAAGGCAAATGAAAGAAACAAGGACATGAATGAAAGACACAATCACACATAAACAAAAACAGCTACTATAAAAAAGCAAACACCCAATCACAATTATCCGGGCTACAGTACAGAATAAACCACACATTTGTATAAAGGCATAAAACAAGAACTAATAAGGGCACACTAGAAAACCTGATTCCAAAACTCTTCATGTCAATGCCCAAACACTAACACTTGGAGATACAGATTACAGGTATGGCATGGCATCAAAAAAAAGAACGTGCCCATGTGCCAACTAAATGAAAGTGTCAATGACACTGTAGTTAACTTGTGCGTTGTGTTTGATGAAAAGGATAATGTTCAATGTTTATGAAAGGATTGGGGGCGCGGTAGCTCAGTTGGTAGAGGTGCAGGCTGCAAGCCGAGAGGTCGTCCATTCAAATCCCACCTGCGGCAACACAGTGTGTCCTTGGGCAAGACACTTCACCCCCATTGCCCTCACGGTGACGATGTGTACTAAGGCGTACTGCACGTCGACGGTGCACCTGTCTTCAACCAATGCTAACCCTGCTTGTGTGGAGTTGGTATGTTGGGGAGCTGACAGTTGTTCGGTGGTCCTCTCTGGGTACTCCAGCTTCCTTCATCCACAAAACTGTTACGGTCATGGTTAGCCATTGTGCAGAAATATGTGACCTTAAACACCAATAAATAAATAAATAAATATGAAAGGATTATGAAATAAGACAAGAATTGTGATAATTGGGAATAAATGTTCATTCCTATTCCCTGTATGCTATGTTTTTAATAAAAATAATATGAGGTGTACACTGAACTAAAGAGCTCAGGGGTGGGTTAATATGACCTCACAGTTAATGTATGTGACCCTCACAGTTAACATACATGTATATCAACGAAAGTTACCAAGTTACAGTGAAATTATTCCAAAACGAGTCATCCTATCAAGTTACATTGAAATCCCTTCATAAATATGGCCTGTGGACTGTGCTAAAGGTTTTTGGGCTCGGGCAGCCATCATGGTTGAATGATCGCAACCAAAAGGGGACATTCTCATCTGGGCATCATTTGGAATGATCCTACAAAGTTACAATGAAATCCCTTCATAAATAAGACTTGCAGACTGTGCTCAAGGTTTTCAGGCTTCAGGCATCTGAAGCCGTCACAGCTGACCAATCACGACCAAAAGGGGATGTCATCATCTAGGCATTACATGGAGTCAAACTAACAGATTATAAATAATGAAATCCCTCCATAAATATGACCTACAGACTATGCTAAAGATTTTGGGGTTTTGGACTTGGCAAGCCATCAAGGCTGAATGATCGCGTCCAAAAGGGGACGTTCTCATCTAGAAATCTAAATTTTATAGTAAATTTCCTTTCTTATTATACCTACCACAATTGTTTACTACAGGCTTGCACTACAGTGGAAGTCCCTAACTCGGATAAAATACTCTCTATTTTTGTCTTTCCCAAGCAAGTTGGGAAAGAAAAGTGGTGCAAAAGCACCAATAAAAATAAGCCAAAACTGGGTCGAGTGCAACCGGCGCAGACCCAGTACGGGACGCTCTCTCCCAAGTACAACTCCACGACTTCCGTTGCCAGTGTGCATATACCGTCTCTAAAGACTCATTCTTTTTTGAATCCGTAAACGTTAGAGTTATGTGATCAGCGGGGAGGAAAGATTCTTTACCCGTAAAGAAGACGGGAGGGCCTCCATGTAAACAATTGTGGTAGGTATAATAAGAAAGGAAATTTACTATAAAATTTAGATTTCTTATCAACCTACTCACAATTGTTTACTACAGGCTGAATAGACAAAAGGCTGGAGGGAATCGCATAACCAACCCCCACATAACCCTAGAGCACTGGAACCGTGAAGCAGAAGGAAGAGGTCCCGAGGCTTATCAACCATAATGTCGCAATCATTGGTAAAGGACAATGAAAAGAGACATATGAGCCTGTGTGACACACAGACAGAAAAAAGGGCAGTAACAGCACAAGGCTGAAACTGACCTTCAAGAAGCCTAATGGCTATGGCAGACAACAGCCTGAGCAGAAGAAAGAGGACCCAAGGCAAAAAGGTCCTCCGACTGCTCCTGCAACTGGCGTAAATAAAAGGTGGAGAAAGTAGAAGCATTTCTCCAGTAGGCTGCCTGCATAACATCCGACAACTTGACGGAGTTAGAATAAGCCCAAGAGGTAGAGAGTGCCCGCACCTCGTGGGCAGAAATACGATTGGTAATACAATCGCCAGCTGCTAAACGACTATAAGCCGTACGAATAGCAAGACAAATCCATCGAGAAATGGATTGAGGAGAGATCTTCTGTCGACCCGGATTGAGAGACAGAAAAAAAACGTTTTCTGCCCTTCCGTATGAAGCGTGTCCGATCAAGATAAATGCGAATAGCACGGACCGGACAGAGCAAAGGGCGAGTACCCTCAACAGAGGGAAGAGCCCTGATACAGATAGGAGGAGGAGTAGTATCTGGTAACTGATTCTTAGCCAAAAAGGAGCAATCAGTGGTAAAAGTAACACTGTTGGGAGAACTCCTAAAAAAGGCCGGGTCAACCGAGAGGGCATGAAGCTCACTAACCCGTCTGGCCGAAGCAAAAGCCATCAGAAAAGCCGTCTTGTATGTGAGAAATTGCATATCCACCTGGGATAAAGGTTTGAACGGCGCCCCCCCCCCCCCCCCCCCCCAAGCAAAGCAGCACCCACGAAAGATTCCATCGTGGAGTAAGCTGCAAAGTCCGAGGCCTTTTCAAAGAAAAGTGCCGAACAAGCTTGGAGAGGTAAGGATTAGTGCCGATACGACACTTCCCCACATAAGAAAAAGTCTCTGAAAGCATAGACCTGTAACCCTTGATGGTAACAGGCTGGAGACCCCGAGAATCAAACAGATATACCAGAAACTCCGCAATCTGTGAAATCGAAGGATTGGCATAATCAACAGAGTGATCAGCACACCATCGACAGAAGACCTTCCATTTAGCTGCATAAGCTAAACCAGTGGAGTGCCTCCTTGAAGAAGAAATGCACTCCACTGCTCGTCTCGAAAAACCTCTACGGAGGAGACAGGACCTGACAAAAGATATGCGTGAAGGCACAATGAAGTCGGGTCGACGTGAAACCTCCTCGGGCGACCTTGACAAAGAAGGTCGCGACGTAGCGGGAGACGTGCCGGAACCGCCGCCATCAGCGAGTGGAGCTGATTGATCCACACCCGCTGAGGCGACAGGGGAGCGATCAGAATGATTCGACAACTGCAGGTTCGAATTTTGGCGAGAACCTGAGGAAGAATCGGAACCGGCGGGAAGGCGTAGCCGACTAGACCGTTCCAATCGAGTGACAGAGCGTCCACGGCAAAAGCCAGAGGATCTGGACACAGGGACACGAAAGTGTCCACCTGATGGTTCCAACGAGTCGCAAAGAGATCGATGTGGGGACGTCCCCAGAGATCGCAAAGCGACTGGAACACTGCCCTGTGAAGCATCCACTCAGTGGAAATAACCCTGCCCTGTCGGGACAGGGAGTCGGCTAGGACGTTCAGACGACCGGGAATGTGACGAACAACCACCCCGGCGTGAACCTCCTGAGCGAGCAGTAAAAGATCCCGAGCAAACTCGTACATCGGAAGCAAGTGTGTGCCGCCCTGGTTCCGAATGTAAGCAACCACTGTCGAATTGTCGGATAGTAGAAGGACCTGGCGATTCAACAAGTGAGGGATCCACGGCCTGAAACTCAGAAGAAGAGCAAGAAGCTCCTTCTGGTTGATGTGTAGAGCTGCTTGATCCTGGTCCCACATCCCGTGTAGGGAAAGACCGAGAGGATCCAACGTCGCACCCCATCCGAGATCGCTGGCATCTGCCGTCAGAACGCGATCGGACGTGGGTAAGTCCAGCGGAACACCCTGCATAATCCACTGAACATCTGTCCAGGGAAGAAGGTGAGGATACAGAGAGTCCGGAAACGGAAGCACCTGATCCAGAGAATCTACATTCGGTCTCCAACGACTGAGCAAAAAGTGTTGGAGAGGTCTGACACGCAGCCGACCTAGAGGAATGAGATCCGGCACCGAACCGCAGAGACCGATCAGCCGGAGAAAACTCCGAGCGGTCACGGACCTGGACTGGGACAGAGTCAGAGCAAAAGCTGAGAGAATCACAGCCTTGGCCTGGGGAACAGCCACCAAATTGAATTTGGTTTGGAAAGACATCCCCAGATGACAAAACGACTGAGAAGGGACCAGGTCCGACTTCTCCTCGTTGACTCTGAATCCTAGCGACGTGAGCAAGCTCAACAGAGTGGCGACATCCGATTCCAGTAAGGCAGCATTGGAATGCCTCTGGAGGATATCGTCCAGATATGCCGAAGTAGTCACCCTGGACTGTGTGCGATGGAACGCTATCACATGCGACATCAGTCTGGTGAACGCCCAAGGAGCCAGGTTGAGGCCGAAAGGCATGGCCTTGAACTGGTAAACTCGCCCCAGAAAAGCGAACCTGAGATACTTCCGTGACGCCCGATGCATCGGAACGTGGAAGTAAGCGTCTCGCAGGTCGATGCTGGCTGCGAAATCTCCCTGGTGAATTGATTGGCGGACCGACCTGAAAGCCTCCATGCTGAACTTGGGAGCAATGATAGACTGGTTCAGGATGCTCAGATCGATAACCGGTCGGAGTCGGCCGTCCTTCTTCGGCACCAAGAACAGGCGGGAATAGAAACCCACTGACTGAACGTTCTTGACGACCTCGATCGCCCCCTTTGCCAGGAGATTGGCAATCTCCGTGGACAAAAGTTCCCGACGTAAAACGTCTGAAGGAACTGTGGTTGGAAGAGGCACCCTTGACAGAGTGGGGTGCCGTCGGAAGGATATGCGCAGCCCGGACCGAACAACATCTAACACCCATGGATCGGATGTGATGGTGGTCCAATGGTCTGCAAACTCTGCTATCCTTCCTCCAACCTGGGACGAGTCGAGGTGAGGACCTTCATTTTGAGCCCCGACGAGGTCCGCGAGAGGAGAAACCACCTCCTCTGCTAAATGAAGAATCCTGAGACTTCCCTCGATTCTGCCGACCCCTACCTTTACCCCGTGAGTAAGAAGCAGAGGCGGCGGCAGAAGGACCAGCCTTTTGCTTCACAGAGGAAGCAGAAGGGTACTTGTTAGGCTTGGAACGGCCCTTGCCTCCCCGAGAAGGCTGATCAAGCTGACGAAACAGCAGCTGATCTTTGGAATGACGTAGGACGTCATCCCGGACCGTCGACACGGAACCATGGAAAAGTTGCGGACCTGCCAAAGAAGCAGATCGAAGAGTAGCACGCTGCTCCTCGGGAAGGGATCGTCCTGTGTCAGCACAGCGTCCCTTCGAACTAATTCCAAATTGGCCGTGTTACAGGCATGCGTGTGAGTAAGGTGCATAAGCGCCTTGGACAGCACACGCAAAGGAGCCTGTACCTCGTCAAACTTATCTGGAGGCAGATAAGCAGCCAAAGCTGAGACGACGTGATCTGAGAGAGAAAGCATGCCAAGCATCTCTCTAGATAAGCCCAACGTGGACTCCAGAGTCGTCATTGGAATGACGGCAGACTTGGGCTTGGAAAACCCGAGGGAAGTGGAGTCCTGATCCAGAACCGTCAAAGTCTGGCAGACTGACGGATTGGCGGAATCGTAGGAACGATAACGCACAGGAGGCAAAAAGGTGTCAACCCTGGTGAAGAACGAAGTCTTCAAAGCCTTGGAATTCAGCTTGGCATCCAATGCTGAAAAAGCTTCAACCACCTGTACCGACTGGCACGGTCGAAGGCGCCCAGAAGCAGGTTGCTCCATAGGCTGTTGGCGCGCGACCGATGATCGCGGCCAGGCTGACACTGTCGGCTGGTTAGCAGGTTTGAGCTCAGGCAGAAACCCAAACACAAAGTCAAGAGCCGCCCCCAAGTCCGAAGACTGCTGGCCCTCGACCTCAAGCATGTCAGACTCCTCCCCAGAGTCGGAAGACACATAGCCCATCGTGGGCAAACCAGCCGACGCCTCCCATGGTGTCAGGACACCAGAGGAATCGGAAACCGGCCTGTTTCCAATTCCCGGAGACGGCGCCATAGGAGGCGCCTGGAAACCACCCATAGCCACGCTGGAAGCAACAGGAAGGCTCTTTGAGAGAACCTGAGTGAGTAAGGAGAGGGCCTCCCTAAGCTCACTGCCTGTACCGACCGGTTCGACAGGGGAGCGAACCGGCAAAATGGCTTCACCTCTGACCCTCTTAACCAGCGAAGGGTCACGATCCTCCAAAACACCCGACACGGGACGACGGGCGGCAGCCGAAACATCTGAAGGCAGACGTGTATAGGGGTACGATGCACCCCGAGGGTCAATATTGCGAGAACTCATGAGAGTCACCGCGGACCTCTGCGGGGCAGAAGGTCCAGGCTGCACAAAAGGCGTTGGTCCCCCAAAACTGGTCGTGTGACCAGAGTGAGTGGACGGAAACGCCACGGAGTTCATAGTGTTTCCACTACGAACATCCGAATCCAAAGACACAACTGTGGTACTCGACGGCGACGAGACCACAGCGATGGGCTCGGCCGGCAGCCCCTTCCGACTTCGCCGAGTTGAAGTCAGGGAAGGCTGGGGCCGATATCCCACGTCTACAGTATCGGACAGTTCTGCAGTCCCCTGCAGCGAAAAGCCGAGGCCGGCTGAAACAGACAACGAAGCAGACGGACCAGCAGCAGTAGTAGATACGTCGAGAGTCGTTGAGGCTGGTGAAATAATGGAGAGAGCACACCGGCTCGGCTCCGAAGGAGGAGTCACAACCCTAGTGACAGCCTCAGATGTCGACTGGAGGGGGACCGTAGTCCCGGAACCAGGCATCTCTACACCAGAACACTCAACGGCTCCCGCAGTATCCACCACAGGAAAAGACTGCACATCCCCCACGGAGGAGGAATAACTCTCACCAGACAAAGTCGGCTCGGGAGGCCCCGAACGACCACGTTCTCCTTTCCCGCGGGAGCGGGAGGCACGGCCACGAGAACGAACGACACGATTTACAGACGCCCAAAAGGTGGAAGACCATGTTCCACAGACACCACACGGCCGCTCGGCCGAACACCCATTACAGGAGGAACACGACGAATGTACATCGTCCACATGCTTAGGCAGCAGACACTGCCCACAAGGAATTGTCCTAGGCATGAGAGAGGTGAGAGGAGCAGAGAAGGTGAGATCAGAAAACAGAACACCCCCAAAGAGAGAAAGGTGACAGAAACAAAGACCCCAGACGGTCGACCGGGAACCACCCAACAGGAAGACTACTCTCAACAGAAAGAAGAAACACTGCAGGAGTGGTACCCTGCTGACACCTAACTCTAACACAATTAGAAAAATTTGCAAAAAAAGCATGAACAATAATTGTGAAAATCTAAGTCCGAACCGCGTGGCCCGCGAAAATCACGCGCGACCCGAGAGAGAGCAAATAAATATACATTATGGACATATAATAGAAAAAAGAGAATATAAAACACTGTTCCTGAGAATACAAAGGATACACTGTGGTATAATGAATCAGGAATCATCAAACATCGAGCTGGTGGAACACTGATAAGCGTGCAAAAACATCTCGACACGAAGCGGATTTCAAAAAGAATGAGTCTTTAGAGACGGTATATGCGCACTGGCAATGGAAGTCGTGGAGTTGTACTTGGGAGAGAGCGTCCCGTACTGGGTCTGCGCCGGTTGCACTCGACCCAGTTTTGGCTTATTTTTATTGGTGCTTTTGCACCACTTTTCTTTCCCAACTTGCTTGGGAAAGACAAAAATAGAGAGTATTTTATCCGAGTTAGGGACTTCCACTGTAGTGCAAGCCTGTAGTAAACAATTGTGAGTAGGTTGATAAGAAATTATTGTGAGTCACCTTACCAAATTACAATGAAATCCCTTCATAAATATGACCTGTAAACTGTGCTAAAGGTATTCAGGCTTTGAGTTTCGGGCCCCCATAGCAGTCACAGTTGCCCAATCGCATCCAAAAGGGGACGTTCTCATCTGGACATTATATGAAGTCAACCTACCAAGTTACAATGAAATCACTTCATAAATATGACTTGTAGATTGTGCTAATGGTTTTCTGGCTTTGAGCTCGGGCAGCTATCATTGTTGAATGATCACAACCAAAAGGGGATATTCTCTGGGCATCATCTGGAGTGATCCCACGAAGTTACAATGAAATCCCTTCAAAAATATGACCTGTAGGCTGTGCTCAAGGTTTTTGGGCTTCGGGCCCCTGTAGTTGACCAATCATGACCAAAAGGGGTTGTCATCATCAAGGCATTATATTGAGTCAATCTAACAAGTTACAATGCAATCCTTACATAAATATGACTATAGACTATGCTAAAGGTTTTTGGGCTCGGCCAGCCATCAAGGCTGAATGATCGCGACCAAAAGAGGACGTTCTCATCTAGACATTATTTGGAGTCATCCTACCAAGCTACAATGAAATCCCTTCATAAATATGAGCAGTAGACTTTGCTGAAAGTTTTCGGGCTTTGGGCCCCTGTAGCCATCACAGTTGCCCAATCACGCCAAAAGAGGGTTTTCATCTAGACATTATATGAAGTCAACCTACCAGGTTACAATGAAATCCCTTCATAAATATGACCTGCAGACTGTGCTAAAGGTTTTTGGGTTTCGAGCTCGGGCAGCCATCAAGGTTGAATGGAAGCAACCAAAAGGGGGCATTCTCATCTGGGCATCATCTGGAGTGATCCTACGAAGTAACAATGAAATCCCTTCATAAATATGACCTGTAGACTGTGCTCAATGTTTTCCAGCTTCGGGACCCTGTACATGTAGCCATCACAGTTGACCAATCACGACCAAAAGGGGATGTCATCATCTAGGCATTATATCGAGTCAATCTAACAAGTTACAATGGAATTCTTCCATAAATACGACCTATAGACTATGCTAAAGGTTTTTGGGCTCGGGCAGCCATCAAGGCTGAATGATCGCGACCAAAGGTGACGTTCTCATCTAGACACTATTTGGAGCTATCCTACCAAGCTACTATGAAATCCCTTCATAAATATGACCTGTAGACTGTGTTAAAGGTTTTCGGGCTTTGGGCCACTGTAGCCATCACAGTTGCCCAATCGTGTCCAAAAGAGACGTTCTCATCTAGACATTATATGAAGTCAACCTACCAAGTTACAATGAAATCCCTTCATAAATATGACCTGTAAACTGTGCTAATGGTTTTTGGTTTTTGGGCTCAGGCATCCATACCGATTGACTGATCACGACCAAAAGGAGACGTTTTCTTCTAGACATTACCCCAAACCTGCATGTGAAATTTTGTGACGATCAGACAAGAACTGCGGGGTGTAGCCTGTGCTGAAGAAAAATGTGAACAGACTCACAGACTTAAGCACGCATGATGGCAATAGCTTATCTTGACTTTGTCAAGTTAAGCTAAAAACGATGAAATGTATGCAGCACAAAAAACGAGGGACATACTTCGAAGAACATCGCTTAAACAAATGTGATCGATCAAGCTAATGCAGGTGGCCGAATGTACAGTTGAAAAGCGCCAGATTTCTAGCAACCCATGGAACGGATTTGAGCATCAGTAAAGCCCCAATGTGAAGCCCAGGCTGCTCAAATTGTGCCACAAAACCAGAGGACCATCAGGGTATGCAATGCTCCTGCTGCTGATCCACAGCTGGACAGAAATCATTGCGGAAGGGTAACAGGACAAAAACTCCAGGCCCAAAACCCCATTAACCTTAATATGATGTGTTTAAAGTCACAGAATAAGGATGGAATGAAACATAAAAATATGGAACAACCTTATCCTTCAACTTAACAGTTGCAGGACAAAGCTCACCAATCCTTGCAAATGCAAATGAAATTGTCAATGACACTGTATCTCAACTTATTAAGACATGCACATGTAGTATGTGACACAGCAATGACAAACATCTAGGTTATAACCTGATAACAAAGGTACATATAAAGTATTGTAACAGTCTGTACATAAATACTGACCGTAGCATGTAACAAATGTATAGGTAAAGTATTGTAAAGGTGGGTAACAGTCAGATGCTAAACTAGAAAAGAAATTTTGGAGTCCCAGAGTGGGTCTGACTGAACCCCACAATATTTGTTCTCATAGCACAGTGATAACAAAGGCACCCCAAAAACACACTCGTTCCTTTCCCAAGGTGATAACAAAGGTACCCAAAAAGTTTTGTGAAGATCAGTTCATAAATACGAGGCATATAGAAATTGTGACGACAAACTGATTGGACCTAATTTCGGTACAAAATGGCCACTAGCAGCCATCTTGAACTTTAAACTGCACACAGAAACACTTGTTCTCGTCCCAAGGTGATAACAAAGGTACCCAAGAATTTTTGTGAAGATCGGTTCATAAATACAGCCTCCAGCCCAAGCTGTATTGACATGTGCACTTACTGTGTACAAGTAGCACTGAATAAATCAAAGTTCATCTAATTTGCATAATTTCTGCACGAGAAAAAACTTGTACTATATGTGAAGTATTCCATGTTACTAAACATTCATACAAAAATTTATTCAAATCAGAACTTTCATACAGAGGTTCTGTACAAAAATCTGATTGCACTAATTTTGGTACAAAATGGCTGCTGGTGGCCATCTTGAATTTTGGACCTCACCCCAAAACACTTGTTCTCATCCCACGGTGATAACAAAGGTACCTAAAAAGTTTCGTAAAGATCAGTTCATAAATATGGCCTCTAGCCTGAGCCATATAGAAGTTGTGTACAAACAAGAGGCCCCACAGGGCCTGAAGCGCTCATCTTGTACAGAACACAATTTAAACAGAGTCCAAGAATGAGTCTACATTAAGCAAGCCATCTACATAGGCTACACTGTCAATCCTTGAGTCCCTCAGTGACAAAAAAAATCTGGGCATCATGCCTTTTCTTCAGTTGATCATAAGTAAAATGCAGAGCTCCCCTATGAAGACCCTTGATACAACCTATGTGGATTAATCTTAGTACCTCTAGAGGGTACTGAATACAAAATTTTTAATTCTTCAGCAAAATGGCCAATTCCGGCTCCCATAGAGAGCCCAAATATTAACCCAGGCTCTTGATTTGAACACAGTTAAATCTGACTTCCCTAGAGATGTTGTGTACCGAATATGAAAGCATTCTGACTGTTGGATCTGAAGAAGAGAAATTGTAAAGAAATTTCTTCGAATTGCACTAAGTTCAAATTTGGGCTACCATAGCGAGCCCAAACATTGACCTATGGATCCGATTTGAACAAACTTGAATCTGACCCCCCTAGAGATGTTGTATACCAAATGTGAAAGCATTCTGACAAGTGAATCTGAAGAAGAAGATTTTTGAAGAAATTCCCTCATATTGTACTAAGTTAAATTTCATGTTCTCAGATGGAGCCCAAATATTAACCTAGGCACTCGAATTGAACAACCTGGAATCTGACCCCCCTAGAGATGTTGTATACCAAATATAAAAGCATTCCGACTGGTGGGTCTGAAGAAGAAGATTTTTAAAGAAATTTCCTCATATTGCACTAAGTAAAAATTTGGGCTACCATAGTGAGCCCAAATATATACCTAGGGATTTGATTTGAACAAACTTGAATCTGACCCCCATAGAGATGTTGCATACCAAATATTAAAGCATTCTGACTGATGGATCTGAAGAAGAAGATTTTTTTAAAGGACCCTCCATATTGAACAAAGATAAAATTTGGGCTTCCGTAGGAAGCCCAAATATTAACCTAGGGACTTGGTTTGAACAATCTAGAATCTGACCCTCATAACAAAGATGTATACCAAATATTAAAAGATTCTGACTGGTGGTTCTGAAGAAGAAGATTTTTAAAGAATATTCCCCATATTACCCTATGTTAAAACTTCGGGCTCCTGTAGAGAGCCCAAATATGAACCAATGAGCTTTATTTGAACAAACTTTTATCTGACCCCCCCCCCCCCCCCCCCCCCCCCCTATGAATGCTGTATACCAAATATCAAAAGATTCTGATGATTGGTTCTGGAGAAAAGATTTTTTTTAATTTTTGCAAATATGCTGACTCAGCATTCTTTCGATGCCCATTACAGAACACCCTAACATAACCGATGGCAATTTTTTTTTATCATTCAATTCTACTGGTCATAAGGATACTTCATACCAAATAAAAGCTCTCTGTTCCGTGGGGTTTGGGAAATATGGGTGTTTGAAAATATTTCTATTTTTAGCTCCCAGGGTTCCCACGGGGATGCGGGAATTTTTTTTTTTTGCATGGGTCAAGTACTCATGACCCAATACTACCACAAACCAAATTTGGTTCATACCGGACCATCGATTCAGAAAATAGAAATTTTGGGCGGGGCCAAAAATCTTATCCCTCCTATTACAAACCCAAATATTACTTTACGAACTTCATTTGAACAAACTTGATTCTACACCTCATATGGAAGCTCCATAGCAAATATCAAGTCATTGCACACACTGGTTCTTGAGAAGAAGATTTTTAAAATATTTTGGAGCATTTTCCCCCACTCCCTCCCTATGGGGCCGGGCATACTGAGTTGAACAAAAATGAAATGCCCCTTTGGGACCATCACTCACACAAACTTTCACTTGAATTGGCCCAGTGGCTTTGGAGGAGAAGACCAAAACATGGTGTTGACGGACGACGGACGGGAAGCGATTAGATTAGCTCAGCTTGACTTTGTCAAGATGAGCTAAAAACTGATTAGACCTAATTTCGGTATAAAATGGCCACTGGCAGCCATCTTGAATTTTAAACCGCACCCAGAAACACTCGTTCTCGTCCCAAGGTGATAACAAAGGTACCCAAGACATTTTGTGAAGATTAGTTCATAAATACAGACTCTAGCCCGAGCTGTATTGACATGTGTACTTACTGTGTGTAAGTACCAATGAATAAATCAAAGTTCATCTAATTTGCATAAATTTCTGCACGAGAAAAAAACCTGTATTATATGTGATGTAACCCATAGTACTAAACATTCACACAGAAAATTATTCAAATCAGCGCTTTCATATGGAAGTTCTGCACAAAAATCTGACTGCACCCAATTCTGTACAAAATGGCCGCCAGCGGCCATCTTGAATTTCGGAAAGTCGGACCAGACCCCAAAACACTCATTCTTGTCCCACGGTGATAACAAAGGTACCCAAGAAGTTTTGTAAATATCGGTTCATAAATATGGCCTCTAGCCCAAGCCGTATTCGCATTTGCACTTACAGTGCTGAAAGTAACAATAAAATAAATCAAAGTTGGTCTAATTTGCATAATTTACACACGAGAAAAAAAACCTGTATTATATGTGATGTACCCCATGGTACTAAACATTCATACAAAAAAATAATTCAAATCGGAGCTTTCATATGGAAGTTCTGCACAAAAATCTGATTGCACCTAATTTTGGTACAAACTGGCTGCCAGCAGCCATCTTAAATTTTGGACCGGGCTCAGAAACACTCGTTCTCGTCCCACAATGATAACAAAGGTACCCAAGAAGTTTCGTAAAGATCGGTTCATAAATATGGCCTCTAGCCCAAGCTGTGTGTACGGCACTACGGACAGACAGACCATGGCACTACCTCGATTTTAGCTTTGCCAAAGTTGAGCTAAAAATAAATTATACAATTGTAAGAAGACCACCCATGTATGATGTATGCATCATATTCTGCACTGTGTCCAGTCATAGAGAAATGGAAAATAACCCCATTCGGTCCCATGCAAAAACAACCACTGGATGTCCAAATAGAACACACAGACTTGTTATCAATTGTGAAACAATATGGGCAACATAATTCATCACCACAGGTGTGAAATGAGTCCAAGTGCGACTTCCAGAGAACCGTCCACTGTGAGTTCATGAAACATAGCAATATTACATAAAATGAAATTATTCAAAGCACAATTCAAAAATACTGCATTAAATGACTCAAAAGCAGGACCGAGTATGAAAACAGTTAAGATAAATTGTTCAAGTAATAAAGAATTGCTCCCCGAATACTGCGGTAATATTTTGTCAAACCCTGTGGAGTAAAATGCACCCCATCACATAAATGTTTATGAATGATCCGGTGCAATCTTGAATGCTTCCAAAATTTGAATCAAAACAATGCAGAGGGCAAAACTTCAGTCAGAAAATGATTAACAATATTAATTTTGACATTGTATTCTGCAACCAATAAGGTGGGCCGAGTTTGAGGTTGACGAATGGAAGTACGATGAAATAACTGTCCCACCAACACCTGTTCGACACTGTACTTACCTGTTAGAAGCTGTGTCAGATTATCAATACTATTTCCAACAGTGAGGGGGGGGTCGCACATTCCTACGTCATTCCCACCCACTTGTAATATCACCAACTCAAAGGGTTCTCCTGGTTACTCATAGCAAACACAGGCAATGTTTCTGCCAATGGACCTCTGGGTTACCCAGAGGTCCATTGGCTGAAACATTGCTTGTGCACAGGCCATATGTACAGAATGTGATAGCCTTACAATGGTCATAACATGTAGATTAACGCGCAGATTAACATGCCATTTGTGCGCAATTGATGATAGGACTTCTAGTTTTAACTGTATTATGAGGCAAGAAAGAGAATAATGCAAAAAGTAAACCAACGGACAGGTGGGCGGATGTACTTTTCCTGAAAATATATTGCCTGTTTTATGGAATGTACATTTACATGTATAATGCCATGTGAAGTTGATGCAAATTTATTTTGTTTCTTTTTTGTGTGTATCTCTTGGACTCTTGTGCTATTCAGAGTGGCTGAGCCATTGCCAATGAATTTGTAAATAATCTTCTTGGTATTTTGGTTATCTAAACTTACTGTTTTTTAATTCCGTTTTCTGGATTTTTGATTATTTAGAGGCCCTATTTGTAACTGTACAGAGATTTTTGTGAAAATGCTGGTTTATTAGCCTATATTTTGATAAGACAAACACTCAAAAATTTGATGCTTGATTGTGTCTTGTGTGTGTTGCCATACATGTACTTCACTTTCGTTGAGAATTTCTATGGAACGACTGATAAAAGAATTTACTAGAGAAAAATTTCATGTTCAAACTTCTGTCATATGTTACCAGTAGTTTGTAATTAAGAGGTCTGGTGGGGTGGACAGAAGGAAAAATATTATTTTTCACACTTTGAACAAAAGACTTACAAGTACCAATGCATGTGACTTTCCGATGACAACAACTTCGATCAACAAATACTTGCGGACATGAGTCTAATTGCCCACAGATTATTCGAAATTATCGATGCTTTTTGTGGATCACAAACAAATACCATCGTTCACGATTTTCTCCGATTATAAGAAGATGTGTGTTTATCAACAACAAATGACATAGATACATGTATGGCAAGTACTTAACCACAAGAAAATACAGGGGATTATTACAGTTGCTCTGTGTTAGACTGAACCCTCGAGCATCTCCAGTTTCAAAATGAGAGCGCATTTTGTTTCCATTTGTGTGAAATTTGGCACTGATCAGTCCAGTTCTCAAAGCTTTCTGTAAAACCCGATATCTGAACAAGATTGTTTTAAAACAAGAGGCCCCGTGGGGCCTGAAGTGCTCATCTTGAGCACAACACAATATAAATAGAGTCCAAGAATGAGTACATTAAGCAAGCCATCTCCATAGGCTACACTGTCAATCCTCGAGTCCCTCAGGAGTGACAAAAATAATCCGGGCATCATGCCCTTTCTTCAGTTGATCATAAAGTAAAATGTAGAGCTCCCCTATATGAAGCCCCTTGATACAACCTATAGCTATGTGGATTAATCTTAGTACCTCTAGAGGATACTGAATGCAAAATGCTTAATTCCTCAGCAAAATGGCTAATTCCGGCTCCCATAGGGAGCCCAAATATTAACCCAGGCTCTCGATTTGAACACAGTTGAATCTGACTACCCTAGAGATGTTGTGTACCAAATATGAAAGCATTCTGACTGTTGGATCTGAACAAGAGAAATTTTAAAGAAATTTCTTCATATTGCACTTAGTTAAAATTTGGGCAACCATAGCGAGCCCAAATATTAACTTATGGATCCAATTTGAACAAACTTGAATCTGACCCCCTTGAGATGTTGTACAGTGCGTGGAGAGTGTATTATCACTAAATCACCCTCAGAGTGGAGATTCCACCCAAGCAATAATTGCAAAGCATAACCAGCACCAGCAAAGTTTCAGCCAATGGACCTCCTGGTTAAAGCAGGAGGTCCATTGTCTGAAACACTGCTTGTGTTTTTTGTCGATATGTACAAAATTTGAATGAAAGTTATAGCTTGGGTGATAACTCCACTCTGAGGGAAATTTTGTTACAATCCACTCTCCATGTACTCTATACCAAATATGAAAGCGTTCTGACTAGTGGATCTGAAGATGATTTTTGAAGAAAATCCCTCATTTTGTACTAAATTAAATTTCAGTTTCCCATATGGAGCCCAAATATTAACCCAGACACTCGAATTGAACAAATTGGAATCTGCTCCCCCCCCCCCCCCCCCCCCCCCCCCCCCCCCCCTCAAACTAGAGTTGTTGTACACCAAATACGAAAGCATTCTGACTGGTGGATCTGAAAAGATTTTTAAAGAAATTTCCTCGTATTGTACTAAGTAAAAATTTGGGCTGCCATAGAGAGCCCAAATATATACCTAGAAATCTGATTTGAACAAACTAGAATCTGATCC
This sequence comes from Pictodentalium vernedei, assembly GCA_031216915.1. Classification (NCBI taxonomy): domain Eukaryota; kingdom Metazoa; phylum Mollusca; class Scaphopoda; order Dentaliida; family Dentaliidae; genus Pictodentalium; species Pictodentalium vernedei. The sequence goes on along the minus strand of CM062296.1, from coordinate 865,193,908 downwards.
CCCTAGAGATGTTGCATACCAAATACGAAAGCATTCTGACTAGTGGATCTGAAGAAGAATATTTTTTTAGATTACCCTCCATATTGAACAAAGTTAAGATTTGGGCTTCTGTAGGAAGCCCAAATATTTACCTGGGGACTTGGTTTCAACAATCATGAATCTGATCCTCATAACAATGGTGTATACCAAACATTATAAGATTCTGACTGGTGGTTCTGAAGAAGATGATTTTTAAAGAATATTCCTCATATTACCTTATGTTAAAAATTTGGGCTTCTGTAGTGAGCCCAAATAAGAACCAATGAGCTTTATTTCAAAAAACTTGTATCTGACCCCCCAGTGAATGCTGTATACCGAATATCAAAAGATTCTGATGATTGGTTCTGGAGAAAAGACTTTTTAAAAAATTTATTGCAAATATGTCGACTCAGCATTTTTTCGATGCCCATTGCAGAACATCCTAACATAACAAATGGCAATTTTTTTTTTTACCATTCAATTCTACTGATCCTAAGGATACTTCATACCAAATAAATCTCTGTTCCGGGTTGTTTGGGAAATATGGGGGTTTGAAAATATTTCTATTTCTAGCTTCCTGGTTTCCCATGGGGATGCAGAAATTTTTTTTTTGCAAAAATAGAAATTTTGGGCGGGGCAAAAAATCTTACCCCTCCCATTACAAGGGCAAATATTGTTTCACTAACTTTGTTTGAACAAACTTGATTCTACACCTCAAATGGAAGCTCCATAGCAAATATCACGTTATTGTACACACTGGTTCTTGAGAAGATTTTTAAAATATTTTGGAGCATTTTCTCCCACTGCCTCCCTATGGGGCTGGGCATGCTGAGTTGAACAAAACTGTAATGCACCTTTGGGACCATCACTCACACAAACTTTCACTTGAATTGGCCCAGTGGCTTTGGAGGAGAAGACCAAAACATGGTGTTGACAGACGGAGAGCGATGAGATTACCCGGTAGCTCAGCTTGACTTTGTCAAGATGAGCTAAAAAAACTTAACAGAGAAACACAAGTACATGTACTCACGAAAGCTTCAGTTCTATAACTCATAAGTTCAGCATAAGTTAAATAGTAATATTATCTTACGTAGTTTTGAAGCCAATGAGGAACTTTTGAGACATGTCATGGCACTGATTCTTTCCATCAATGGCACAGATTCGTAGAGAGGCATGTCTGATGGGCTCAGATTTGTTGCAAAGCAAATCACTGAGACTTCTCGACACAGTTCTCCCTGAATTATCAGTATCACATGTAACTCGATTCGGTTGAGTACAAGAAATACTTCTTCCTGACAATACTATAGAAGTATTATAAAGTATATAATTTTGACCAATCTACGAAGTATATTACTTCGAGTCATCAGTATACAAGTACATGTATATTCTATCACATATTAACATATTAAATATACATATTGAATGGACATCCATATAACTACCTGTGCTAAGAACCAGGCCTGGCATTCTGAAAAATGCCGGAGGGCAAAATATCGCTCTCCTCAATCAGCTTAGGAGAGCAATTAGCTTTACACAGCATTTTAAGTATCCATTTGAATGAACTCATTGAAACTGAAACCAACAGACTACATCAGTGATTTTATTAACTTTACTAAGGTAAAGCGAAATCTCTTAGACATCTAGATGTCTCACTCAACAACCAAACACACACTTGACAAGACCTGTGTGTGTACCCAGACCTGTTGTCCAAGAAAGTCATACGCCCACCACTACCACCTTCAACCCCCCAAGGGGGGTTGAAGGTGGTAGTGGTAGGTGTATGACTTTCTTGGACAACAGGTCTGCTTGAATCTACAGTCACATCCTGGTGCAAGTGCTTCAAGTGACAGGATAGTAGTAATGGTAGTATATTATAGTGTCAATATTCCTTGAATAATCACCCCTCAAACTGCGATGTCAGTTGTTGAACTTGAAACTGACAGAAAAAAAAAATATTGCTGCGACCAATTTTGCTTCAAGTGATTGCAACTGTGTTTGGGTATGGTTGCAGCCATTACCTTTTACCACTAAACCACTTTCAAAATTAAATTACGTGATGTTATGTGACTTCGAAGTTAAATTACATTTTTGCTGTACAACAAAAATTTAATGTGAGTATAATACATGTAATCTCAATCATCCCAGACTAAAATATTTAGGAGGGCAATTTTTCGCTCTCCTTAATTCTTTCAGGAGGGCAGTAAGGAGAGCTAAAAAATCGCTCTCCTGAAATTGCCAAGCCTGAAGAACGTTAGGTGTTTCGGAGACAAGGAATTACCCATCCAATGTGAACACACCCAGCAAAGTGTTTCGAATAAGCATACAATGTTTTCTGATTCCATCATGTCATGGCTCTGACAACCCCTTCAACTAACTGTAAATTATAGGTTTAAAAGAAATGAATGACAGATCCATTGTGTTCATTCAGTGGTGGCATCATAGGAGCGACTGCCCCTCTCTTCTCCCTTTTCCCTTGCCTCACCCCAATAAAATCATACTTCAAATTGCTATCTGACAGTGATTTTCATGGAAGCCTTTACAAATAATGTCAACCAGTTTACGAATATTTCAACTAGAGGGGTGTCATTTGTGTACAAAGCACACTATAGTATATCCCCGCATTCGCATTTGTGATTATTGTCGGGGCTGAATCAAAAATCCAAAACCTTTATGCACATCTACAGATGCTATTGATTAACATCAACACACTTTTAGTGTTTCGAATTGAAACCCCTAGGAGTTTTTCTCCGGAAACCATTCCTCTAACGACAAAAATGGTGCCCCTTGCACCCCTCAGGGCCAAATAAAAAATCCAAAACCTTTATGCACATCTACAGACCCAATTCATTAACATGAACACACTTTTAGTGTTTCGAATTGAAACCCCTAGGAGTTTGTCACTGGAAACCATTCCTCTAACGACAAAAGTGGTGGCCCTTGCACCCCCGAGGGGAAAATCAAAAATCCAAAAACCTTTATGCACATCTACAGACCCTATGAATGAACATGAACACACTTTCAATGTTTCGAATTGAAACCCCTAGGAATTTTTCTCTGGAAACCATTCTTCTAACGACAAAAATGGTGCCCCTTGCACCCCTCCAAGCCGAATCAAAAATCCAAAACCTTTATAAGCATCTACAGACCCAATTGATTAACATGAACACACTTCCAGTGTTTCGAATTGAAACCCTGGGAGTTTTTTTCTGAAACCATTCCTCGAACGACAACAATGGTGCCCCTTGCGCCCTCCAAAGCTGAATAAAAAATCCAAAACCTTTATGCACATCTACAGGCCCTATTGATTAACATGAACACACTTTCAGTGTTTCGAATTGAAACCCCTAGAAGTTTTTCTCTGGAAACCATTCCTCTAACGACAAAAATAGTGCCCCTTGCGCCCCTCGGGGCCGAATCCAAAATCCAAAACTTTTATGCACATCTACAGCCCCTATGAATGAACATGAACACACTTTCAATGTTTCGAATTGAAACCCCTAGGAGTTTTTCGTCGGAAACCATTCCTCTAACGACAAAAGTGGTTCCCCTTGCGCCCCTCGGGGCCGAATCAAAAATCCAGAACATTTATGCACATCTACAGACCCTTTTGATTAACATGAACACACTTTTAGTGTTTCAAATTGAAACCCCTAGGCGTTTTTCTCCGGAAACCATTCCTCTAATGACAAAAATGGTGCCCCTTGCGCCCCTCGGGCCGAATCAAAAATCCAAAACCTTTATGCACATCTACAGACCCTACTAATGAACATGAACACACTTTCAGTGTTTTGAATTGAAACTCCTAGCAGTTTTTTGCCGGAAACCATTCCTCCAACAACAAAAATGGTGCCCCTTGCACCCCTCGGAGCCGAATCAAAAATCCAAAACCTTTATGCACATCTACAGACCCTATGAATGAACATGAACACACTTTTAATGTTTTGAATTGAAACCCCTAGGAGTTTTTCATCAGAAACCATTCCTCTAACGACAAAAGTGGTGCCCCTTACGCCCCCGAGGGCCGAATCAAAAATCCAAAAACCTTTATGCACATCTACAGACCCTTTGAATGAACATGAACACACTTTCAGTGTTTCGAATTGAAACCCCTAAGAGTTTTTCGCACATCTACAGACCCAATGAATGAACATGAACACACTTTCAATGTTTCGGATTGAAACCTTTTTCGCCGGAAACCATTCCTCTAACGACAAAAGTGGTGCCCCTTATGCCCCTAAGGGCCGAATCAAAAATCCAAAACCTTTATGCACATCTACAAACCCTACTAATGAACATGAACACACTTTCAATGTTTCGAATTGAAACCCCTAGGAGTTTTTCGCCGGAAACCATTCCTCTAACGACAAAAGTGGTGCCCCTTACGCCCCCGAGGGCCGAATCAAAAATCCCAAACCTTTATGCACATCTACAGACCCTATGAAGGAACATGAAAACACTTTCAATGTTTCGAATTGAAACCCCTAGGAGTTTTTCATCAGAAACCATTCCTCTAACGACAAAAGTGGTTCCCCTTGCACCCCTCGGGGCCGAATCAAAAATCCAAAACATTTATGCACATCTACAGACCCTATTGATTAACATGAACACACTTTTAGTGTTTTAAATTGAACCCCCTAGAGTTTTTCTCTGGAAACCATTCCTCCAATGACAAAAATGGTGCCCCTTGCGCCCCTCGGGGCCGAATCAATAATCCAAAACCTTTATGCACATCTACAGACCCTACTAATGAACATGAATACACTTTCAGTGTTTTGAATTGAAACTCCTAGCAGTTTTTCGCCGGAAACCATTCCTCCAACAACAATGAAAGTGTCAATGACACTGTAGCTCAACTTGTCAAGACAAAGACATGCACATGTATAGTATGTGACACAGCAATGACAAACATCTAGGTAATGACCTGATAACAAAGGTACATATAAAGTATTGTAATGGTCTGTACATAAATACTGACCGTTGCCTGTAACAAATGTATAGGTAAAGTATTGTAAAGGTGGGTGACAGTCAGATGCTAAACTAGAAAAGAAAACTTTGAGTCCCAGAGTGGGTCTGACTGAACCCCAAAATATTTGTTCTCATAGCACAGTGATAACAAAGGCACCTCAAAACACACTCGTTCCTGTCCCAAGGTGAAAACAAAGGTACGCAAGAAGTTTTGTGAAGATCAATTCATAAATACGAGCTGTATAGAACTTGTGACAAAAAACTGATTGGACCTAATTTGGTACAAAATGGCCACTGGCAGCCATCTTGAATTTTGGACCGTACCCAGAAACACTCATTCTCGTCCCAAGGTGATAACAAAGGTACCCAAGAAGTTTTGTGAAGATCGGTTCATAAATACAGCCTCTACCCTGAGCCGTATTGACATGTGTGCTCACATTGTGCAAGTAGCACTGAATAAGTCAAAGTTCATCTAATTTGCATAATTTCTGCACGAAAAAAAAACCCTTAGAATATGTGATGTATTCCATGTTACTAAACATTCATACAAAAATTTATTCAAATCAGAACTTTCATACAGAAGTTCTGTACAAAAGACTGATTGCACTAATTTTGGTACAAAATGGCTGCTGGTGGCCATCTTGAATTTCGGACCACACCCAAAAACACTCGCTCTCATCCCACGGTGATAACAAAGGTACCCAACAAGGTTCGTAAAGATTGGTTCATAAATATGGCCTCTAGTCTGAGCTGTATAGAAGTTGTGTACAAGAAACTGATTAGACCTAATTTCGGTACAAAATGGCCACTGGAAGCCATCTTGAATTTTAGACCGCACCCAGAAACACTCGTTCTCGTCCCAAGGTGATAACAAAGGTATCCAAGACATTTCGTGAAGATCAGTTCATAAATACAGACTCAAGTCTGAGCCGTATTGACATGTGTACTTAATGTGTGTAAGTCGCACTGAAATATCAAAGTCCATCTAATTTGCATAATTTCTGCACGAGAAAAAAACCTGTATTATATGTGATGTATCCCATGGTACTAAACATTCACACAAAAAATTATTCAAATCAGTGCTTTCATATGGAAGTTCTGTGCAAAAATCTGATTGCACCTAATTTTGTACAAAATGGCTGCCATCGGCCATCTTGAATTTCGGACCACACCCAAAAACACTCGTTCTCGTCCCACGGTGATACCAAAGGTACCCAAGAAGTTTCGTAAAGATCGGTTCATAAATACGGCCTCTAGCCCGAGCCGTATTGGCATTTGCACTTACAGTGCTGAAATTAACACCAAAAAACATCAAAATTAGTCTAATTTGCACAATTTACGCACAAGAAAAAAACCCGTATTATATGTGATGTACCCCATGGTACTAAACATTCATACAAAAAAATTATTCAAATCAGAGCTTTCATATGGAAGTTCTGTACAAAAAACAGATTTCTGCATCATCGGCACAAAATGGCGGCTGGCAGCCATCTTGAATTTCGGACCACACCCCAAAACACTCGTTCTCGTCCCACGGTCATAACAAAGGTACCCAAGAAGTTTCGTAAAGATCGGTTCATAAATACGACCTCTAGCCCGAGCCATAGCCAATTGTTGACGTACGGACAGATGGACGGACGGACAGACGGACGACGGGCCATGACAATAGCTCAAATTTGACTTCGTCAAAGTTGAGCTAAAAATAGTGCCCCTTGCGCCCCTCGGGGCCGAATCAAAAATCCAAAACGTTTATGCACATCTACAGACCCTATGAATGAACATGAACACACTTTCAATGTTTCGAATTGAAACCCCTAGGAGTTTTTCGCCGGAAACCATTCCTCTAACGACAAAAGAGGTGCCCCTTACGCCCCCGAGGGCCGAATCAAAAATCCAAAACCTTTATGCACATCTACAGACCCTATTAATTAACATGAACACACTTTCAATGTTTCGAATTGAAACCCCTAGGAGTTTTACGCCGGAAACCATTCCTCTAACAACAAAAGTGATGCCCCTTACGCCCCCGAGGGCCAAATCAAAAATCTAAAACCTTTATGCACATCTACAGACCCTATGAATGAACATGAACACACTTTCAATGTTTTCAATTGAAACCCCTAGGAGTTTTTCGCCGGAAACCATTCCCGGACATATGGACGTACGGAGACAACCAATATATCCCCGCAAATGCCGGATAACAATTAAAGACTACAATGTCGCATATTTTTTTGGAAAAAGAATGAAATTGAGAGCCTTTAAATCCACATTTTTTATTCATGTTTTGTATATGTCAACATTTAAATAATCGATGTGCGCGCAGTCGTATCTCCAAACGGTGCACCAATCCCAAAGCCCTGATAATCTTTGAATTGGTGCACCGGTTTAAGATACGTCTGTGTGCACATCGATTTCATTCTATTTCAAAAAAATATGCGATGACTGGTAGAATATTCAATGCACATACATAGATTAAGGACCTATATAAGTTATGAAATTTTGTTTATTTTGAAAATTCTCACCTCTGATATTCCTTAAATTCAAATTACACAAAATGTACATCAAAATGAAGGTTGGGATGTATAGAACACGAAACACATGTGTAATCAACTCATAGAGTCGACTGTAGGCACCACTGGTTCCTTAAAGTCTGCTGTCGTATTCGTACCAGAACTGATAATTTAATAATTAACTTAAATTTGGCGTACCCCAAGGCTCAGTCCTGGGTCCAGTTCTTTTTACATTATACATACAGCCCCTTGGGGAGATTATTCGATCACATGGGATTGGCTGCCATTTCTATGCAGATGACTCACAGATCTATGCGGAGTTTGACCCCTTGGATACAAATGACACTGAGTTGAAATTTCAAATTTTGCGGCAATGCATCGATGATATTAGAACCTTTATGCTGGTAAACAAACTTGAACTTAACGATGAGAAAACAGAACTTCTAATTTTTTCTTCTAGGCATAAACCTGCCCCAGACAATTTGCCCTGCCTTAAAGTAGGAGATACCATTATCAATTCATCTACCACTGTTAGAAACCTTGGTGTGTATTTTGATTCTCACTTAACCATGGTTCCTCATATTTCAAAAGTCTGCCAGTCCGCCAATTTTTATCTTCGGAATGTTGGTCGATCCAGAAAATTCCTAACCAAGCGTGCCACAGAATGCCTCATTCACGCATTTATTTCTTCAAGGCTGGACTACTGTAATTCGCTTCTACGTGGTATTCCCAATAAACAACTTGGCAGACTACAGTCTATTCAAAACACGGCAGCACGCATTGTGACATTAGCGAAAAAGAGAGATCACATAACACCTAAGTTGAAAAGTTTGCATTGGCTTCCTATAATGGCCAGAGTTGAGTTCAAAATTCTCCTCTTAACATATAAAGTACACATGAAGCAGTCCCCAGCTTATATTGCTAATCTAGTAAAACCATATATACCGGAATGCCCCCACGTTCCACAAACCAAAATCTTTTAGAAGAAAAATCCTACATGTATGTTTTTGCTAGCTACGGTGGACGTACTTTTAGCTATAACGCTCCTAGACTGTTTAACATGCTACCAGAATTTGTTAAAACAGCCCCTTCTTTGACAGCATTTAAATCTAGATTTAAATCCCATTTATTTAACAAATATTTTTAAATCCTACTGTATGTTGGTCATCATTTTGTTTATGAGTAGTGTTGTAAAGCGCCATGGAACTTTTTTAGTATTGTGAAATGTTTGCGCTATATAAATGTATATTATTATTATAATATTTCACGAAAACAACTTGTGGCCAAATGTGCTCTACATATCGAAGAACAAAGCTAGGGAATCAAAATTCTTCAAAACATGGCGACAGAGCTGCATGGGGGTAAATTCCAAAGCCTTTGGTTTTGTTTACATATGAACAGGGTTTCCATTATACTGGTACAGCGGCCATCAAACGGCTGCATTCCCCTGCCAGGTCATCTTCCCGACATAACAGAATTTTTGAAATTCGCATTGACCTGCCCGTCCTGTTCCTAGCTTGTAGAATTGCCATTTCTAAACTTCTTTTGCCGATTTCTGTACACATATTTCATTGAAAACCAAATGCATGTCTGTTTCACCATTCTGTCGCAGCACCTTGAGAGTAATTGATTTCAAAGCAATTTTTCAACATCAAAGACATCAAACAATAGTAATATCGAGTATTGTTGTAGAATTTCTATATAATACCACTCGCATGACGTCACCCGAGACAGTCTGTGAACCAGGAAAGAATTCCAGAACTCTCCGGTAACTGTTCCAGCTGTGAAGACAAATTCCACCACTCTGAGGCCTCATGTGACCGAGATTAACCAATTGGAATCAGAGAACACAGAAGAAGAAATAAATATAAAACAGTAAAAACAATAACCCGGTAATGGCGCCAAAACGAATAGACCTTTTCATCAATGCAGAATCGGAAATTCGATCGCAATTGCGCAGAAGGGGTTTGATAATCTGCTCCGTGCGAATTTTATGACCTCCTCTGCGCGAATGAGATCGAGACTCCAATTCTGCATCGATGAAAAGGTCTATTCGTTTTGGCGTCATTTCCGGATTATTGTTTTTACTGTTTTATATTTATACAAAAACATGGATGATTTAGAAATCTCTGTTGCCGCCTCACGAGTACTCAAATGACAGTAATTAAAGGATAAAACCTAGTTTGGATCAATAAACTCTGCCCAAATGTAAGGAATTACGTGTACTATCGATTGCGGCCGGTAATAAGGGCGAAAGCTTGAAATATATTCCTAATTTCAAGTTTTCTTAAAAACTTGATGGGAACTTTTTCTATAGGATTGAATGGGAAGAATCTGAACATAGAGGGGTAGCCACTATGTTCAGATCGCTGAACTACCTTTCCCCTAGCAGAAAGCCTCTTAATGAATATACTTTCGATTTCCGGTCGACGTCATAGGACGGAAAAAGCATGTAAAAACAATGCCATCTAAAGCCTTTGCTTTTGTTTGCATATGAGTATACTTTCGCTTTCCGGTCGACGTCATCGGACAGAAAAAGCATGTAAAAACAACGCCGTCTACAACCAAATAATGAAAAAGATCGCCTTCATACAGTATACAGTTATAAGAGAGAGATTGCACAGTTGTCATATTCAATGCAAGGTATCATGATACCCGTTTAAATTTCTTAGAATTGCGATTTTGTTTTTCGATGGAAATTCGTGTTATCGAATGATTTGCGAATGTCTGTCGTGCATGGAAACCATCTTCAATAAAAATTGCAGACAGCGTTGTCCTTTTCCAAAATGCAGTCCTGTCCCTGCACGAGAAAGTGTTTTGAATGCCTAGCTTTGTTACTGAATATCTGAAGCACATTCGACCATGAGTTGTTTTTGCGAAATATTATTTTATGATCAGTTCTGGTGCGAATATGATAGTAGACTTCCAGGAACCAGAGGTGGCTGCTGTCAACTCCATGAGTTGATTACATATGTGTTTCGAGTTCTGTACATCCCAACATTCATTTTGATGTATAATTTGGGTAATCCTTTACAATAGCGGGTTTTGTTTTTTTTTGCGAAATTAGGCAATTTTTCCTCGCTTCTTTTTGTTTTTTTCCATTTTAAAACACTTTTCCAACAAAAACGCATACTTTTTTGATGAAAATATTCATATTTTATTAAGAATTACACTATTCTATTGCGTCGCTGAAAATCAGTCGACTCGAAGTTGCCAATGCGGTAGGCTTGTTCTTTCTCACTGGTCGGGAGTAAGTGGGTGTGCTCGTATGAAAGTGTAATATGCACCCTGGGTGGAATACGGGAGAAATCAGTGAAAGATTCATTTTTAAGGCAAGTGAAAATTAGTGAATAACTTTTATATCAATCTAGTATCACTAGAGTCAGTTGTAGCTAGGGCCAGGGTTAGGGTACCCTACATCATTATTTATTTATTTATTGATGTTTAAGGTCACATATTTCTGCACAAAGGCTAATCATGACCGTGACAGTTTTACGGGTGGAGGAAGCCGGAGTACCCGGAGAGAACCACCGAGCAACGGCGAGCAACTGTCAGCTCCTCAACATACTAACTCCACACAATCAGGGTTAGCATTGGTTGAAGACAGGTGCACCATCGACGTGCAGTACGCCTTAGTACACGTCACCGTGCCCCCACGTGGGCAATGGGGATGAAGTGTCTTGCCCAAGGACACAACGCGATTGCCGCAGGTGGGATTCGAACCGAGGACCTCTCGGCTTGCAGTCTGCACCTCTACCAACTGAGGCACCGTGCCCCCCCTCCCCCCCCCCCCCCCCAAATCATTAGGGTCAGTAGTAGTTGGGACCAAGTTAGGGTATCCTAACCCTGCCCCGCTGCTACTGACCCTATTTTGATGTCACCTCAAATCTTATTACACGTACATTGATGCCTCCCTCGCTTTGAACAAGACAAATAGAGGGCGCTGATGCTGAAACGAAATTGAGCTGACGACTCCATGCGAAAACGCTAGTAGCTACACTCAGTGTGTTATTAAAATGCATTTTTTAATAAATTTCAAATATTTTTCTATTAATTTGTTGGAAAAGTGGTTTAAAATGGAAAATGCCCAAAAGAAGGGAGAAAAAATTGCCTAATTTCACAAAAAAACTAAACCCCGCTATTGTAAAGGATTACCATAATATTTAATCTGAATGTCAGGAATATGTGAGGTGAGAATTTCAAAATAAACAAAATTCCGTTACTTATATAGCCCCTTAAGGGGACGTCCAACCTAACTTTGGTCAAATTTCATTTAATTTTCTTTTCAAGTCTAAAAAAGTCCCAAAATGAATAACCCCAATAAATTATATACCAAAATGCTTGGAATGAAACATAGAACATGTGGAAACTGAAATTTGCCATGGAACTGCTGCCATGTGTAAATAGCACCACCTGAAAGTGTGCTGTGGCATAAGTAAGAGAACAAAATTTTTACAATGAAATACCTCAAAATAAAATAACAGCTGTATTCTATAAACATTGAAGTACAGTTAAAACCAGAAGTCCTGTCACGAATAGTGTGCTTATCTAGGCTTAATTGCGCGCAATTGCCATATCAAATGGCATCCAAAGCAAGGCAGGTTCTCTTGGTTACTCATAGCAAACACATGCAATGTTTCTGCCAATGGACCTCCGGGTTACCCGGAGGTCCATTGGCTGAAACATTGCTTGTGTACAGGCCATATGTACAGAATTTGATAGCTTTACTTGGGCCATAACGTGTACATTAATGAGCATATCAACGTGGTATTTGTGCACATTTCATGACTGGACTTCTAGTTTTAACTGTACATACTGGAAAAAATCTTTTCCTAATTCATGAAAGTAATAAAGATTGAGACCAAATGTTATAAGTGGAGTGCTCACTGATTGAAGGCAGACATTTTCTTTTGTTTATGTTTTGATTTGGGGAGTTCAACAAAGGTCAACTTGAAGGAGTCCAGCAGAAGAAGTACATGTATGGAAGGACAAAAGAGTGTCTCCCAATATAAAGATGTATGTGTTACTGTGGTGGTTTGGAAAGAAACTATGATATTCTCCTATGTACATGCACTGCAAAGTCATACATTGTAGTTGAATAAATATATTTACAAACCCCTTGCATGGTAACCCCTTTTATCCCATGCATCAATTTGATAGTGATTAAATTATTAAATTTGTCTGGTTTATCAATAAGTATAATAGCTTTGTTTACTCTTGGACACCAATACACTCATGATATCTGTTGTTGAAGAAGAAATAAGAGTAACTGTAACCTGTCACTGCAATAAACCATCTAATGTACATAAAAGTACATTGTTATTCAAAACACATCAAATCGACCTTACATAACCATTATTGCATGTACTTTCCCCACGGAGGCTTATTGACATATTGAGATCAGAAGGGCACATCCAGAGGGTCTCACATATTTTTTTCAAGAACGCAGTACACAAAGCAATCCCCAAAAGGTGACAAGTGAGCTCCATTTGACACAAAAAAATTACCGGGGAGGGGAAGCTCTCTTCCTTGCATGACTCTACCTCCGGCACTCAAGGCATATGCCTTTTTTCTCAAAGTTTAACTCTTTTTTTCTTTTTGAAGATCCTGGGATTCCTGGCCACACATGTTCCAAACACTATCAGACAGGTAACCCTCCAAATAAGTGTATCTGCAAAAATCATGTTACATTGCAAAACATTCTTTTTAGACTTTTAGTTCTGGACCTTTCATTCTTCTTACAGTTAAAACTAGAAGTCCTGTCATGAAATGCGCAGAAATAGCACGTTGATATGCGCGTTAATGTGTGCGTTATGGCCCAAGTAAAGCTATCAAATTCTGTACATATGGCCTGTGCACAAGCAATGTTTCAGCCAATGGACCTCCGGGTAACCCGGAGGTCCATTGGCAGAAACATTGCATGTGTTTGCTATGAGTAACCGGGAGAACCTGCCGTACTTTGGATGCCATTCAATATGGCAATTGCGCGCAATTCCAACGCGCAATTAAGCCTAGATAAGCGCACTATTGGTGACAGGACTTCTAGTTTTAACTGTACTTCCAAATATAACACTTAATTTATTGATTAATGGGTGAATAAAAAAGTCCTGCCATAATCAACATTTTGAGTTCCATGAGCCTTCATAACAGCTCCGATAAAAGTGTCAAACATCAGATTGGTGGCTTTATACAGAATATTCATTAGGTTGTTGCTTGATAAGTAATAGGAACAAAATCTTCACAAGAAAATTCTGTAGCAATACAATGGAGGGTATTAGCAGGCACTTTGCAACAAATTGTAACAAATCAACTAGTTATAAACAAAATTTTCTTACTCAAAAGAGTGACAAAGTACCACAACTCTGACAAAATGTGGGAAGAAACACATGCTACAGTGGCTACACAGGCATTGTTTCCCCATGATGCTCGATCACAACACCAAATATCCTTCAAATTGGAGTAGCAATGGTTGAGATACAAGGGAGAATGTTGGTACATGTAATGATGAATGGGTAAGACTAAGATTAAGAGGACAGGGGTCACCACTGCACGGCCCTAGATGCACCTTTCATTTTCCAACTTCCAGGTCTGGGGCATAATAATCGCAACACACCCACCTTATCAGTTCATAATTTCAGTAAAATAAAAGAAATTATCAATTTGAATTAATTAATAGATGATGGAAAATATTTGGCTTCCTTTGCCTTCTCGTACTATTTAATTACCACAAACAATATCAGTTTGATGCCGACAAACGAAACTGAACGCATGTGGTCTGGTTAAAAAGTAACTCGGCATGAATAATGAAGCAATTGCGAATATTTCGTGTATTTCATTTGTTTAAAAGCCAATTGCAGCTAATATTGACCGTGCATTCGATAATTCGTTTCAGTTTTGACCACATGGCCACGCTGACACTCAGTGACGGCGGTTATGTTTATTGTGATATGCAAATTGGGGGATGGTTTCTGGTGAAGGAGATTTGTCACATTTGTCAGTGTAAAACGATCACAAAAGACACTGATCGACACTTGTGTTAGTATGGTTGGTTGCAAGAAAAAACTAAATTCTCAGCATCGCCCAAGCGCACCTTATTTAAAAGCACGAATGCATCATTTTCAACCCATCTTTAATCGGTCCTTTGCAGATATCAAACATACCCGCCTGAAATTCCATGGTTACTAGGAAGTAAATAACTTCACAACATCTGGGGGAAATCAACACGCTTAATATAGTTCCAGGTCACTTGGAATATACTTCAAGAAAAAGTGATTTCTGAAGCATTCTGCTTACTTTGTTATGAATATTGCCTTATTTTATGTGTATCATCCCGATTTTATACACTCGGTATATTTTAACAAGTGGTTCATGTTGTCTTTCTAGTGCGCAATAATTCAGATTTTTTGTCAACAACAAAGTTCAGACGGCCTGTCAACGCAAGAGGGAATTTCGAACCCTATTTTGCAGTTATGACATTAACAGCTCAAGTATTTGCTGTCACCTGTTTGCAAATCCGCTCATACATTGACATTGTCTCGAACAAATAAAGGGCGTGATCACGTCCTTGCATTCTTACGATTACCCAAATTGAGTATTTCTGCAAGAACCACATCGTAATCACATGACCGGAATAAGCATCATTGAAACATGGCCACATCCGGAACATCCAAAATTTGTGTTGGTGTTATTACATTCAAACTAGGGCTGTCGCGACTATCATTTTTTTGTAATCGACTAATCGTGACCAGTAATCGACGGTTAGTCGATTAATAGTCGCTTCCCATAATTTTTTAGCAAATCATTCTTCTGTTCGTAAAACTCTGAAAATGACAATGGCACCAGTGTGTTCAGACGAAGTGGGGTTGTGGGAACAACAAATCGGTCCCGACTGAAGCTACATGTAGTCCAATCTTGGACCCACAGTCCAAAATATAATTTTTGGGGTTGGTACGTCCTGTAGGACATACCAACCCAGGGCTTAAATTTCGACGAGAATCCGAGAATCGATTCGCACAAAGATTCGCGCAATAAAACCGGCGAGAATCCATGTAGATTCTTGCTGCACCTCTGCTATGATTCGCGTGAAAAAAATGAGTCAATTAAACCCTTTAACTAACACAGCGGCAACAAATTAACCAATAGAAGGCTAACATGAACTGAAATATCCTGACACTTTGTCAATGCAATCTTACAAATATGGCTGTCACTGGAACCGGCTCATTAAGCCGGTTCCAACGACAGCCATATTTATAAGATTTTATTGGTAAATATTGTTCATTTAATTTTTTTATCATTTATTTATTATTTATTGTTTAAAAATTATCAAATTTAGTTTTAAAAATTAAAAAGGTGTGCTGGGTAAAAGGTTAACATGTGTTATCAGTATACAACAGTGGTTCAACCATGGTGGCGTCATGGGATCCTCGGACACTCATAGTGGGTATGGATTCTCGCAACCCTTTTCACGAGAATCCAAATGGATTCTCACAAATTTAGACGAAATATAAGCCCTGCAACCCCAACAATAATATTACTGACTGAGGGTCCAAGTTTGAATTAGATTGAAGCCGATGAATTAAAATGAATTTACCAAAGAACGTTCCTGCATATGTTTCCTTTCTGCAATAAGTTTCTCGAAATTTTGAACATTGAGATCTATGATTCCCTCGTCAGTTGTTAAAATTGGATCTTAGTCTGAAGTTCCGAACATTGAGAAGTGATCTGACGTTCTGACTTTCGTCATAATTTTGTCACTTCCGCGCTTTGGGTTTTCCAATGGGTGCATTCGTGAACAAGACTGGAGAAATTCAGAAGAATCTATTCTTCTCGAGTAACTGTGAGTGTTCTTTCTTACACAGTCAGTGACAGTCGTACAGTCCTCCGGATATGAATGTTAACTATGGTTAGATATTTAAAGTTATTCACCTTCATTGTTCATTCACCTCACAAAACAATGCAATTTAGCCCGTGTAGTAGATGTGTAACACCTTGAAAATGAACGACGATCAACTAAAAATAAAAAACGTCGACTACTTCAATAGTCGACGGTTAGTCGACTAATCCAATAATCGCGACTGCCCTAATTCAAACATCAAAACTCACCAGAGTGTGTGTCAAAAAAATGCTTTCTCCGAGTCTGTTGTATGTTATCATTATATTGAGGACAAGGCTTTCGAATTACCGTTTATTTTGTGGTTTTACCAGTTCGTTACTTATGCCATTGGCAAATTAATCTTCTTCAAAATCATAAAATTCACTTTTTTTCCTGAAAAAAATTATATGTACCTTTTCTAGGCACTGTACTCAATATTTTGATCTATAATTTGCCTTTCCTTACTTCTCTTATCTGTTTCTGAAGCATTGGGAAAAATGTCAACAAATTGACCAAAGTTACATTGGACGGCCACATGACCAAAGTGGTAACTTTCTCCACCGGTATCTGAGTTTGGACACTTTGATTTGGGTAATTGTATGTTTTGTTTGAAATTGATCCGAGGATCACTGTGTTTTTCTGTATTTGAAATTGATCCGAGGATCACTGTGTTTTTCTGTATTTTTGATTTGGGTAATTGTATCTTTTGTTTGAAATTGATCCGAGGATCACTGTGTTTTTCTGTATTTTTGAATTGTTTTTCTCTGTACCTGTGTATGCCTCGCACTACAGACTTCTTTCAATTCTCTCTTTGATCTAATTTACGTTGTAATGCTTTTTTCGATCTCTCTTTTTCAATTTGTCTTTTTGTTTTTGAAAACTGTGCTAGTTCGCGTTCCATTCTCCAAATCTCCTTGTTCGAAGAAGAAGATTTGGTATTCCAGTCAACGACCCCGAGTCATCGGTCTCAGTCATTTCGGCCTCAAGTCAACTCGGCCCCAGTATACTTAGTCATTTCAGCCCCAGTAGATATTTTTAAATATATTTTAAATTTTAGCACTTTTTAGTTAATTGTTTTTTAGCATTTATACTTCAAATAGATATTTGCGGTATACATATGATATATGGTATTCCTCCATACCCAGTAGATTTTCTATGAATGAATGAATGACTGAATGAATGAATAAATGAATGAAAAAGTTTTAGCGCGCTGAATGCACACAGGGGCGATGTGGGATTTGAAATCACTTGCCAGATGAATAATTTTATTTGCTTATGAATCCATGAGAGTCGGAAGCGACGGTCAGTAATGTTATTTGGTTTGAGTTTGCACACTGACAGTAGGGTACTAGGGTCAGACACCCGAGGAACTCGAAATTGTGCAAAACAACATGAATGAATGAGTTGATTGCATATATTTTGCGTGCTCTATAGATCACACCCTTCATTTCGTTGTATTATTTGTGTATATTTAATCTGAATTTAGGTGGAAATTTCAAAGTAAACAAGGTTCTCTTACTTATGGAGCACCTTAAGTGTATGTAAAATTGAACTCATGGATATTTTTTAATGTCATGTAAAACGTTTCTATACACTGTGTAAATATAAATGACTGAACATTAATTAATAATTAATAAAGGTAATTACCCATTATTTCGAAACTCAAACTATGTGTTGTTGTATATAGATCTCTACCCTCGAAATGGGGCCGAAATAACCAAGGTGTCAAAATGACTGGTGCTGAAATGACTTTGAGGCCGAAGTGACCAGAGGCCAAAATGACTTGGGGTTGTGGTGACTGATATCGTAAAATAGATTTGTCGGGAACAGGTCGTTTGTACGGTGGCTGATTTAGGCCACCCTCAATACTTTTTTTTTATCTCGAGATCTCGAGATAATATCTTGAGATCTCGAGAAACTATGTCGAGATCTCGAGAAACTATGTCAAGATCTCGAGATAATATCTCAAGATCTCGAGATAATATCTCAAGATCTCGAGAAACTATCTCAAGATCTCGAGATGATATCTCAAGATCTCGAGATAATATCTCGAGATCTCGAGATAATATCTCATGATCTCGAGATAATATCTCGAGATAAGCATATATAATCGGTGTCACCCTTTGATCATTAGCATGAATTCACTCCTGCCACACAAACTGTTTATTTACTTGTCGCATCTTTTCCGACTGCAACATATTCATGCCTCCCATGACAATTACACGAATCAACTCCTGTCCCTCAGAAAAGTGAATAACTTATCAACCAACCACTTTGTTGCGTATTAGTTATGAGAGCCCACCAAATCTCAATCCAGCTCTAATATAAACAGAGTCCCGTCATCCGAGCTTGCACTTGCTGGTGTCTTGTTCCCACTCCAATCCGAAAGTGTCAACCCAGCACCCGGTACCTCCCAATACCTACTGTAGTGCCTTTTACCCTAAAACACAAAGTTTACTCACTACTTTACAAGACACACACCCATAAATACCAAATATTTCCTTCCAGCTCCACAGTCAATGAAGTGATTTTTACCACAACTCACAAAGTGTACTCACTACTTTGCAAGACACAGACCCGTAAATACCAAATAGCCCCCGCCCCCGCCCCCCCCCCCCCCATCCCCCCAGCTCCACACTGAAATGTTTCATTCCCACAGTGAAATCAATCACCTACTCCCTTGGTGGTTTTTTCACCTACTTTCCACTTTGGTGACTGAGACACATCGTCTCTTGACACGCTGTTATTCCACGGACCCGTCATACAGCATAACTTTAACCCCATCCGCGCGTCCATTTTGATCGAGCAAATCGATGGTGCTACTCGGTGTATAATAACCTTACACCAGCGACAGCTATAAACATACCGTCGGATTCCCTTTCCTCTCGTTGGTTTGAATAGTTTGAATAGTCTGGATTAGGCGTAACTAGTTACGCCCTGTGGATATTGCTTCCGGACGAGTGATTAAGGCCCTCACGTATTACCAGCGTCAGTTTTAGAAAAGGACTTGCCCAGTACAAGGCTGCACATGCTTGACAAAATCGTGAATTTATAGTCAATACTCAGCAATCTCCTGCTGACCCCCCAGGACCAAATTGAAACCCATAACCCCTAGCCCAAGAGGCGAATGGAATCGCCCCCCCCCCCCCACCCCCACTCTCCCCGTGAATCTGAAACGTGGCAGGATGGGCATGACTAACATTGTTTCCACACAAAACCCAATTACATGTAGTAATGAAAAGATTGACCTGTCACCCGACAAGTCTCAACGGTCCATACACCTTTCACACTTATCCGAGAGTGACAACTCCAACAGTGAAGTATCCAGTCCCACGCATATAAAGACGGACAACGTGAACCCGATTCCCAGTATGTCCGAACAAGATGAAGCCCCCTCAACATCATTTACTGCCACCCTTAACCAGCTACAACATGGCACCCCAATTAACAATACGTTCCTCCATGATCCAATACTCTCACCCGGTCACAGGAGAACCCCCGTACTTGTGACCCCCACCTTCAACGTCAACTCATGAACCGCATTAAAATTGATGAGAGGGTGCAGCAGTGGGGGGAGCATAGTGGGGGACATGTCATACCATGTCCCCCCAGTGGTGGGGGGGGGGGGCATGGCATACCATGTCCCCCCCTTGATGAGATCTGGGGGGACACGTCCCCCCCGTCCCCCCCCCCATGATCTGCGCCCATGCATGTATAAGCATGTTCTCGCAATTAATGAGTGTGCAATAGATACCTAATCATTAATAACTCTTCCATATGTTCATATCATCAGCTTAAAACAGATAAACATTTTATTACATATGTAACCTGTACCAGGACGGACAACATTTTCCTTGCTCATGTTTCATGTTCAGTCAAACGCAAAAAATACTTTGTTTACATAAGCCTGTTCTGTGGCAAATTATTGGAGAGTTCCAATCGGCAGTCTCCATTGGTTTGAGATAGAACAGGTTTTGAATAACAAATTAGGTCATGGTCGTTCTTTCCTCGATACATCAAATGTGCACGTTTGCATGCTCAGTGGAACGCAGCAAGTATTTTGTATATATAAGTCCGTTCAATGGCGGATTATTGAGGGTGCCTATGGGCAGTCTCCAATTGTTTGAGATGCAATAATCTTTGAACAACAAATTAGGTAATTCTCATTCTTTCCCGCGTAAAGCAAATGTGCACGTATACGTTTGTTTATGCAAGTTTATTTTATTGCGACATGTTATATAGTGCCTATTCGAGATGGAACAATTCTTAAATGACAAATTAGGTAATGTTTATGCTTTCCCCAGTACATAAACTGCGCATGTATACGCGTTCTGTCAAACGCAAAAAATATTTTGTTTACATAAGTTTGCTCTGTTACAAATTGTTGGAGGGTGCCAGTGGGCGGTCTCCAACAGTCTGAGATAGAAAAGTCTTTGGAAAACAAATTAGGTAATGTTCATTCTTTCACCAATATATCAAATGCGCACGTGCACGTGTTCAGTTAAACGCAAAACAAAATATTTTGTTTATATAAACTTGTTGTATTGCAGATTGTTGGAGGGTGAAAGTGGGCGCTCTCCGGTGGTTTGTGGCAGAGCGGGTTTGGAAGAACAAATTTAGACCACCAAAAATCTCGCCCTCAAGCAGTTAAAAAAGGACCTCTGTTTTTTTCATTCGATTTAAATAGTACCACTGTTTCTCCTTCATTCCACTTCATCCACCCAACTATCTTATATAGTACTTCGTATACACACAGCGTGCCCTAAATTTCCACCCTTTATCACTGTACCCTCCAAAAATTATTTAGCCATCCGAATGCACTCTTACAGGCATGCACGGGAAAGCATCTGCACGAGTATGTGGGTTAAAGGATCAGTGTGTATAACCCCCCCCCCCCCCCCCTTTGCAATCCTGTATATGCGAGTTGTCTTTGTGTGGCACTGAAAGCGTGCCCAACACGCAAATTGGATAACTATTTTGATAGTGAGCTAACATATCGTCGCGTGGGAACCATAGGGTTCTATCTTCCAGTGGAAACTGGAGTCTTGTGGTCCTCACGCGACGATGTGCATCCAACCCCTAACCCCCTCCACCCCTTCATCCCCCTCACCTCTCCGACGACCATCGTCGACACATGTATTTGAAATTCTACGCTTTTATGTATGCAAATGAATGCACCTCAGCGAACACACGTGCATCTGCACGAGTATGTAGGTGAATGGATCTATGTGTATACCGCCTTATGTGTGACTTATTACGTTGGAAATCTTCCCATATACGTGCCCAAATGAAACAATTGGTATCCCAATCCCATATCCTTAAATATCACCTCCCTTGAATATGCAAACGATCGCTGTACACATCGTGTTACAGTTTAAGGTGTGCTGCCTGTATTTAAAATTCCACACATTCATGTAAGCAAAGGAGCACATCCCTGTAAACATGCGTGCATCTGCACGAATGTGTGGGTAAAAGGATCTATGTGTATACACCCTTATGCAGCCAAGTAAAGGCGAGTTTTTTTGTGTTACATTGAAAACGTGCGCAACACGCAAATTGGATAACTAATTTGAAAGTGGACCAACATGTCGTCGCGTGGGAACCTTAGGGTTCTTCTATCTTCCAGCGGAAGGTGGAGTCATTTGGTTCCCACGCGACAATGTGTTCCTACCGTTCGCCTCCCCGACTACCATAGTCAACAGATACACTGCAAGTCTTCCATCATCCTGCCCATCACAGGATTGATATTGCGTGACATCCCATTAGATGAATCCACCTGGATTGAGGCCGGTGTGAGCGCAACACGCACATTAGATAACTAATTTGAAAGTGGGCCAACATATCGTCGCGTGGGAACCATGGGGTTCTGTCTTCCAGTGGAAAATAGAGTCTTGTGGTTCGCACGCGACAATGTGTACCTACCCTTCACCTCTCCGACAACCTTAGTCAGCAGATACACAGAAAGTCTTCTGTCACCTTGTCCATCACAGGAGTGATATTGTGTGACTACCCATTAGATGAATCCCCCGGATTGACGTCGATCCGCGGCGACTGTTTTGTATGTATGAAAACGCGCACAACACGCAAATTTGGCACGCAAATTTGGTATCTAATTTGAAACCGAAAAGACATGTGTACCACCACCCCATCTCTTTCACCCATCCGACGACCATAGTCAAAATGTAAGATACATGCAATCTGACTACCTCGTCACAGATTCAATATTGCAGAGCTACCCACTAAATGAATCCACATCATGGGTATGCGACTGCATGCCCATTGATATTCAGGCATATATATGCTCTCGGGTATATGCTTCCAACCACCCTGTATTTGCTGGCAGGTTGTACACTAAGTGCGTAGGTGTTTGATTGCGTGCGTGTGTGATTACCCGCATTTGTGTGGGCACAAGTGAGCGTGTCTACACGAAAGAATTAGAGTACGGTGTCTTTTAACATCTGGTTTCTCTACTTGTCTTATACGTTGGACCATATCTTTTAAAGGGTATTCCCGTCATTCTATGACTTCTTGTCCCCTGACATACTTCTTTGGCATCAGTGCGTTCTCGCAAGTGCTCGACTTCTTTTGTAAATTTTACTTGATCGTGGACTATGGCTAATAATATTCCATTTGATGAGATTCAGAATTCTGACGCTTATGACTTCATATCCAAGTTCAACACTTCACTGAGTATAGATGGTAGTGACACTGACCCGCCCTACACTATTGACAATTCGAGCTGTAAGTATTATATACCAGAAAATTTTAGCAAGCAAATACCAGAAAAAACTAAGTCATTCTCACTTTTTAATTTGAACTGCCGAAGTTTGAATGCTAACTTTGAGAACATTCAAAATCTTTTATGTGACATGTATCCTAGGAAAAATATATTTGATGTTGTGGGGCTTACTGAAATATTTGAAGTAAAAAAAGATATATGTTTTGAACTCGAAGGCTATCACCCTTTAATTCATCAAACACGACCAACAGATGATGATGGCAGAGGGGGTGTTGGATTATTTATTAATGACAACATTAGCTTCAAACAACGAAGTGATTTGTCAATTTTCATACCTCACGTATTTGAATCTCTTTTCATCGAAACAACCTCTAAAAAGAAATGCATTATTGGAATCATTTATAGACCCAACACCGCACCAAAAGCCGACCTTGACCTTTTCTTGTCCACAATGTCCGAACTATTGAATAAAATCAACCTGGAGAATAAAAAAGCCTACCTTATGGGCGATTTCAATATTGACCTACTCAACTTCACTAGTCACAACAAAACTGAACTTTTTATTGACTCTATATTTAGCTCAGGCTTCTTGCCCCTCATCACTAAGCCGACGAGAGTTACCGAAACTTCTGCAACTCTTATTGATCATATCTTTAGTAATGACTCCACTACACACGTATCAGGGATTGTCATTTCGGATATCAGTGATCACTTTGCAACGTTCTGCATTGGCAACTTGGAAAAACAAAATGCACGCCCAACACAAAGTCATAACCGCTCCTTTAAGAAAGAAAATATTGACCACTTCAAGAGGCTCCTATTAGGCAGTGATTTTTCCGACGTTTTCGACACATCCGATGTCACCCTAGCATACGACTTGTTCATCGATACATTTTACAAAGCATTTAATGAAGCCTTCCCATTAGAAATACCATCGGTACATTCTAAATATATGAGACGCGAGCCCTGGATGACGGCCGGATTATTAGAGTCTTCCCTGCACAAACAAAAGCTATACAGGAAAAAATTGAAATCTCCAACAACCCAAAATATCGCGAACTACAAACAGTTCTGTCACATCTTCAATCGTGCCAAACGCGCAAGCAAGTCAGACTACTATCATAATATCTTGTTAGATAATAAACACGACCTCAAAAAAACATGGCAAATATTACGTAAAGCCATTAATAAATTGGATCGGAAAACTGAGCCCCCAAATACCTTTGTCGTTAACAATATCACTTTAAACGACCCCAAACAAATTGCTGACAAGTTCAATGCATTCTTTGCGAATATTGGGAAATCAGTAGGTGACCAAGTGCCCGACACAAATATTCACTTTTCACATTATATGAAGCACAATAATGAAAACTCACTATTTGTAACGCCAACGAATACACAGGAGGTTATCTATAGTATCTCCAAATTGTCTTCAAAGCCAACAAGAGATCGAGATGAAATGTCTACAAAACTTTTGAAAGCCGTCGCTTGTGAGGTCGCCAGCCCATTAACACACATCATCAACACTTCATTTTCATCCGGTCATGTGCCAACCAAAATGAAAATAGCCAAAGTCATACCAGTCGTCAAGTCTGGCAACTCTCAAATGTTTAATAACTATCGCCCCATTAGTATTCTCCCGACGTTCTCAAAAATACTTGAAAAGTTAATGTATAAAAGGCTAGTGGATTTCATAGACAAACATAAAATCTTATATAAGTACCAGTTTGGGTTCAGAACAAAACACTCAACTGTCCACCCTATATTGCACCTACTGAATAGCGTGGTAACGGAAAATGACAAACCAACAAAGAATTGCACCCTTTCCATATTTCTAGACTTCTCCAAGGCATTCGACACCATTGACCACTCGATCCTACTCCAGAAACTGGGATACTATGGTATTAGAGGTATTGCCCATCAGTGGTTTCAAAGTTATCTATCTGAACGAAGCCAATTTGTTTCATTCTTGAATACCATTTCAGAAACGTTACCAATAAATACAGAAGTGCCACAGGGGTCCATTCTTGGCCCACTTTTATTTCTACTGTACATCAACGATATTAACGAATCTACAGAACTCAGTTTACTTTCCTTTGCTGACGACACAACGGCCTATAGGTCAAGTAACAATCTTAACACCCTTACAGAAAGTATAAATTCCGAACTTGACAAAATAAACCACTGGTGTTCTGCCAACAAACTAGCCCTCAACCCTACTAAAACCAAATATATGCTACTTCATCCACAAAACGATTCGTATAAGGTAAACGATATTAAACTATTTCTAAACAATACAAATATTGAGCCAGTTGGTAACGAGCAAGAACAAACAACTATAAAATTTCTTGGCGTACATATGGATGAAAATATGAAATTTAAAGAGCATATATCTGTGGTGTGCTCAAGAATAGCAAGTGCAATTTTTGTACTAAATAGGGCAAAGAACTTCTTGCCCACGAAGGTAATGAAAACTTTATACTTCTCACTGATTCAGTGTCATCTAATATATGGTATCCAGGTCTGGGGCCATTCGACCCACACCAGTAGAATTCTAAAACTACAAAAAAGAGCTGTCCGGGTCATAACAAAAAAATCATATCTCTCTCATACAGATCACCTTTTCAGAGATTGTGGCATTCTGAAATTCAATGATCTCTACAGCCTTCACGTCTCACTTTTTATGCACGACTGGACGAACAAAAAACTCCCTATGTCATTCGATGATACCTTTCAAGTATATAGAAACCCCTCAGGAATGAATACAAGGCAAAGCGGTAAATTAGATACCCGCAAACCAAGAACACAGTTCTCTGCTGTGCTGCCATTACACTCCTTCCCAAGAACCTGGAATAGTATAGACCCACAAATCCAGCAATTAAATAGACCCCGATTTAAAAAGTCCTTAATTGATAAAGCCTTGAATAATTATTCGCGTCCTAACTCCAAATGTGACAACCCAATGTGCCCCGACTGTGTCATCCGCCAGCTGTAAGCTTCTGACATCTCATCCTCCTACCCCCATCCCTTAATTCTCAAATACATTCTAGCCCCCCTGAATTATAAATAAAAGATCAGACAACCCCGTCTTTGGGAAAGCACTTTGATACACTGATGCCAAAGAAACTTGATATCTTTCTTTTTACGGGAATGGCAGGAAGACAGCCTTATAGGCTATGCCATTTCCATGCCGTATACTAGCTTATGTTCATGTTTGTTGTAATGTTATTTTGTAATCAATGTACTAGTATACTGCAAAATAAAGATCTATCTAGAATGTAATACAGAACATCCCATATCATAAGATTAATTGGAACTGGGGGAGCCGTGGCTGAGTAGGTATAGGTGCAAGCTACAAGCCGAGAGGTCCTTGGTTCGGCAACCACGTTGTGTCCTTGGGCAAGACACTTCACCCTCATAGCCTACGTGGGGGCACGGTGGCGTTGTGTACTAAGGCGTACTGCACGTCGATGGTGCACCTGTCTTCAACCAATGCTACCCTGCTTGTGTGGAGTTAGTATATTGGGGAGCTGACAGTTCCTCACCGTTGCTCGGTGATTCTCTCCGGGTACTGCGGCTTCCTCCACCCGTAAAACTGTCATGGTCATGATTAGCCATTGTGCAGAAATATGTGACCTTAAACAACAACAAATAAATAAATTGATTGGTCTCCTATGTTCTTACCCATACGATCCTCCGTGATCACATACTCTCACCCGCTCACAGGAGACCCCGCCCCCAGTACTTGTGATCCCCATCCCCAACGTCCACTCATGAACCGACATTAATACAGGACATCCCGTCCCATAAGATTGATAGGTCCCCCAATGTTTCCACTTTCTGTTTTGCTACTCCCGGCCCCATAAAGCTGGAATAGCAAAATAGAAAGTGGGGTGCTACTTGTTGTGTCAAATGTCGCGGGAACATCTTTTCAACACAACATTGCGGGGTTCACTGTTTGGCGGGAGAGACACTTTCGCTCATTTGGGTCAAACATTTTTTGGGAGCTATAGCAACGATAGGTCAAACCGGGCGGTATGTTGACGGGTTTGAGTTTCGACTATCATTGCAGGGTGGTGCGCAGTGGTGTCGTTTTGAGGGCTAGTGTTGGGAGTCCCACTGAAGGAGTATGAAAAGTGTATTCATAGTTGGGTATTGTCGGAGGACAAATCAATGGTGTGATTCGCTATCGGGGTTTGGTTGGGCAAGATGTTGTTCTCATAAATTGGGTGTTTCTCTGTGTCATCTTGTGAGTTAAGAGTAAGTGGTCTGTGGCGCGTGGTCCTGGTGGAACTATGCTCTCATGGATGGCTAAATTAAGGTTTCTCAGCTTGGAATGGGTTTCAGCCGTTGAGAACATAGGGGACCAATCAATCTTATGGGACGGGATGTCCTGTATTACTGTCGGTTCATGAGTTGACGTTGGTGGTGGGGGTAACAAGTACTGGGGGTGGGGGTCTCCTGTGAGCGGGTGAGAGTATGTGATCACGGAAGATCGTTTGGTTAATTGGGGTACCATGTTGCAGCTGGTTACGGGTGGCAGTGAACGACGTTGAGGGGTCTTCTTCTTGTTCGGAGATACTGAGAATCTGGTTCAATTTGTCCTTCTATATATGCGCGGGACTGTATACATCACCATTGGATTTGTCACTTTCGTGTATGTCCCTGGAGGAGTGTGAAAGGTGTATGAACCGTTGAGACTTGTCGTGCGACAGGTCAATCTTTTCATTACTACATGTAATTGGGTTTTGTGTGGAAACAATGGTAGTCATACCCATCCTGGCATGTTTGGGATTCACAGGAGAGAGGGGGGGGGGGGGGGGTTCTATTCGCCTCTTGAGCTCAGGGTTATGGGTTTCAATTTGGGTGTGTAATTGTGAGAACAGCTCCTGGGTGTCAGGAGATTGCTGGGTACTGACCACAAATTCACGGTTTTGTCTAGCATCTGCAGCCTTGTACTAGGCAAGCCCTTTTTCTAACACTGACGTTGGTAATACGCGAGGTCCTTAATCACTCGTCCGGAAGCAGTATCCACAGGAGGTAACTAGTAACGCCTGCTCCAGACTTTTCAAACCAACGAGAGGAAAGGGAATCCTCGGGTAGGTTTATAGCTGTCGCTGGTGTAGGGTTATTATACATCGGGTAGCACCGTCGATTTGCTCGGTCAAAATGGACGCAGGGATGGGGTTAAACTTATGTTGTATGTCTCCGTCAGCAAAGTGGAAAGTGGGTGAAAAATCTACCAAGGGAGTGGGGATGAAATCGTTCAGCGTGGGGATGAGGGAGCTATTTGGTATTTACGGGTCTGTGTTTTGTAAAGTAGTGAGTAAACTTTCTGAGTGGTGGTAAAAATCGCTCCATTCAATGCGGAGCTGGAAGGAAATATTTGATATTTATGGGTGTGTGTCTTGTAAAGTAGTGAGTAAACTTTGTGTTTTAGGGTAAACATCACTACAATCAGCATGGGGCTGGGAGGAAAATAAATGAGAAAATGTTGAGTTTTACATGGGGGGGGGGGGGGTCGCAAAAAAATGCCAGGATACAAGGTCCGGGCGGGTGGGTCCGAGCCCCAAAGTGCAGTTTTTGCCAGTGTCAAGCAATTTTTTTGGTCAAATATCATTTTGCAGACAAGTAATTACATTCAAAGTGAATTCAAGTGCTTAGATTCATAACTTAGAACAAAATAGAACAAAATAGAGCATTGATATGAGTTGGGGGTTCCATGTTAGAATTTTTTCCCCATGTTTTACACTTCATTAGGGGGTGGTTCCTGTTCTGGGTCTGGAAAAAATTTGCAAAACACAAAAGTGATTTCCAGCTATTTGGTCATGATTTTCACTCCTTTATATTTCTACTAAGGCAGTCTGCCTCTTATTAGTGCTTTGTAGCTCCTATTATTTGATTCTTCTGTAAGCCTCAGGGAGCCTCATGCCATTGGTCTAGTGTGCTTCCATGTATGGAATAATTGGAAAGATTGATAGAATAAAAATCTTGATTGTGGAAAACGTGTATAATTTCAAGCAAGGTAAATATGATTCTAGTGACACTAACATAAAAAATAAATAAGAGGCAATTCATCTCAGACAAGCCACCCTGGCATGAGTCAAAGAACTTCAGTATTAGGTCTCTCTCAGACCAGCTGTACAAACTAAACATTTAACCAATGAAATGAAAAACAACTATTTCTTGTGGACAGTTGAAGATATCCAGGTGGGAACAATATATTTTGGGCAGGGCTTCTTGGTGATGGGATTCGACTGGTGTCTGAACAGCATAGACATGTTGTACATCGGGGTAAGGGTTGTGTTGCTTGGAACATGAATGGGTGTATATCTGCAATTCAATTGGTGGAGGCGGGTTCCAGTGGTTACCTGGGGGTCTGATGCTGCATTTTCGCTGTGGCTTTATAAGCAGAGAGATTGTTTTGGGGCCATCTGTGGCTAGGGATGCCTTGGATGCCCAAGAGCAGGGCTGGGATATCGGACAAGTTGGTTTGCGGCACCTTTCATGTTTGGGAAAAGTATTTATTTATTTTTTTGATTTAGGTAATTTGAATACTTCATTAAACAGATTTTATAAATTGGGGTGGGTCCCCAATTGTCTTTGAGGAAAAACTGTGCGGGAGGGTTGGGTGTCCAAGACATGACTGACAAAAATTTGCATTCCGGGGGTGGTGGGTCCCAAAAATTGAAAATGTAAAAATTTCCACCTTGTATCCGTAATTTTTTGCCTGAACCCCCCCCCCCCCCCCCCCCTGAGTTTTAGGGTAAAAAACACTACAGTATGCACTAGGAGGTACCAGGTACTGGATCAACACTTTGGATTTGGAGTGTCAGACAGACACAAACTTTTCACCTTGTAAAGTAGTGAGAAAACGTCCTGTTTTGGGGTAAAAGGCACTACAGTACATACTGGGAGGTACCGGGTGCTAGGTTGACACCTTGGGATTGGATTGGGAACAAGACACCAGCAAGTGCAAGTTCGGGTGACGGGACTCTGTTTATATTAGTGCTGGGCTGAGATTTGGTGGGCTCTCATAACTTCGCAACAAGGTGATTGGTTGATAAGTTTTCTGAGTGGCAGGAGTGGATTCGTGTAATCGTCATGGGGGCACCAATATGTTGCAGTCGGAAAAGATGCGACAAGTGAATAAACAGTTTGAGTGAATTCATGCTGATGATCAAATGGTGACGCCTATTATATATGCTTATCTCGAGATCTCGAGATATTATCTCGAGATCTTGAGATATTTTTTCGAGATCTTGAGATAGTTTCTCGAGATCTTGAGATATTATCTCGAGATCTCGAGATATTTTCTCGAGATCCTGAGATATTATCTTGAGATCTTGAGATATTATCTCGAGATCTCGAGATAGTTTCTCGAGATCTTGAGATATTATCTCGAGATCTCGAGATAGTTTCTCGAGATCTTGAGATATTATCTCGAGATCTCGAGATATTTTCTCGAGATCCTGAGATATTATCTCGAGATCTTGAGATAGTTTCTCGAGATCTTGAGATACTATCTCGAGATCTTAAGATAGTTTCTCGAGATCTTGAGATATTATCTCGAGATCTCGAGATAAAAAAAGTATTGAGGGTGGCCTAAATCAGCCACCGTACGTTTGGGCGGGAAACCGATTCAGCGGAATTCCCTGGTTGGTTCGATGGAGACCAAATTTTTCCAGCCGAAAGCGTTGGGACGGTTCGTCGGAAAAAAATCGATCCGGCAGGGAAGTGGGGGTTGCATTGCAATGCTTGTTGTCTTGGTCTAACCTCAGTTGTGCATGAAATGCTCAGTTCTAACGGGTCAGGGAAGTTTCGTCCCTGGGAAGTTTCGTCCCCTAGTTAATGGAAAGTTTCGTCCCCGGGAAGTTTCGTCCTCTATAGAGGACGAAACTTCCCACTTGAATGGTAAATTGTATAGAAGTCTGACATATTTTTAATAAAAAAATTAATCAAGGACCTGTGTGTGTCATGTTCATATATGTTATGTATGCGTGGAATGTGGAGTGCAAAAAGTGTTGTTTTTTCATTGTGGTCTAGAACTCTCGGTTGTTTTTTTGACCGTTCGGATCGCACTTTTAACCGTTCAAACAGCCGTTGGCGAACGAGTGAAACTCGACACATCGCTCGGAAGTGCAAAAATGTACGACATTTGAAGGAAAAGTAAATTTTAAAAATGGTCTAGAACTCTCATTTATCACCTACTCAAGCCCATTGATTTTTATTTTGTGACAATCTATTGGCAAATGGCCGCGGGCATTCACTAATAAATGGTCACAAAATAAATTTCATGGAGGCATGAAAAATTGATAATTCCTATGGCATCAAGGTTGGTGTACATTTTATACCAAACAAATTTTTATTTGCAGACCTACGATTTACAATTTAAGAATTTACAATTTAAAATTTCATATGTCACAAGAAACTGAACGAAACGTTATAATCGTAATTAATCAAAATGTTGAGCATTGAGCTTGCTGCTGGATCCATTTTCATGTTATATCCTATTCTTAATTGATGTTTTGATTCTGTATTGTATTCCTTAACTGAAATAAAATACTGTTCATTCATTCAATCAAAATGTACATGTACGACGAAGCGATTATGAAGTTCTGCAGGCAATCTTGCAACGTATCGACGAACCTTCAGTAGAGACATTCGTCAGTGACTTTGAAATTGGTAAGTTCGAACAATATATTTTCTAAGCATTCCTCATTATATTTAAGTTATGTTTTATTAATAGCGTTACTCGCGGTAAAAAAGTGTTTAAAAAACCCTGGAAATTGGTAAGTTAGGTATAAAAATACATTTTTTAAGCATTCGTCATTATATTTAAGTTATGTTTTGTTAATAGCGTTACTTGCGGTAAAGGGTTAAAAAAAACCACGGAAATTGGTTTGGTAAGTTAGGGTTAAAAAAATAAAGGGGTGTGTGTTTCATTGGACGAAGGCTGTATTCGCCAAGGTGGGAAATGTGGGTCTGCAGCCAGCTTATAACACCAACCCAGCAGTCAAGAAATATGTCAAACAGTTCCTGGCCTTACCATTCTTGCCACCAGACCACATAAAGCCGACGTTTGATCATATTGCTCCAAAGGCCAATAGTGATAGTCTTAGAGAATTTATACAATATGTGAAAGGCCAGTGGATTAACAGCGACCACTTCAGCATCTCGTCTTGGTGTATCTTCGAGCATACAATACGGATCAATAATCACATAGAAGGTGTGTATAATACTGATAATAACTTCATGAGATCAAATCCCAATTAGTTTCACACTCTTTAGTTCACACATTAGTTTCACGTCAAATTAATGTTGTCAAAACACTAGTCGTTATATAAAAATATATAGATAAGTTCATGTGCTGTCAAAACAAACGGGTTGTGATCAATAACAATGCTTCTTTTACTTTCAGCTTGGCACCGTAGGATGAATACCAAGGGAACTAGACTGTCCTTTTACAAGCTAGTGATGGTGCTCCAGCAGGAAGCAGAACATGTCCAGCTGTCTGTAGAGGTTCGACACCTGGAAACCGAAATAAGGAGGAAATACACAGCAATTGACCAGCTTTGGATGAGATATAGAGATAATGACCTCAGAATAACAGACTATTTTGTTGTTATCAGTTTTTGACCTGTAAACCATTGAGCACAAATTGAATAAAATGTGATTAACCAAGATACTATTACTTGTCCATGTACCTTACAATCCCACGCCGGCCCTAAGCTTATGATTATTTAACAAGTACTGAGGACGAAACTTCCCGGGGACGAAACTTCTCACTAACTGGGGACGAAACTTCCCGGGGACGAAACTTTCCGAGGACGCATCTTCCCGGGGACGAAACTTCCCGATCCCGTTCTAACAGTGCAACATCTTGAATGAATGAAAGGTTTTAGCGCGCCGAAGGCGCGCAGGGACGATGTGGGATTTACAAATCCCTTGCGACCCGGTTAACCTTATTTTATTTCAACTGGATCACACAGGCCTAGCTTTCCTATCGCCTCAAATGGGGTCTGCGGGGGAATGCACGCGGTTAGAATTCCCGGCAGTTTACGTTGGCGTGATAGATTGTCAATAATCAATCCCTCAACGCCATTAAGACTGTTAGAGGGTGGGCTCTATCCGGTTATAGCTTGGCGATGGTGGAGGTTTGAGTCCCACCATGGTGGCGAGCCAGAATATAATGTTGTGCCATGGCAAATTTAAGGGAAGAAGAGAAAAGAAAACCAAACAGCAACGTCGGTTTGGTAGCGGCCCCGGTATATGACCATAGCGGTTGAGAAAAAGGAATGGAGAAAGCTCCAACAATTTAGTTTGAAAAACCGGGAGTCATCCATCAAGCCTTCTGGGAGATAGGATACCTTATGTGATTACGAGGTATCTGGTTATCCTTCGGGAATTCCAAATGACCCCCCCCCCCAAAAAAAAAACACCCTCTCGCAGACACACACCCTCAAGCCCTTAAAAGGGCTGTTAATTTATATAAAATGTACACTCGTCCCCAGCCAGACAAGCTTGTTTCAATCCTTGCCTAGTGTTTGGTGGTTTCTTGTGTATTTTGCAGAAAGGTAGGTTGCACCAATTCCTCCCACGCTTTGTCTAACATTTCCATGCGTCTTCTTATAAGAGTGTTGCAATAAAAAAAGAAAACAAACAAAAAAAAACACCCTCTCGCAGACACACACCCTCAAGCCCTTAAAAGGGCTGTCAATTTATATAAAATGTACACTCGTCCCCAGCCAGACAAGCTTGTTTCAATCCTTGCCTAGTGTTTGGTGGTTTCTTGTGTATTTTGCAGAAAGGTAGGTTGCACCAATTCCTCCCACGCTTTGTCTACCATTTCCATGCGTCTTCTTATAACAGTGTTGCAATAAAGTTTGAGAATGTGCAATTAGAAAAGTTATAGGTAGAGAGAAAGATAGGTATCCGCTATTGTATATTGTGCCTGCTGTGTGATTGTTGCTATGGATGGGGTAAGGGGAGTGTTTCTTCGGAGCCCACTCCCCACACGCAGAGTTGCGAGGCAATCCTCACAGACTCAATCCTAAAGATCTCAATGAGTAGCGAGGCAATCCTCACTGACTCCACGCAGTTTAATTCTATTGAGAAATTTTAATTTACTGTGGATTATTTTGTTTTTCTGTTAAGGGTTCGGTGTTCGTTCAGCTTCACCATTGATTCACTATCCTGGAGTATGTGGAGGGTTTTGTTATATAGATCTTATTAAACGCATTTCAGTCGCGCTTCAGCAGAGTTGCGAGGCAGTCCTCACAGACTCTATCCTAAAGTTCTCAATGAGTAGCGAGGCAATCCTCACTGACTCCACGCGATTTTTTTTTTATTTTCTGGAAACTTATTTTGTTTTTCTGTTAAGGGATCGGTGTTCGTTCAGCTCAACCATTAATTCACTGTCTTGGAGTCTGTTGAGGGTTTTGATTTGTAGGTCTTTTAATCGCGTATCAATAGTTTCTATTTTTGCTAGCTCGTGCGACATCTTGTTCTTATTGCAGGCATTTTTAAGAGGTTTAAGCTGAATCAATGGTCTGGGTACGAAACATGGGAATACATAGTGAGTGTAAGTTACCATGGTTGAAAAAACAATGCGGGCTGAAGCCAGTGCCCGATTTATCTTCAGCTATAGGCCTACTTTCCTCTTTGATGCTGAGACCAGTTAATAAATTTCTAACTCTTTGTGATTTAACAAAAACAATACTATTTGTTGATGTCGTGATCAACTACTGCTAGTTGTGTGTAGAAAATAGTAATAAAACTAATCATAAAAACAACAACGGCTCATTGAAAAAACAAACAAACACTTAAGGCGATGAGAGTAGCTCCGGAACTGACGAAAGAGATACTACTGCACTTTGTTTAGACGTTCCAGTCTCATGCCATCATGCGGATTGGTAATGTCTTTCTTATTAATCCAGAACAGGCTTGACCAAACCAACACACCATTTGATAGACTTCCAGGGGAAATAACTAAAGTCCCCGTCCGAATATTCCTGCTTCAGCAAAACCCTACGGAATTACACCCGTACCGGCCCCCAGCCAAACCGGCCTCCACAATTTTACCCAAACCGGCCCCCACAATTTTACCCGAATCGGCCTCCCACAATTTTACCCAAACCGGCCTCCAGTACCTTTTTTTACATGAAATTCAACATTCGCAAGATAAAATGACTTACCTGAGGTTAAATCCGAAAATGCATTTGAACTAATATCCAATTCAATTTTACAAATGGAAAACACGCCTTGTCGTTCAAAATCTTTTATTTTATTCCTGAAAAGGTGACTAACAATCTAGAATTATCCGAACAAACACTTGTTTTTACAATAATTCAAAAATCATCTCGGCAGCTTTCTGAAAGTGTTGTTGTGATTAACATAAGCCATACTTCAAAAGGTGTTTCGAAAAAATCACCGAGTTCTATAATGGCGAGAAACAATACATCGACTTGAAAATTCATTCATCTATCACATCAAACACATCTTTAATTTTGTCTTTTTATATTGTTACTCGTTTATGGCTTCCTTCAATAATGATAGTATAAATGCATGTGCCAATGATGTCCATCTGACAGGGTCGAAAGGGGCATGCCCCATAGCATCACTGCGCGCCTTCGGCGTGCAAAAACCATTCCGTTCGCGATCTGACAGCATCAAAATGGATCTTGAATCCGACCTAGGTGTATATTGAGCCAGGGGATGTAGAGAAAGACAGCAATGCCTTCAATGTGGTCAATATTCATCCTGGCAGCATCGTACATGCAACACTGGTATAACACAAGCCTTCTACAGACGCATGGTTAATGTTATTGAACAGTTACCTGATTTGCATTGTCATCGATGCACTTTTGTTACTAATTCTGTATATTTGTTTTTGGTACCCCTATTAATGTCATATTGGATGTTTTGTTTTATTCATTGAACCAGTGAGTTCTGTTAATAAATGTGCATCGACAGAAGTGAGTTGTTTTTGCTTCTACCCCTCAACCGAAAAACTTTCGGGGGCCGGTTTGGCCCGATTGACGATTGACAGTCATACTGATCGGACGTGTCTGTGAAAGCTCCTGACTGAACACATCTCACAGCTTGGATATTAACAAAGCCTATTGTTCTCTGTACCACTTCTGTGCACTCTAGTGTAATTTTGTAAGTGTTTATCTTTAACTCTATCTATTTTCTGTCTGCTTTTCTCTGTTAAAACTAAATATACTTCAACGAAATATTTTACCAATAATTTGCTGATAACTTAGACAATAACTGATAACTGAACAGAGTGACATAGATAGAGTGGACGGTATTGTAGCTGGGTCGGGGCCTGATCCGGTAGTGGTATTACATGTGGGGTCCAATAACATCAGGGAGAGGAAATCAGTTCGTTTGGTGGACACATACAAGGACCTAATTAGTAAGCTACTTAGCAGGAATGCTCGGACCATCGTTTCAGGGGTGCTCCCCGTTATGGGTGGTGGGAATGAGAGGAACTCGCGGATTATGGCACTAAACGAGGAGCTGGAAGAGCACTGCAAAGACTTGGGAATACATTTCATTGACCACTGGGATTCATTCTGGGGACAAGGAGAGTTGTATGGGCGAGACGGATTGCATTTAAGTAGGATGGGTACAGACCTGTTGGGCCAAAAAATTTTACAGGTGACTGGGCCTTTTTTGGAGAAAAGGGGGGTAGGGGACCACAGCCGATAACCCAGAGGGGCACAAATGCTGGGAACATAGGAAGAACAACAAACATGCACAATACAGGGACATACCAGGGTTATAATAATGTGCCAGTGATGACAAAAAAACAAAGATTCATTAAGTTTGGGTACTGCAACATCCAGGGTCTGCACAAGAAAGTAAGCGAAATATCAACAATGATGGACGAAGGAGACTTCGATATAATGGGTCTAAGTGAGACGTGGATACGACGGGATGAGCGGGTTGATCAGATGAAGGGTTGCGTGTGGATAGGAGCTGGGCGAACTGAGGGTCAGAAACGGGGTGGGGGTGTTGGCATCTACGCTAAAGAGGAATTACAGCCCTCATTGATTACAGATCTCACAGAAGCAAGGACTCAGATTCCAGTATCCAACGAAATAGTATGGGCAAAAATCAAGTTAGGAAGCAGGAGTGTTGCCGTTGGTGTTGTATACTTAGCAGTGGAGGGAAGTAAGCCTGAGTGGAATGATTCAATATATACAACTCTTAGATCGAATATCACAGAGCTTGGAAGCAGAGGGTTCAGTATTGTCCTAATGGGGGACTTCAATGGGCACATCGGGGATAAGGAGGAGGGCATACAGGGAGGTGATAGGAAAATTAACACGAATGGGAGGAAGATGTTGGACCTATCAAAAGAGCTTGGTTTAAAGATCCTGAACAGGGATGCGAAATGTAAGGGTAAATGGACCTGGGAGAGGAACGATAAGAAAACAATAATTGATTATATACTCACTGACATTAGCGTATGGAGGGAGGTTATAGATGTAGAAATAGATGACGAGGGAAAAAATGACTTGGGTAGTGATCACAACCTGATAACAGTTAAGATTATGGGCAAAAAGACGAATAGAGACAGAAATACCTTCAAGGAAGCTTGGGGACTAAAACAAGGAACCGACTGGAAGCAGTTTCGGGAAAAACTAAAACCAAATCTTGAATGTATACCTAGGGATGCAAATGTCCAGAGTATTTCAAATGGCATAGTAAATAGCCTAACAGAGGCAGGGAGGGATTGTATAGGAAGGGTGAGGGTCCCAACGAGCGAACTTGGATACAGGGTTAACGAGGGACTGAAAAAGGCTATAAAAGAAAGGAAGGTAACATGCGCTGCTTACAGAAGAAGTAGGAAGCTTAAAGGGGTGGATAACAATGACACGAGACTAATGAAAGGAGAATATGAACTGGCACGGAGAAAGGTGAATGAGATAAAGAATAATAATAGGAAGGAGCACAATTGCAGTCTTGCCAGAACAATAAAGAAAACGGGGGGTTCGAGCTCAAACGTATTTTGGAACTGGATAAATAAACGGGGGGAAAGTAGTGTGCAGAGTATCAAAGTGGATGGGGAAAGTACAGAAGATAAAGGCCGTATCGCTTCAGAGTTAGTTAAGCACTGGGAAAAGATAAACGATAGGCGATGGGGCAGTGGGTCCCCACCAAAAAGAAATACACTGGTGGAGGAGAACCTATCCAATCGTGTATGTAGCGAAATAACGGCAGAAGAAGTGCGGAACGTGGTCTCGAAATTAAAAAATGGTAAAGCGGGAGGGACTGATGAAATTCCGAACGAATTCCTTAAAAATGGAGGGGAGGCACTTATTGAAGTCCTGACAAACCCCTTCAACCTGGCTCTGCGAAAGCAAGAGGTCCCCAGAGAGTGGAGGGAAAGTAAGGTGTCGTTCATACACAAAAAGGGGGATAAGGAAGTTCTAGATAACTATAGGGGGATATCAGTTAGTAGTAACATCGGAAAAGTATTCTGTAAGGTCATATACGGTAGACTAGAGGAAGTTATTGAAGAGAAAGGTTTTTTAGGAGAAATTCAAAATGGTTTCAGGAAAGGACGAAGAGTCACTGATCACCTATTTACACTCACCCAACTGATAGAATCAACAAAGGCTGAAAAGAAAAAGATGTTTCTGGCATTTCTAGATGTGAAAAAAGCGTACGACCGAGTGTGGAGGGAAGGTATGTGGCGAAAGCTCGAGGGCATCGGACTGGGGGGTGACTTTGTGGGAATCATGAAAGCACTGTATACAGATGTGCAAAGCCAACTCAGTCTAGGGAGTATCACTACAAAACGAGTCCCTATGGATATAGGCCCCAAGCAGGGGTGTATCTTTTCACCGATTTTGTTTGCATTGTATGTTAAAGATTTAGGGGACGAACTAATTCAGAGTGCGGAGGGGGTAAATGTTGGAGACATAAAGATACCAGGCTTATTCTCTGCGGACGACATGGTGTTAATGTCTAGAACTGAACAGGGGCTAGAGAAACTGCTGGAAATTGTTGGTAGATATGGGAACACTTGGCGGCTCGAACTAAATGAAAATAAAAGCAAGGTAATACCCGTTGGACGCAAGGTAGATATGACGAAGAGATGGAGAGTGGGGGAGTTCTCAATCCCCGAAGGGGAAAGCAAACAAATCACTGTAGGAGAAACGGGAGAGTATGAGTATCTAGGGGTAAGCATAAATATAACGGGAAGAGGGGTGTACAGAAATTACTCAGCCAAACTGATTCTGAAGGGGAAAAGAATTCTGAACCAACTAAAACTTTTAGGGAAAAATAGTTTCAATAAGGTCTTTGTGGGGAAAACACTGTGGGAGAGGGTGGGTTTACCAAGTATAACGTATGGCACGGACGTGATTCCATTAAACCAAACCGTTATTAAGAAGTTGGAAAGTACTCAGAATGATGCTGGCAGATGGATAACAGGGTCGAGTAATGCTGCAGCTTTGGAAGCAGTAAGGGGGAGCTTGGGTGGATGAAAATCAAGGACAGGGTAGATTTGGGAAAACTGTGTTACTTTAACTACTTGAGAAACCTGCCTGACAACCGGTGGTGCAAATTGATGCTCGATACCATTTGGAATTCTAATATAGAAACGGGGTGGTCAAAACATGTGAGGGAACTAATGGACAATTACTCTATAGAGGTCACAAACATAGAAGTAGGAATGAAAGAAGGCAAAAGGTTTGTCAAAGAGAGAGTCATGGAAGACTGCAATCGAAACTGGCGAGCAGGGGTTAGCGTGAAAAGATCACTGCAGGGGTTACAATATAAAGAAAAGCCAGCTTTTGAGAAGTACCTAGATGGCACCTTTGGAGGGTCACTGCTGTTCAAACTGAGATCAAGATCACTGGAGCTTCGGGGAAAAATTGGGAGAGATGGGGAAAAGGGATGCCAAATGTGCCACTCTGGAGTAGTGGAGACCCTGGAACATTTTCTCTTGGAATGCCCACAGTATATACCTCATAGAATAAAATTTACTGGAAGAATAATGCAGAAGTGGGGGTGAAGAAACAAAGGATAGATGGCTGAAGGGGGACACGAGGGAGAGGGTAGGAATGCTTATTGAAGAAATTGAAAAAGAGGAAGTGAGGGACACTATTAAGCAGTTTATATCTGAATGCTGGGAGGAGAGGAGGGGAAGAGGGGGTGGGGTGCAGGGGGAATGATGGCCTTCTCTTATGAGGACCGCGACAAATCAGCGGCTGGCCAAAGAGTTATTATTATTATTATAGCTTGGATATTAACAAAGTCTATTGTTCTCTGTACCACTTCTGTGCACTCTAGTGTAATTTTGTAAGTGTTTATCTTTAACTCTATCTATTTTCTGTCTGCTTTTCTCTGTTAAAACTAAATATACTTCAACGAAATATTTTACCAATAATTTGCTGATAACTTAGACAATAACTGATAACTGAACAGAGTGACATGGCAACTAACTCCACCACTGAACCCACTTCGGGAATGGATTTAATATCGATGATATCTGGATTTCAAAAAGAGATAGCCAGATTGAACGACACTATAGAGGGTTTGCGCTCGGATATTAGGGCTCAAAAAGAACAGTTCGAGAAAGAAAAAATGGAATTAATAAAAGCTTCGACGGAATCAAAAATGGAAAATAAGTCGGCATCTGGAAAAAAGGGAAAAGGAAGAAATAATTCAGATTTGGGTTCGTGCCCCAGCAACGGAAACTCTAAACAAAAGGGCAAGGGTGTGGAGTCCAACTCGTTGGGCCCTAAAACGAACACAGTTACGGATATCGCTAGTGTTTCTAAACCAGTTGATACAACTCAGCAGTTTTCGAAAACTAATCCTAGCAAGGGAATGGTGGGCAAAACTAATCCGACACCTGTTTCGCCCTTTATAGATAATACCGCTGAGATGGGGAGACCTGTGCACGCCATCTCTTTGGAGATACCACCAAATCAGGGCTCGGAACTCGTTACCACCAGTCAAGACAACTGGTTGCGTTCGCTCATAGAGCAAGAGGCAACTACTGTTCCCACCTGTGATGTGGTCAATCAGATTACGCCGCGCCCGAAAAGGAAATTGGATACAGACTTCCAGGAAAATGGCGAGTCCCTGGAAATAGACACGGTGGCTAAGAAAACCCGGAAAGCGTCGACACACACCGATAACCCGGGTGTTGTTGTCGTTGAGACCTCGGACACCATGGATGTTACAGTAGTAACAACCAGTG
This sequence comes from Pictodentalium vernedei, assembly GCA_031216915.1. Taxonomy (NCBI): domain Eukaryota; kingdom Metazoa; phylum Mollusca; class Scaphopoda; order Dentaliida; family Dentaliidae; genus Pictodentalium; species Pictodentalium vernedei. Next base: position 865,152,572 of record CM062296.1, on the reverse strand, counting down.
CGGAGATCCACAATGATGGGAAATCGGCAGACAGTAACGCAAGGGAAACGATACCGGCGACGCCAACATTCACCACTGACCGTGGTGTATCTTTTGCCGAGAAGGTAAGAGCCCTTTCTAAACAACCTCAAAAGGATAATACGGCCAAACACCGGACGAATAAACAACCACATCAACCGCTGCAAAACCCTTGCGTAGTCGTCACAAGGGTTCCCACAAAGATCAATGATGGGGATATTGATGAAGCCCTGTCGGGATACTCGTGGGGGAGACTAATATCTAAGACTACAGGCAACCGTACGTGGAAAATTAAAGTAAAATGCCCCAATAGAGCCATAAAACTTAACTTCATTAACAAAGGTGTTTGTATAAACGGACAAAAATATGAGACTGAGGAGTATCGTGTTTTGCCTCAGCCCACACAATGTCATAAATGCCAGAAATTTGGCCATATGTCGAACAGATGCAAAGGAGAGTTGCGTTGCATGAAATGCGGCGAAAAACATATAACAAAGTCGTGCAAGGTTTCAACACTGAAATGCCCAAATTGTAACGGGCAACACCCAAGCAATTATCGGGGGTGTCCCCACTACAAAAAAGTTAAAACCGACATAGAACTCTAAAGCTATTAATGTCAACAGCGTAGAAAACTCAACCTCTCCACATTCGATGTGCAACCTAATGGCTGGTTCAATTTTTAATATAATGAACAAACACTTCGACGTCAGTCTTTCCGACATATGTAAAGAAGTTGGGAAAACAGCATCCAAATTATATCGAACTCAAATTTCTTCCTCGCTAATAGAAGCCGCCATAAATAAAATATAAATCACACCCACAACACGTTAACTAGTAAAATTACGTCAGGTACTGAACACCTATGGATAAGTTGAAAATAATTCAGCGGAACGCTCGAAGCGTTAACTGCAAAAGCTCACAGATGCCCGATTACTTCACAAACGTAGATGTAATTGGTATCAGCGAAACATGGTTGAAGCCAAGTAAGACATTTTTGCTAAGTGGATTCAACATCATTAGACGAGACCGTCCCACACAACGTGGAGGCGGAGTCGCTCTCCTCATAAGGCAGGACTTAAAATATAAAACGATATCAAGCGATCATCTCAACGCAGAGGTGATTGCCGCTGAGATTGAACTAGATCATAAAAAAGTTGCCGTAATCTCATATTATAATGAACCGAAAAAAACAGTTGACAGCAAAGTCTTTAAATTCTTTGTGAAAAATCACAAACACTGTATTTTCTTAGGTGATTTCAATGCCAAACATCAGGTTTTCGGATGCAATAAAACGGAGCCCAATGGCGACGCTCTCTTCAATATCATCGAACAATTTGATCTTTTTGTATTAAATAACGACCACGACATTACTCACGTCAGTAACAACACCCTTCACCAATCCGACATCCTTGACCTAATGATAACCAGTAAATATATGTGGGGGACGATGATTTAGGTAGCGACCACCTGCCTGTTCATGCTACATTACACGGTTGCAGCGGACCCGCAAGATACCCCACAATGAGGAGGAGGAATCTATCCAAAATTGACTGGGACCTCTTCAGAAAAATAATTCAGGTTAAAATAAACAAAAACGACCCAATGAATACCTGCGAGCTCGAGCAAGCATGTACCAATCTCAGTGAAGTCATTAACAACACTCTTGATGATATTTATCCCAAACAGACAGTTAAACCGCGGGCCAACAGAATAACTGAAACCACACTCCAAATAATAAAACAAAAAAGAAAGGCCTTCCGTGCATACAAATCAGAAAAACTTCCAACTAAAAAGGTCGAACTTAAAGCCGTGTATAATCGCCTCCACGGCGAAGTTGAAAAAGCAATAGCAAATGACAATCGCGTGAGATGGGAAAAAGCAACGGAAAATCTAAATGGACTCAGGAAGACTAAAAAGTTTTGGGGTACTTTAAAAACCCTTACTGGACAAAAACATAAAGACGCCAACAGTAAGGCACTAAAGATCAACGATGGAACTATGGCCCTGGATGACAAGGCGAAGGCTAGCGCCTTTGCTGAGCTCCTTAAGAAATATCATCGTCCACATGAGGGCGATAGGTTTGATGACGAGTTCAAAGAAAAAGTAAACAAATTTGTTCAAGATAACAAGACAACGTTTAACGATGCCAACTTCAGCCAAACGCCCGAGGACGGAGATGGCCATGAACTCACGGAACCGATAAGCAAAGAAGAAGTGGCTAACACAATTAAAAAATGTAAGTCTTCTTCTTCCCCAGGAGGGGACGAGGTCTCATACAAAATCCTGAAACAATGTCCCAACACTTTTTTCGGTAGACTCACCAACCTCCTAAACTGCTGTCTCTCTAGTGGATACTTCCCAAAATGTTGGAAAGTAGCTACAGGAGTCATGATACCCAAACCCGACAAGGATTTGAGCAACCCAGCTAGTTACCGCCCAATCAGCCTACTCAGCTGTATTGGAAAAATTTTCGAACGGATTCTCACGACTAGACTCCGCAGCCATCTCGAATCAATCAGCTTTTTCAATAAGTGGCCAAGGGCATACAGGAGCCAAAGAGAGGGAATCGAGCATGTTTATAGACTGGTAGATTATATGAAAACGGCGTTCAGTCAAAATGAAATAGGAACCGCGCTATTACTCGACGTAGAAAAAGCGTTTGACTCTGTCTGGCACAATGGCATGAGATACAAACTAGCTAAAATCGGGCTACCTACCAAAATTCTAGGGATCCTATCATCATTTTTATCTGATCGAAAAATCAAAGTGAGGGTCAACCGCGAAGTGTCAGCCGAGGTAAAACTCGAAGCGGGCACTCCACAGGGTTCGGTCCTCAGCCCGCTTCTATTTATAATATATGTGAATGACATTGACAAACTAGGGAAGAACCATGCTGAACTATCTCAATTCTCAGACGACAAAGGAATGTGGACGGCCAGTAAGTCTGGAAACATAATACAAAACCGCCTGCAGGATACCATCCGCGACCTGCAAGACTGGTGCGCTCTGTGGCGCATCAAGCTAAATGCCACGAAAACACAAAGAATCACATTCTATAAAAAAACAAAGGAAAAAGCCTGTCCCTAATATTGAGCTTAAGCTTTACGATCATAAACTTGAAGCTAGTAATGAGGCAAAGTTTCTGGGATTCAACCTGGATAGCAGTCTCAATCTAAACAATCACATAAACGCAGTCACCGTCAAAGCCACTAAACGCATCAATTTCCTGAAAATGATTAGAGGTAAAAATTGGGGAGCCAATAAAGAAATTTTCCTCAATCTTTACAAATCATATATACGCCCAGTACTAGAGTATGGGGCCATAATAACAAGTGACCTGAATAAAACCAACATTGAAAAACTACAACGTGTCCAAAATCATGCCTTGCGCGTGGCTCTGCGCAAGCCCACGTGGACATCGATAAAACAACTTCACGAGATAGCAAAAATAGACACTATAGCAATGCGCTTAAAAGATCTTCAAAGCAAAACTCTAAATAGACTTCAAGACAGCGAATTAATAATAGAACTCAATGCGCATCGCGTCCTCAATAGGAAAACTAAATAATCTGGGGCATGTCTATCGAAAGGGTTAAAGATTATATCTTTGTGATGGGGTGAGCCAGGCATTCTGTGACCTAAATTTAGAACTGGCTGCGGGTGACACGATACGCACGAAAGCTTGCCTCTGTTACCAGTGGGAGTTGCAAACAGCGAGGAAAATCTCCACCTGCTGCCGGGTCTCCCCTCCCTGAGATATAAATCTCGGGGAAAAATGCTGGCTTCCCCATCCAAAAGGACGGAAAAGTTGTAAATTAAAAACCGAATTGCTCTAATTTCCAGCTCTCTATCTTTTCTACCTCCTCTATCTCATCAGACACACGACCAAACTTAATGACAAACTATGAGGGATTGAAACAATCCTCAAGCAAAGATGTGCAGAAAACCTAACAAGACCAAGGCAAGGATTGAAACAATCTTGCCAGCGAACAGCCCTTTAAGGGCTTTTTTTTTTCTTTTCTTTTTTTTTTTTCTTTTTTTTGTGTGGGTGTGGGGGGGGGGGGTTGGAGGTCATTTGGAATTCCCGAAGGATAACCAGATACCTCAAATCACATACGGCATCCTATCTCCCAGAAGGCTTGATGGATGACTCCCGGTTTTTTCAAACTAAACTGTTGTTGCTTTCTCCATTCCTTTTTTGTAACCGCTGTGGTCATATACCGGGGCCGCTACCAAACCGGCGTTGCTGTTTGGTTTTCTTTTTTCTTTTTCCCCTAAAATTGCCATCGCACAACTTTATATTCTGGCTCGCCACCATGGTGGGACTCAAACCTCTACCATCGCCAAGCTGGAACCGAATAGAGCCCACTCCCTAATAGTCTTAATGGCGTTGAGGGTTTGGTCTTTGACAATCTATCACTCCAATGCAAACTGCCGGGAATTCTAACCGCGTGCATACCCCTTCAGACCCCATTTGAGGCAATAGGAAAGCTAGGCCTGTGTGATCCAAGATCCAAGTGAAATAAAATAAGGCTAACCGGGTCGCAGGGGATTTGTAAATCCCACATCGTCCCTGCGCGCCTTCGGCGCGCTAAAACCTTTCATTCACTCATCTGACAGGGTCGAAAGGGGCATGCCCCATAGCGTCACTGCGCGCCTTCGGCGTGCAAAAACCATTCCGTTCGCGATCTGACAGCATCAAAATGGATCTTGAATCCGACCTAGGTGTATATTGAGCCAGGGGATGTAGAGAAAGACAGCAATGCCTTCAATGCCTTCGAAAAAATCACCGAGTTCTATAATGGCGAGAAACAATACATCGACTTGAAAATTCATTCATCTATCACATCAAACACATCTTTGATTTTGTCTTTTTCTATTGTTACTCGTTCAAGTTTATGGCTTCCTTCAGTAATGATAGTATAAATGCATGTGCCAATGTCCATCTGACAGGGTCGAAAGGGGCATGCCCCATAGCGTCACTGCGCGCCTTCGGCGTGCAAAGACCATTCCGTTCGCGATCTGACAGCATCAAAATGGATCTTGATTCCGACCTAGGTGTATATTGAGCCAGGGGATGTAGAGAAAGACAGCAATGCCTTCAATGTGATCAATATTCATCCTGGCAGCATCATACATGCAACACTGGTAGAACACAAGCCTTCTACAGACGCATGGTTAATGTCATTGAACAGTTACCTGATTAGCATTGTCATCGATGCACTTTTGTTACGAATTCTGTATATTTGTTTTTGGTACCCCTATTAATGTCATATTGGATGTTTTGTTTTATTCATTGAACCAGTGAGTTCTGTTAATAAATGTGCATCGACAGAAGTGAGTTGTTTTTGCTTCTACCCCTCAACCGAAAAACTTTCGGGGGCCGGTTTGACTCAAATGTAGAGGCCGGTGTGGTTTTGTTGAAACAAATAGGTATCAAATCTTGAAAAGTTTTCGGGGCCGGTTTGGGTCAAATGTAGAGGCCCGTTGGGGTGAAAATGTTGGAGGCCGGTTTGGGTGTATGCCACCCTTTGAAAAAAACAGTGTTTACAGACGATTTCGGCCAATGGATAGCAATTATAAATTTTAACAAGAGGCCCCAAGGGGCCTGAGGGCGCTCACCTGACATGGTAGCCTAAATATCAACCCAGAGAATTGATTTCAACAGGTTGCATCTGCTCCTCCTAAAAAAAGCTTATACCAAATATCCAAAGATTCTGACCAGTGGATCTAAAAAAGAGAAAATTTTTAAAGAATATTCCTCATATTGAACTAAGTTATAATTCGGGCTCCCACAGGGACTTGGCTTTAACAAACTTAAATCTCCCCCCCCCCCCCCCCCCCCCCCCCCTAAGGATGCTGCACACCAAATATCAAAATATTCCGACTGCTGGATCTGAAGAAGAAGATTTTTAAAGAAAAATCCTCATTTTGAACTAAGTTACAATTCAAGCTCCCACAGTGAGTCCAAATATGGACCTAGGGACTTGGCTTGAACAAACTTGAATCTCACCCCTGTAAGCATGGTGCATACCCAATATCAAAAGATTCTGCCTGCTGGATCTTGATAAGAAGATTTTCAAAGAAATTTGCCTGAAATGCGCTAAGTTCGAATTCGAGCTTCTATAGTGAGCCCAATTATGAATCTAGGGAGCCGATTTGAACAAACTTGAATCAGATCCACCCCACAATGTTGCATACCAAATATCAAAAGATTCTGCCTGCTGAATCTGGAGAAGATTTTTTAAGAAATTTGCCTGAAATGCACTAAGTTCAAATTCGAGCTTCTATAGTGAGCCCCAAATATGAATCCAGGGGGCCGATTTGAACAAACTTGAATCAGATCCACCCTCAATGTTGCATACCAAATATCAAAAGATTCTGCCTGCTGGATCTGGAGAAGAAGATTTTTTAAGAAATTTGCCTGAAATGCACTAAGTTTGAATTCGAGCTTCTATGCTGAGCCCAAATATAAATCCAGGGGGCCACTTTGGACAAACTTGAATCAGATTCACCCCACGATGTTGTATACCAAATATCAAAAGATCCTGCCTGCTGGATCTGGAGAAGATTTTTTAAGAAATTTGCCTGAAATGCACTAAGTTCGAATTCGGGCTTCTATAGTGAGCCCAAATATGAATCCAGGGGGCCGATTTGAACAAACTTGAATCAGATCCACCCCACAATGTTGCATACCAAATATCAAAAGATTCTGCCTGCTGGATCTGGAGAAGAAGATTTTTTAAGAACTTTGCCTGAAATGCACCAAGTTCGAATTCGGGCTTCTATAGTGAGCCCAAATATGGATCCAGGGGGCCGAATTGGACAAACTTGAATCAGTTCCACCCCACAATGTTGCATACCAAATATCAAAAGATTCTGCCTGCTGGATCTGGAGAAGAAGATTTTTTTAAGAAATTTGCCTGAAATGCACTAAGTTCGAATTCGGGCTTCTACAGTGAGCCCAAATATGAATCCAGGGAGCCGATTTGAACAAACTCCAATCAGATTCACCCCACAATGTTGCATACCAAATATCAAAAGATTCTGCCTGCTGGATCTGGAGAAGAAGATTTTTTAAGAAATTTGCCTGAAATGCACTAAGTTCGAAATCCGGCTCCTATACTGAGCCCAAATATGAACCCAGGGGGCCGATTTGAACAAACTTGAATCAGATCCACCCTACAATGTTGCATACCAAATATCAAAAGATTCTGTCTGCTGGATCTGGAGAAGAAGATTTTTTAATCTTTTTCCCATTGCCTACAGTGTTAAAAAGTGCTGACTCAGCACTTTTTCAAAGTCCTGAAAAAAGTACCTTGTGATCAAACCGATAGGGATTTTTTTTAACCATTCTATTCTACTGGATAAAAGTAAGCTTTATACAAAATAAGAATTCTCTGTGCCGTGTAGTTTTGGAGATATGGGAGTTTTAAGGTTTTTCCTATTTTTAGCTTCCGAGGTTCCCACGGGGCAATGAGAAATTTTTTTTTTTGTATCAATCAACTACATATGACCCATTATCATCTCATATCAAATTTGGTTCAAATCGACCTGACGGTTCTGAAAATAGAAATTTTAGGCGTGGCCAAAATTTTTGCCCCTCACATAACGAAGGCAAATAATGCCCGACAAACTTCTCTTGAACAAACGTGAGTCTATACCTCTAAAGGAAGCTGTACACTAAATATCAAGTCTCTGCTATTGCTGGTTCTTGAGAAGAAGATTTTTTAAGAAATGGAACATTTTTGCCCCTTCCCTCTGCTCAATATGAGCTGAAACCTAATTTGACAAAAAATCAAAATGCCCTTATATAACCCCTACTCACATGAAATTTCATTAATATGCGGTCAGTGGTTTGGGAGAAAAAGGCCCAAACACCACCTTCACGACGGACGACGGACGACAGACGCCGGACGACGGACAAAAAGTGATAAGAAAAGCTCACCCTGACTTTCAGTCAGGTGAGCTAATAATAGATGCTGGTTTCGTTGATCATTCATCCTCTGTTGATTCTGATTACTGTGTTCTTTCGCGCCACCACGATTTACCGAGAGGTACCGATAGGTATCGGTAGGTACCGAGAGGTACGGAAAAAAAGCTTTTTAGAAATTATTTTCACAATAAATTTAATGCAAACGATATATTTCATGCATTTATTTCTGGAAATGTGGCCATTAATGTTGCAATTTGTCGCGATAATCATAGTTTGGACTTTTTTATTGAATAGCGCGGTTGACCTCTCGGTAAATCGTGTTTTCTCGGTTTGACAAGAGGCACCGAGAGGTACGCAAAAAAAGTTTCTTGAATATCATGTTCACAATAAATTGAATGCAAACGTTATATTTCATGCATTTTATGCATTTATTTCGGGGATTTGGTCATTAATGTTGCAATTTTACGTGATAATCACAAAAAGCTTTTTATAAATTATTTTCACAGTAATTTTAAATTGAATGCAAACGGTATATAAAAAATGACGTAAAGTAAAATCAGCAATGTTTGTTTTTATTCTATATGGATAATAAAGACAAGTTTCAGAATTATTTCAGTACTTATTTACTTTATTTGTTATAATTATTTACAGGTGTGAGAATATATTTAGAATGTGTGTATATTCTTGAATTTTGTGGTTACCTCTGGCTGACAATTTCGCTAATTAATTAGATGTGCCTATCCGACTCAGTCTACTGTCTTGTCGCCTACATGAGAGACTACTTTCATCCACAGTAGCTAGGTGTGTTGCTATTTTGTAAAAGCAAAACTGCGACTTTAAGTTTACTAAAAACACACTACTCTCAACGTCGGGTCACCAAAGAAAATGATTTGGCTTGGGTACATGGTCAGAAAAACTCTCAATAGGATATAAACTTGGATTTGAATTTTGTTCCCCAGTCTGATCATTGATTTAACTATCATCATGTCATCCTTGCTTTATCCATGCGGCGTTTGTGGCGAAGAATGTCACCAGATAAAGAGCATTCACACTTCTGACTTCAGAGTGTGAGCACCTCAGCAAGAACATCATGGGAGCACTCGGCTGGAACTACCAGCAAGGCTGCAAAACACCATTTCAGCTCTGGGCGTCTCTCATCCCATCACCTGGACTATCCAGGAGAAGGGCGAGAGCGTCTATCTGACACTGGAATTCGCTACAGAAGAAAAGATCGCACCACCCCCAAGGGTAGAGGTAGTACCTTTAGTGAGAGGACCCCCTCTCACACTGGTCCTCACCCAAGGGGGTCTGGAGGCCCTGAAAAGAGAAGGAAACCGAGAAGAAAAAGCCCGTCCACCAAGCGGGGGATGCCCGACGCTTGGAGGCATTCTTGGAGATGAAGAAAGAGAACGGTGAGGAAAAGAAAGAGCCAGAGGCGGCCACCACTTCCCCTCCCACAGACAGCTCCATCCAAATGCCGGCTTCCCAGTCGGTATAGTCGGATGTAGAAAAGTTTGTGGAGACTGAGGTGGAAATGGAAGCTGCCCTCTCGCCTCTTCCTGATCTCCACTCGCCTATTCCTTCTAAACCAAAATGCCAGGACGCAGACGACAGGCTTGATCTCGAACATCTTACGGGAAAACAAGATACAAGGGGACCTTCACAGGCAAAGGATTGACAGGAATTACCAACTATTCCCCCAACAAGTCGAAGAAGCCAAAAAAACTAATAGACGCCAGAAACCTACAACAACAAAAGACTCAGCAATCACCCATAACCACTCCAGACTCGGCTAGGACCAGACCCTACAAAACTCGCCAATCACCATCAGGCAGCCCACCAACAACACTAACTACCACTGTCTCTCCTTCCAAACCTCCACCTCTGAAAAAGAAGTAGAAAAGACATAAGCGCCGCTAACAACCTACAACTTCTCCTTTACCACGGTCGGACACTTCAAAATTCTACAGCTAAAGCGGGTCGAAAGGGGCTTGCTGCCTAAACCGTCCCGGTCTAGTCCAATGACGGGCAACTTCCCAAGAACGGGACGACTCAAGACAGGACAAAACTGCAGCCATGCGAGGACAAGACAATAACAAACAAATATTGCCCTTTAAGGGCCTTTGAACAACTTGGCCTACCTTTTAACTTGCAGGCGCTACGCAGTCTACTCCGATGACGGGCACGATCCCAACGACGGAACAACCTGAGACAGGAGAAGGATTGCGGCCTCATTGGAGCCACATACTATGGCCTATAAATTATTTATTTTCAAACGACAGTAGAAATAAATAAATAAATAAATAAATAAATAAATTAAATAAATTAAATAAATAAATAAATAAAATAAATAAATAAATTAAAAACAATTTTAAACCAGCCAAGTCTTCGACTTGCAGGTCCAAAGCCCTGGTAAATGGTGATAGGAATTGTTTGTTTTCTTCAACGTACGGCAATGTCAAGCCGAGAGGACACGATTTACCGAGAGGTCAATCGCGATACTCAGTAAATAACACCCAGCTGTGAGTATCACGACAAATTGCATCATTAATGACCAAATCCCCGATTTAAATGTAAACTGTCCCCTAGACGTTTCGTCCCCTGCTTGGTGGAACGTTTCGTCTCCGTGACAGGGTGGGACGTTTCGTCCCCAGTTGGGGACGAAATGTCCCACTTCAATACCAAATTATTGAGAAGATATGGGATTGGATTTTTTTTCATGAATGAGGGAAGCATCTGCTCGTAACCAATGATGGTCACTCATATGGTATCGACGTTGGATTTTATCCATAATTAGATATCATATTAGCAGGCTATAATACAAACAATGATTTTGGAGTGTTTATATCACAAAACTGGATATAACACCAACACAGCGCTGAGAAAATATTTGAAACAGTTTTTGGCACTTCCATTCCTGCCCAATCTGCACATTAGACAAACATTCGACCATTTAGCAAGAAAGGCCAACACAGAGAGTTTTCAACAGTTCGTGCAATACTTGACAGAACAGTGGATGGAGAACGAAAGTTTTCCCATGTCAGACTGGTGCATCTTCGATCACACCATACGAACGAACAATCACACTGAAGGCATGTATTGAGATTTTCTAGTAATTTAAAATAATTAAATTTAAGATGCAGCGATAAGTTCTTTTATTTTAATTTATGACAACCAGACTGAATAAATATGTATTTAAATTAGTTTTTAATAATCTAATGACCTGTGAACAACAGAATTTTTAATAGAAATTAGTAAGATATACCAGATGGGTAAAACCAAAAAGTAATGTAAATTTTAATTCATGTTCAATGTTATTTTATGATTCCTTTGTTTCATGTTCACGTTAACCCTTTACCTAAAATAGCGGTTACAAAAGCATTAACGGTGACAACATTAAACTGAAACCATATAAACATGTTTATCATTAGAAAAGGTTTGTCGAACGAGTTCTAATGATATCCATGCTTATATGATTTTATTATTATTTTATTTATTATATGATTATTATTATAGCATAAATATAACGGGAAGAGGGGTGTACAGAAATTACTCAGCCAAACTGATTCTGAAGGGGAAAAGAATTCTGAACCAACTAAAACTTTTAGGGAAAAATAGTTTCAACAAGGTCTTTGTGGGGAAAACGCTGTGGGAGAGGGTGGGTTTACCAAGTATAACGTATGGCACGGACGTGATTCCATTAAACCAAACCGTTACTAAGAAGTTGGAAAATACTCAAAATGATGCCGGCAGATGGATAACAGGGTCGAGTAATGCTGCAGCTTTGGAAGCAGTAAGGGGGGAGCTTGGGTGGATGAAAATCAAGGACAGGGTAGATTTGGGAAAACTGTGTTACTTTAACTTCTTGAGAAACCTGCCTGACAACCGGTGGTGCAAATTGATGCTCGATACCATTTGGAATTCTAATATAGAAACGGGGTGGTCAAAACATGTGAGGGAACTAATGGACAATTACTCTATAGAGGTCACTAACATAGAAGTAGGAATGAAAGAAGGCAAAAGGTTTGTCAAAGAGAGAGTCATGGAAGATTGCAATCGAAACTGGCGAGCAGGGGTTAGCGTGAAAAGATCACTGCAGGGGTTACAATATAAAGAAAAGCCAGCTTTTGAGAAGTACCTAGATGGCACCTTTGGAGGGTCACTGCTGTTCAAACTGAGATCAAGATCACTGGAGCTTCGGGGAAAAATTGGGAGAGATGGGGAAAAGGGATGCCAAATGTGCCACTCTGGAGTAGTGGAGACCCTGGAACATTTTCTCTTGGAATGCCCACAGTATATACCTCATAGAATAAAATTTACTGGAAGAATAATGCAGAAGTGGGGTGAAGAAACAAAGGATAGATGGCTGAAGGGGGACACGAGGGAGAGGGTAGGAATGCTTATTGAAAAATTGAAAAAGAGGAAGTGAGGGACACTATTAAGCAGTTTATATCTGAATGCTGGGAGGAGAGGAGGGGAAGAGGGGGTGGGGTGCAGGGGGAATGATGGCCTTCTCTTATGAGGACCGCGACAAATCAGCGGCTGGCCAAAGAGTTATTATTATTTAAATTTAAAACGGAAGTATTTTTTAAGAGAGTCGTTAGGTAAAGGGTTAAAGGGTTATCAATAAAATTTATGTAGATATAATGTATATATTATTTGGTATAATGTAATGTAAACTGTAAACTTTGTTATTGATTGTTTAACTTTTGGAAATCAAATAAAGTTATATCAATGAAATATACCTCTGTTAGCTATTTATAACACTCATCCTTTACAGGAATTTGGGGACGAATCGTCCCGGGAACGAAACGTCCCACCAATAGGGGACGAATAGTCTCGGTGACGAAACGTTTCGGGGACGAATCGTCCCGGGGACGAAACGACCCGATCCCAATAAATGCATAAAATATACCGTTTGCATTTAATTATTGTGAAAATAATTGATAAAAAGCATTTTTCCGTACCTCTCGGTACCTCTTGTCAAACCGAGAAAACACGATTTACCGAGAGGTCATTCGCGCTACTCAATAAATAACACCAAGCTGTGATTATCGCGACAAATTGCATCATTAATGACCAAATCTCCCAAATAAATGCATAAAATGCATTAAATATACCGTTTGCATTTAATTTATTGTGAAAATAATTTATAAGAAGCCTTTTTTGCGTACCTCTCGGTGCCTCTTGTCAAACCGAGAAAACGCGATTTACCGAGAGGTCATTCGCGCTGCTTAATAAATAACATCAAGCTGTGATTATCGCGACGAATTGCACCATTAATGACCAAATCCCCCGAAATAAATGCATAAAATGCATTAAATATACCGTTTGCATTCAATTTATTGTGAAAATAATTTATAAGAAGCTTTTTTTGCGTACCTCTCGGTGCCTCTTGTCAAACCGAGAAAACATGATTTACCGAGAGGTCAACCGTGCTACTCAATAAATAACTCCAAACTATGATTATCGCGACAAATTGCATCATTAATGGCCACATTTCCAGAAATAAATGCATAAAATACATGAAATATATCGTTTGCATTCAATTTATTGTGAAAATAATTTCTAAAAAGCTTTTCTTCCGTACCTCTCGGTACCTACCGGTACCTCTCGGTAAATCGTGGTGGCCTTCTTTCGAACTATCCGAAGGTGCCCGACTGTCCCAATGGTTTCCGTGACAACACAGCCTCGGGACAACTCGATTCGAGCCGATTTTCCTGGACAACTCGGCCCCGTCTTGGGCCGAGTTGTCCCGGTTTTGTGGGCCAACTTGTCCCGATTTATTTTAACATTTGTAAGATTTTTTGTTTAACTTCAAGAGTTTTAAAAATGAATTTAGCTGTATTATTAATATGTTTGTGATATATTTTAGACACATTTAAAAATATTTATTATAAATTTGAACAAAATATGAAGTACTTACATGTTGTTTGAATTAAATTCCACAGTAAAATATATCATTTATAATCCTCCGCGATATTCAAAAATTATTCAGAATTACATCCACATTAGCATGAATACGTTCAGCCAGCACTACGAACTGATGAACTGCCAGAAAAATATGTGTTCAATTCAGGATTGTTTTAGCTTCTTGCTTATTAAAACATGTCTAGTGTGCTTGTTTGTTTTGTAATTGCATTGAAATGATCATTGTTAACATAACTTAACAATTATTTGAGTGTTGTTTATGTTTGTTTAACATTGCGTGCATTGTGTGTATGAGAGGGCGCGTGTATGTACCTGTTTTGTTCTACGCCTGCCTTGGGTCCCTTGTGTCTAAACGCCAAAGCTGCCTAAATGAAAACTTAATGAAATGTCATCATGGAAACAGCCTCGCATGAGCTTGAAGCTTGTTGCTGAATCCATTTCCTCCTATGTCTCTTGTTATGTAAGCTATACTTGTATTTTCTTGTCTTTTTGTATCTAGATACTACGGAAATAAATACTGTTTAGGCCTAAAAAAATCTGTTTCTCAGGCCCTCCCGCATGGTCCTTTTGGCTGCCGCATGCTCTCTTTTTATAACTAAGTTAAACTTAAAAAAAAATAAAAATTAAATGGTTTATGTCTGCTATTTTACCCAAGTTAAAAAATTGATGAATTTGTCCCTTGAGTGCAAGAAGGCTTTGCAATGCTTTAGCATTGCAAAGCCTTCTTGCACTCAAGGGATGAAATACACCACCACCCATGCTATTCTGTAGATTATGAGGCCTAAACCTTGAACCAAGAACATGAACTTTTGATGCAAAGAAGTAATTACTGAAATAAAAAATAAAATAAAAAACCGCTCGTCTGCATGCAATTTTACAAATAATGGCATGAGAAACAGATGATCTACTTTGTGTGGCCTTAAACTAATTATTTGAGTGTTTTTTATGTTTGTTTAACACTGATATGACTTCACTAATTGATTGTGTTTTTTTTAACTGAAATGATTACTGTTAATAATTAATCATTAGTTGTTTTTAAATATGTTCTTTCATACTGCTTGTAATTTGTTTTTATCTGAAATATAAAATACATTGTAATATTTTATGTTTATCTTTCAAATGTTATATTCTCTTTGTTCAATGTATATGTCGTGTTTGGGTTGCCGTAGGCAACTTCCGCTTTTTATTGTTTGTTTTCTCCGAAGCGATGTCATGAAATGTGCTCCACATTTTATCGTCTTCTAATTCATAATGTTATGTCTTTTGTTCTCTCGCATATCACAGTGTGAGTTATGAGTACTTGCTAAGATATAATCGTTCATTACTGGGTGTCGTATAAGCCCGTTCTCTCGAAAAGGTGAAATTTATTGGGAGTACCGGGGTCTCGCACAGCAAATGTCAAACTACGGAAACCCGTACGCGCCATATTTATCGGCCACTACGTGTTCTCATTATCATCTATATTCTCGTTTCAACGTGTTCCACGTTCGGAAAGGTGTTACTGTATTACCCATACAATACTTATCATGTTTTTCAATTTGTTTCAGCTTTTTACCATCAAATAAAGCACATTTACTCGAACAGACAATGGTGTTTTGGTTAGCTAGCTGCTCCAGGCAGTAAAGTAAAAAGACTGTGTACACATGCAACCACAGAATTACAAAGAATATTAGTGCCTTTATTCTCTTGAAATGGAATTGAAAACGGACGACACTACTAACAGAAGAGTTAGAACACTTACCGAGAAGGGTGAAGAAGAATATAATCTACGTAAAACCGAAAATAAGTTTCGTTTAGAAAAAGCGCGGGACAATGTAGAAGCAATAATTGCAAGATCAACTGATTGTGCTCCGGATTTAAATTCTCTAAGACAGCTAGGGAAGGAATTGTCGATTGCAAAATCAGAGTACTTTGAGGAGGCAGAAAAGTTTAAACCTTTTTAATTCAGACAAACACATTAGACAGTAATCAAGAACTGGACAGCTATGTCCATCGGTTCGACAAGTGTAAATTTGCTGTCGATCGAGTGATTCAGCAAATTAAAATTTTGAAAAGTGAAGCTCTCGATGGTGTTTCTGTCACATCAAAACACCCCTCTAGTCGCAGCTCGATCGCAAATACTGCGCTCACACAGAAACGAGCAAATGTGGAAGTACAGCGTACGAAGTTACGATTTGTCGAACAACAATCAGCCTTGGTGAAACAGAAAGCTGAACTCGAAGCCAATATGACTGTTCTAAATCAACAAAAAGAAAGAGCTATTGCTGAAGCTGAGGTTAAAGCTCTTGAGCATTCTGAACGCGAGTGGAAAAGTTCGTGCCCCTCATTGTCTATTTCGAAAGAGCCGATTGATCGAATTGAGTTCACCCAACAGTACGTGAACCAACAACGTGAATTTAACAATACTGTTGGGCCTAGATGTTCAAATGCAAATCCTACAGTCGTAACTGTAAATAACCCCGAAAATATTTTAAGTGCCTCCCGTGATAAATTTAATTAAAAAAATGTCAGAGATTATTTTGGTGACCGTCCTATCAACAGTGTATTGAACCCAAATGCTGATGAGTTTCGGTCCGCAGAGGTTAATCAGTTTCCGGGTTTCACTGAACCACCCATGGTCAAAAACGACCCAATGTTTGATTTCACAACATTTCTGTTGAAGAACGACCTACTTCTTTCTCGTTTTACCAATTTCAACGATCGACCCGAATCGTTCGCCACGTGGAAGGCAAGTTTTCTAGCAATAGTCCGAGAACTTAAAGTGACTCCCTTTGAAGAACTAGACTTACTAGTGAAATGGCTAGGCCCCGAGTCGTCTAAGTCTGCTTTAAGTATTCGCAGTTCTAATGTGAGTGACCCCATCAGAGGTTGTCAAAGAATTTGGGAACGCCTCGATGAGCGTTACAGCAGACCAGAGATGGTTGAGTCTGCGCTGAAGGCTAAGCTCCAAAACTTTCCAAAAATCACTAATCAAGATCCAAAAAAGTTATACGATCTCCTTGACATTCTGACAGAAATCGAGTCATCAAAAAAAAACAGACAATATTCTACTGTTTTATCATACTATGATTCTTCATCCGGAATGATTCCGATAGTGACCAAACTTCCTTATGGGATTCAGGAGAAGTGGGCGTCGCAAGCGTCGAAATACAAGATACGTGAAAAAGTTTCGTTTCCCCCTTTTTCATTCTTTGTGAAATTTATAAAAGAGATAAGCACAATGAAAAACGATCCTGCATTCAGCTGTGGCAATTCAGCTGCGGTAAACCCAGTTTACAAAAAAGATACTCATATCAGTAGGTACAACCCCAAATCACCACCTAGTAACCCATCTGTTCTAAATAGAAAAACTGACGTAAATCAGAAAAGTGGTCTTTCGACTGAGAAATGTCCAATTCACAAGGCAAGTCACGCATTAAGTACTTGTCGTGGTTTCAGAGAAAAACCCTTTGAGGAACGTAAGCAATTTCTTAAAGATAAAAACATTTGTTTTAAGTGTTGTACCTCAACAAAGCACATGTCGAGAGATTGCCATACTAATGTAAAGTGTGAAGACTGTAGCAGTACATTTCACTGCACCGCAATGCATCGCGATAAATTCACGTCCCCAGATGGCGGGGAGAGTTCACCTGATAAATCGTTAATAGTTGATTCAAAGTGTACACAATTGTGTGGCGATAATTTCAGTGGGAGATCATGTGGTAAAATTATACCCGTGAACGTATTTTCGAAGGAAAATCCAGAAAAAATATTAAGAGTCTACGCCATACTCGATGATCAGAGCAATCGAACACTCGCGAGATCGGAGCTTTTTAATACTCTAAGTGTTGAAGGGGAGATAACGCATTATACTCTCTCATCGTGCGCTGGCAGTGTTTCGAGATCCGGGAGACGCGCTAGCAATCTGTGTATCAGTGCTCTCGACGGAGTTTCGGTGTTCGATTTACCAGATGTTTTAGAATGTTGTGACATATCCAACGATCGGTCGGAAATTCTCACACAGACGTTGTTCAACACTACCCCCATTTGAGTGAAATTGAAAGTCGTATACCGCCATTGGATCAAATTTCAGATATCCAACTCTTAATTGGGAGAGACCTTCCTGATGTCCATCATGTTCATGAGCAAATGATAGGGCCAGTAGGAACACCCTTTGCCCAACGACTTTCTTTGGGTTGGGTTATCATTGGGGATGTGTGTTTAGGCAAAGTCCACAGACCTAACCTTGTCAATGTGAATAAAACTCAGATTATGAAGGGTGGTAGAGGGACAATTTTTGAGCCCTGCAAAAACAATTTACTTCTGAAAGAAAACGTTCTCCCAAAGCCCCCTCCTGTGTGTTCGATCGAGTCACGTGACTTTTCAGGTGATTCAGTTTTGAAGAAAAGTGGTGATGACGATAAGTTAGGTCTGTCCGTAGAAGATAGGAAATTTCTTAAGCTCATGGACAGTGAATTTTATAAAAACGAAAATGGTAACTGGACAGCTCCGCTGCCGTTTAGAAATCCGAATCAGGTGATGCCCGATAATAGACTGCATGTGTTACGTCGCGCGAAAGCTTTGGACGTGAACCTTTGGAAAAATCCAGTAAAAAGGTCTCATTTTGTAACCTTCATGCAAAAAGTTTTAAGTAGTGGTGCGGCTGAGGGCGCTCCAGCTTCTTGTAACTCTGTATGCTGGTATCTTCCCATTTTTGGCGTATACCATCCCAAAAAACCGTCACAAATTAGAGGTGTGTTCGACTCATCCGATGTTTTCGAAGGTGTTTCATTAAATAGTGTGCTGATGTCTGGCCCAGACTTAGTGAATAGTCTCCTAGGAGTTTTGATAAGATTTCGGAAGGAATTAGTGGCTGTTACCGCAGACATAGAACAAATGTTCTACCAATTTTATGTGAAGGACGAGCATCGAGATTTCTTGCGTTTTTTCTGGTACAAAGACAATAATCCCGATTTACCGATAATTGAATATCGCATGTGTGTCCACGTGTTCGGGAATAGCCACTCGCCGGCAGTAGCTTCCTACGGCTTGCGAAAGACAGTAGAAAACTGTGCACAAATTTACGGTGCAGACGTTCATGATTTTGTTAACAATAACTTCTATGTAGATGATGGATTAACTTCCTTACCCACAATTGAGCAAGCAATAGACTTAATGAGTAGAACTCAAAAAGCGCTAAATACAGAAGGCAATATTAGGCTTCATAAAATCACTTCAAGCTCTCGGAAGGTTATGGATGCCTTTGAGGCAGAAGATCTTTCTAAAAGCCTGAAGTGTGTACAAATAGGTAGAGAATCCTTACTTGTTCAACACAGCTTAGGGCTATCATGGGACATTAACACAGACAGCTTCATCTTTGACATCTTACAAGATGACAAGCCGTACACCCGCCGAGGTTTGCTTTCTTCGGTGAACAGCATTTATGACCCTTTAGGTTTTCTCGCGCCGGTAACTATAAGCGGGAAAATATTACTTAGAGACGCTTCACCTACAGGCACTGATTGGGATGCGCCTCTTTCCCAGCTGGGCCAGTCACAGTAGGAAGAGTGGCGAGAATCAGTGCGATCATTAACAACACTTAGGATATCACGTATGTATGTGCCGCTTTCTTTGAGCCTCGCTGACAACGTGCAGTTACACATATTTTCGGACGCGTCTGAGAAAGCCATTGCCGCCGCGGCATACATTAGAGTTGTTACAAGCGACAGAAACTTTCATGTTGGATTTGTACTTGGCAAATCTAAATTGGCTCCCCAGAGCGGGCATACAATACCCCGACTTGAACTTTGTGCAGCTGTTTTGGCCACAGAAATAAGTGAACTAGTTTTAGAACATTTGAATTTCACCCCAAGTGACGTAAAATATTACACTGACAGTAGGGTTGTGTTAGGTTATATTAATAACCAGATCAGACGATTTTATAATTACGTTAGCAACCGGGTAGATCGAATTCTTAAAGTGTCCAAAGCATCCCAGTGGAATTTTGTGCCCTCAGAGCGCAACCCCGCTGACTCCGCCACAAGATGTTGTTCCACGGTATTTAATTCAAAGGTTAATTCTTGGCTTCATGGTGCTGATTGGTTATGCAATTCAAATGACAATGATCTGCCACCGAGTGACCGTTTTCCCTTTGTGAGCCCTGATAGTGACAGTGAGTTAAGACCCCAAGTTGAAGTTTTAAAAACTGTGACTACCACAATAAAACCTTTGGGTACCGAACGATTTGAAAGATTTTTATCTTGGAAAAGCCTGGCGAGAGCTATTTCACTACTTCAACACATAGCTAAAAGCTTTACAAACAGTGCTATCTCTTGTAATAAATGGCATGTGTGTTCAAACTACAAAACTTTAGAATTATACAAAAATGCAGAACATTTTATACTTGAAGAGGTCCAAAGGGAATGCTTTCCTAGTGAAATTGAATGTTTATCGAAAGACATGCCACTTCCTAAAGGCAGTGCCTTATTAGCCCTTTCACCATTTTTAGACGAAAACGGGTTGCTCAGAGTTGGCGGAGGATTGAACAAAATCAAAGACATATTTCCGGGTGGGGAGATAAACCCTATTATCCTTCCAAAAACACATCACATTTCGAAATTGTTAATAAGCTACTATCATGACTCAGTTAAACACCAAGGCAGACATTTTACGGAAGGTGCCCTCCGTAAAAGTGGTTATTGGATGATTGGAGCGAGACGAGCAGTTTCTTCATTTATCAGCAAGTGTGTTACGTGTAGAAAGCTTCGTGGAAAGTTAGAGCAGCAAAAATGGCTGATCTCCCCAAAGATAGACTTACACCAGGTCCACCGTTTACGTCTGTCGGGGAGGATACTTTTGGACGTGGCAAGTACTTACACGCAGAACAAGAGGAGGTGTAGCTAAGAATAAACGTTGGGCAATTCTCTTCACCTGCTTAACAACTCGAGCCGTGCATATTGAAGTGGTAGAAGAGCTCTCTAGTTCGTGTTTCATTAACGCTCTTCGTAGATTTTTATCTATTAGGGGCCCGGTTAAAATTTTCAGGTCCGACAGGGGTACAAACTTTATTGGTGCAGTAGACGACATCATGGTTAACTCAGTGAACGTAGAAAATGGGCCTGTAAAAAACCTTTTGCTCGATTCTGGTTGTTCATGGGTTTTCAACGCTCCGCACTCGTCTCACACGGGCGGAGCTTGGGAACGAATGATAGGAATCACGCGCAGAATACT
Source organism: Pictodentalium vernedei (assembly GCA_031216915.1). NCBI lineage: Eukaryota > Metazoa > Mollusca > Scaphopoda > Dentaliida > Dentaliidae > Pictodentalium > Pictodentalium vernedei. The sequence continues at coordinate 865,131,478 of CM062296.1, read as the reverse complement.
AGACTCAATGATACTAAACTCAACAGGGAAAACCCTAACTCATGAATGTTTAACGACCTTTATGGCAGAGGTGTGCGCCATCATAAATTCTAGACCCATCGCTCGGATTTCTTCTGATCCAGAATCGCCAATGATTCTCAGTCCGTCAATGTTACTCACCGGTAAGGTGGAATGTTTGCCAGTGATTTCTAATAGTCTCGATTTGAGAGATATGTATCGCGCTCAATGGAAACATGTTCAGGTTCTTTCAGATATTTTTTGGAAACAATGGCGATTCGATTACCTGCACTCTCTTCAAACTCGACAAAAGTGGTGTTCAGATCGCGAAAATATAAAAACTGGAGATGTTATACTTCTGTGTGACAAAGACGCACCTAGAATTGATTGGCCACTTGGAATTATTGATGACGTTATAACGAGTGACGATGGCAAAGTTTGCAAAGCTCGTGTGCGCGTACATAGGGACGGAAAAAACATTACGTACACCCGCCCAATATCAGAAGTGGTTTTGCTTATAGATTAAGAATTGTTGAGTTGGAACATGGACCTTCACTTACAATTCATAGCATTGTTAGTTGAATTTGCTTGAAATTTGCTTTATCATTCACAAACACTAGTGATGAGCCTATTCACCTCATTCCTATGGTGCGTGAGCAATCAAGCTCTAATTCTTGTTTTCTACAGATTGTAGAATTTTGGGAATCTTTCAAGATGGTTCTTTGCCTACACTTGCAGCCGAGCCTCTTGACCTCGAAGCAATGGTATTCAAGAAACCATCTTCTCTTCGTGAAAAGTTTATTTTTATTGGTAGTGATATCAAGTAGATATCAGACGGGGAGTGTCGTGTTTGGGTTGCCGCAGGCAACTTCCGCTTTTTATTGTTTGTTTTCTCCGAAACGATGTCATGAAATGTGCTCCACATTTTATCGTCTTCTAATTCATAATGTTATATCTTTTGTTCTCTCGCATATCACAGTGTGAGTTATGAGTACTTGCTAAGTTATAATCGTTCATTACTGGGTGTTGTATAAGCCCGTTCTCTCGAAAAGGTGAAATTTATTGGGAGTACCGGGGTCTCGCACAGCAAATGTCAAACTACGGAAACCCGTACGCGCCATATTTATCGGCCACTACGTGTTCTCATTATCATCTATATTCTCGTTTCAACGTGTTCCACGTTCGGAAAGGTGTTACTGTATTACCCATACAATACTTATCATGTTTTTCAATTTGTTTCAGCTTTTTACCATCAAATAAAGCACATTTACTCGAACAGTCAATGGTGTTTTGGTTAGCTAGCTGCTCCAGGCAGTATAGTATATATTATAATGTTTACAAGTTACACAGAATATGATATATGCAATTTATGTTAGATTTCCATGTTTTGAAATTCTGTGTCTTGATGTGTTGTAAATAATATAAATGTACTGCAAACAATAAACAAAACAAAATGCTTTAGACGTTAATAAAATTGTGCTGAACACTTTCATTGTTCGTGTCTCGTTGATAACTAACATCTCTTAATTATCATAATCAATTATGTCGACTGGGGGCGCGGTGGCTCAGTAGGTAGAGGTGCAGGCTTTCGAATCCCACCTGCGGCAACCGCGTTGTGTCCTTGGGCAAGACACTTCACCCCCATTGCCCACATGGGGGCACGGTGGCGTTGTGTACTAAGGCGTACTGCACGTCGATGGTGCACCTGTCTTCAACCAATGCTATCCCTGCTTCTGTGGAGTTGGTATGTTGGGGAGCTGACAGTTGCTCGCCTTTGCTCGGTGGTTCTCTCCGGGTACTCCGGCTTCCTCCACCCGTAAAACTGTCATGGTCATGATTAGCCATTGTGCAGAAATATGTGACTTTAAACACCAATAAATCAATCAATAAATTATGTCGACTTGTCCCGGGCCGAGTTGTCCCGAGTGCGAGTTGTCCAGTTCCCTCACAATGTACCCGACTTTACCCTAGACTGCTTTATCATAAGTGTTTGTTCATAATTTCTTTGATGAGTTGGAGAGGTAATTGATTTCCATGTTAAGCTCATAAAAATTGAAACACATTCCAAAAATGCCGTTTAGAATTTATTTCAGAATGTAAAAAAACTCCATTGTAAAGTCCCATGCCCAAGTCGATTCGACGGAGTCAATTGGACGGTTCGGCTGTGACTAGGGCTGTCACGATTGATCGATTAATCGATTGTTGATCGGTCACGGCGAAATTGATTAGTAGTTTTCGTTGTCGAATAATCGGCAAATTATATCCCGTTTTAGACGTTTAATAATTCAAAGAAAATATGTTGAAAAAACTATTGTTTCTAAAGGTAAAGAGTTAAGAACATCGATGTTAAACCCCAAGAAGCTATTGGAAGCATTTGTCTTTCAGGTACATTCATCAAAGCTTTAACCGTCAGTGTAATAATCAAGACCGGTCGGCAGTTGCGACGTTCGCAACTGCCGACCGGTCTTGATTATTACACTGACGGTTCAAAAGTTCAGAACATCAAAGCTTTGAATGTAACTAAAAGAGGGTCGTCTTCGTTGTTTACTTGAGGTAGGTCAACTGACTTCAACTTCATTTTTATCGACTTCAAAGAGAAGGAGATGGGGGTCATCTAGGTACGATCAATCGATTATCATCGATTATTTGCGACGATTAATCGATTCCTAAATTAAAAAATCGTGACAGCCCTAGTTGTGACTCATTTCTGGTCGGTTCGGCGGATCCGCCGAATCGTTTTTCCACCGAATGTCTGAAAGGGTGGCTGAAAGGGTAGGTTCGTACTGTTCTACAGTACAGTGGCCGTGGACTGGTCACTTTCCACACGTGGGCAATATTTCCACGGACGCAATAATATTACATTCCAAACACTAATTATAGAAATAATCATCAAAAATTTAATTAATTAAACACCGGGTACAATCCACCCGGTACAATCCGCCCCGGTACAACCCGATGCTTCATTAATTAAAATTTTGCTGATGATGATTTTTACTACCTGGTAAACACATGCGTGGACATAACTACCCACGTGTGGATTACGATCAATCCACGGCGACTGTACTGTATATCGCGCACCATGCCATATCAGTGATACTGTGACTTAAGGGCATATATAAGTAATGAAATTTTGTTTAGTTTGAAAATTCTCAATTCCTTCAATTCAAATTAAATATACACAAAATGTACATTAAAATGAAGGTTGGGATGTATAGAACACGAAACACATGTGTAACCAACTCACAGAGTCGACTGTAGGCACCACTGGTTCCTGGAAGTCTGCTGCCGTATTCACACCAGAACTGATAATTTAATAATATTTCACGAAAACAACTTGTGGCCAATGGTGCTTTACATATCCAAGAACAAAGCTCGGGGATAAAAATTCTTCAAAACACGGCGACAGAGCTGCATTGGGGAAAATTCCAAAGCCTTTGCTTTTGTTTACGTATGAGTATACTTTCGATTTCCGGTCGACGTCATCGGACAGAAAAAAGCATGTAAAAACAACGCCGTCTAAAATCAAATAATGAAAAAGATCGCCTTCATACAGTATACTGTTATTAGACAGAGATTGCACAGTTGCCATATTCAGTGCAAGGTATCACGGTACCTGTTGAAATTTCTTAGAATTACGATTTTGTTTTTTGATGGAAATTCGTGGTAACGAGTGATTTGCGCCTGTCTGTCGGGTATGAAAACCATCTTCAATAAAAAATGCAGACAGTGTTGTCCATTTCCAAAATGCAGACCTATCGCTGTATTCGAAAGTGTTTTGAATGCCTAGCTTTGTTCTTGGATATATGAAGCACATTTGGCCACAAGTTGTTCTGATGAAATATTATTTTATTATCAGTTCTGGTGCGAATACGGTAGCAGGCTTCCAGGAACCAGTGGTGCCAACAGTCGACTCTATGAGTTGGTTACATATGTGTTTCGTGTTCTATACATCCCAACCTTCATTTTGATGTATAATTTGTGTATATTTAATCTGAATTTAAGGAATATGAGAGGTGAGAATTTCAACAACAAAAATTCCATTACTTATATAGGCTCTTAATCCGGGCTAAAGTGCGGTCTTGCCCCTGGTGTCCCGAGGATGGAATATCATGATTCATTTCCATTATTTCGGCTTTTCACACCTCTGTAATCACCAACAGAGCCTGATCGTCATCTTTACTTTTTCTCCACATTATCTCATCTTTTAGTAAACATAACTTTATTTATCTAGTATGCTTTTGTGGCTGGACTAGATGACAATAACTGGACCTCATTTCGCACAACGGAGACTTTTAGCAATGCCAATATTACTGAACTAGGACTGTCCGGTATATCGATAAACCGATATATACCTCTATTCAAACCAATATCGATTGAATACCGGTGTAATTACAAAAATATCGGTTTATCTCATTATTTATTTATAGACAATTTAATTTTCAAGATGTTTTGAGTGTTTTAACTGTAGCCCTGAATGATTAATATTATCCCTTTATCCGAGGAATCGTCTGCTTGTTCCCTCGTAATTTTCAAATTCAGCAGTTGAAAAAATAAATTTCAAAATTTTCAGCAAAACTGTATCATGTCGTTGAGCTCGTTCCAGTGCTAGGGTCACATGATATAGTTTTGTTGAAATCTTTTGTCAAATGACTGCAGAAGTAACACTGGGTATAGAAGTGACAGGAGTAGTACACACAGGAGTAGGTCAAATGACTGTAGAAGTAACACCGGGTATAGAAGTGGCAGGAGTAGTGCGCATCGGGATAAGTCAAGGGACCGTAGAAGTTCCACTGGAGGCAATGGACACAGGAGTGACAGGAGTAACCAGCGTGGTGTTCACCGGAGTAGTTCGAGGCCCCATGAAGGTGTCAGTGGCCAGGAGAGTCAGAGGCGTTGTCAAGGTGTTCACCGGAGTATTTCAAAGGATCGGAGAAGCTCCACTGGTCATGACAGTGACAGGAGTAGTTTGTGGTGCACTTGGCGGAGTTGGCCAGAAGATTGTGGAAGCACAGTTAATAGTCGGGACAATAATAGGAGACCCACGAGGCTAAAACCAGATATGGTCTGAAGAGAAGAATAGTGCCGCTAGTACCCCGTCTTCTCTGGATATTTGGTCGAGAACTGGACTAAGACCTAATTTACCGGTGAATGAATCGGACGTGGTGTACAACATTCTAGATATTGATAATAATGAGTTAATTAGGGATGAAGAAGATGATATATCAGAGTGTACTTCGCATGGGTCGACAAACCGCTTGTCGGATGTTGAAAGTAACGAACACGCAGAGTCGGTGATTGAGGTATCTAACGCTCACATTGGCATTGTGATAAAAACTGTTACGGAACCAGATTGGACAAAAACTGTTACAAAGGCTTATTCTATTAATTATTCTGAAGGTATGGACTTGCAGAATATAAATTTCCATACACTCGCACAACAGGTTATTGATGATTTAACGGCTGCTATGGGACAGGAGCGACGGTACAGTGAGGCCCAGGAGATGGACGCATGACGTTCAAGTTGTTGGACAGGAATAACAGAACAGTGCACGTTTTTTTTTAAAAACTTCAATTGTTTTGGAACTCTGAACAAGGGGTGTTCATCTCATCGGGAGGTGATAATGTAGCATAACTTTTTCAGAACACGATATACTTCGAACACGCTTGTTGATACTGGCTATACCTCGTGACGTGAGGGAGAAACTCCCGACGCCACGAAGCAGATCATGTGAAGTTTTCAAGGTGAACGGTCGTGTGTTTGAGCCCAGAGATACTGGCGCACCACCATTTCTTATTTTCATTCATGTTCATGTGTACCTTTCTATATCAGTATAAACCTACTCGTCTTCCATATTTGTGTTTGGGTGATTCTTCCAGGGATAAATCCAAGGGCCCTTAAACAATTATTGTAGCACTCACTCTACACCTAGGAAATGTTACAATAGTCTCTATTGGATATATTGAATGATGCGTTATTTGATGATGTAGCTGCCGACGATGATAAACGCGTGCTCTCGTGAACAGGTGTCTCTGAATTATTAGCAGGCGCCACAAAACTGTTCTGAGTACTCTCTTGAACAGGCGCGTCCGAAGACGACGCCTAACACCAAGCACTGCCACATTGTAACTGAAAATCAGTTATCTCGTCACGCACAATTTGTCGGTACTGAGTCCTGTCGATTCCTGTTTGACATGTTCTATGCTGCCATCGGTTGTATATATCGCAACACAAAGCCCCCTGTCTTGCCCTCACATTCCGTTCACAAGAAAGGCACGGATACTCTGGTCGTACTTGCGGGCGTGTTGACCTTTCTGACACGATGAACTTAATAACATCATGAATGAATGAAAAGTTTCTGCGCACCGAAGGCGCACAGGGACGATGTGGGATTGAAATCCCTTGCGACCCAAATAACTTTATTTGCTTTATAGTTTTATTTGCTTATAAATCCACTAGAGTCGGGAGCGAGAGCCAATAATCTTATTAAGTTTGAGAGTGCGACTGGCAGTAGGGTAGTAGGTTGAGATTCCCGAGAACTTCGAGCTGGAAAATGGCGAGAGGAATTTGCATAATTACAAGAGTTCTGCGCCGTGTTTGCTAAGAGAAGTGGGCAAATTTATGGTAATACCGAAACCGCAGTTTGGTGTATTTCCTAGAAAAAAGAAAAAGAAACCCAAACAGTCGCTGGTTTGGGAACAGCCCCACCATATTATCCTTAACAGTTACAAAAAGGAAAAAATCCACCAATATGTGTTTTTGAAAGCTGAGTCATCCATCAGCCTATAAGTGAGAGTGGATGCTGACGCGAGGATAACGTGGGTTTATCCGCGAGGTTAATGTGAGTTTGGCGCGAGTTTATTCGGGAAGTTGACGCGAGGTTATCCCCGAGGTTAACTCGAGTTCATTGCGAGTTTATCGGCGATGTTCACGCGGAGTAAACGTGAGATTATCTTGGCGGTTAACGTGACTTTGGTGCGAGTTTATCGGCGACGTTTACGCGAGTATATGCACGAGGTTATCGCGAATTTACCCGCGTTGTTAGCGCGAGTTACACGCGATGTTAACGCGAGTGCTTATTGGCCAGGTTATCACGAGTTTAGCGCGAGTATATCCGCGACGTTACCGTGCGATTAACGCGAGTTAATCTGCGAGGTTCACGCGAATTTATCCGAGAGGTTAACTCGAGTTTAACGCGAGTTTATCCGCGAGTTAACGCTGTGACGCGTGTCCATCCGCGAGTTTAACGCGTGTTTATCCGCGATGTTAATGCGAGTTATACGCGAGTTAATCTGCGAGATTAACGTGCGTATGTCGGTAAAGTCAGCGCGAGTTTATGCGTGACGTCAACGTGAGTTTTCCATCTTGATTATCCCAAGTTGATCCGCGATATTAATGCGAGTTTTTGCGCAAGGTTATCGCGAGTTTATCCGCGTTATTAGCACGCGTTTAACGTGAGTTTATCCACGAGGTTAACGTGAGTTTCGCACAAGTTTATCCGAGAAGTTAATTCGAGTTTATCAGCGAGGTTAACTCGAGTTTTACGCGAGTTTATCCACGATTATAACGAGAGATAATGTGAGACGTTAACGCGAGTTTATCCGCGAGGGTAACGCGAATTTAACACGTGTTTGTCCACGTGGTTAACACGAATTTATCCCAGCGCTTAACGTGAGATAAAAGCGAGTCAATTCGCGAGGTTAACGTGTGTGTATCCGCAGGATTAGCGCAAGTTTACGCGCGACGCTAACGCGAGCTTAACGCGCGACGCTAACGCGAGTTTATCCACAAGGTTAACTCGAGTCTCACACGAATTTATCCGCTTTGTTAACGCGATTTTGACGCGTGTTCATCCCCGAGTCCAACGCGAGTTTATTCCCGAGGTTAACGCGAGTTTACCACGAGTTTAATGCGAGTTAATTCGCGAGGTTAACGTGTCGTTATCAGCACGGTTAGCGCGAATTTATCCGCGATTATAATACGAGTTTATGTGCGAGGTTATCGCGAGTTTATCCGCCTGTTTTTCCGTGAGGTCGGCGCGAGTTTATCCACGGGGTTGAGGCGAGTTTATTCCGGAGGTTAACTGAAGTTTATCTGCGAGGTTATCGTGAGTTTAAAGCGAATTTAACGCGAGTTAATCCCCGAGCTTAACGCGAGTCTATCTGTCAGGTGCACGCGAGTTTATCCGCGATGTTAACTAAAACTTTACGTGAGTTTATCCGTGATTATAATGCGAGTTTATCCGCGAGGTTAACGCGTTTATCCGCGAGTTTGGCGCGAGTTCATCTGCGAGGTTAACGCGATTCTCTCGGCGATGTTAACACGTGTGTATGCAAGAGGCTTTCTCGAGTTTATCTACGTTGTTATCGAGAGATAAAGCTGAGGTTAACGCGATTTTAACACGAATTTATTCCCGAGATTATCGCGAGTTTATCTGCGTTGTTAGCGATTGTTAACCCTCGACATTAACAATCGCTGCGAGTTTATCAGCCAAGTGAACGCGAGTGTGTCCGCAAAGTTAGCACGTGTTTAATCCATAAGGTTGATGCGAGATTAACCCTAGTCAATCCGCGACAATAAGGGGTGTTAAACGACGCAGTTAGCGGGAGTTTATGAGCGACGTTAACGCGAGTTCAAAGCGAGTTTATTCCCGAGATTAACGCGAGTCTACCCGGTAGGTATCCGCGATTATAAGGAGAGTTTATGCCCGAGGTTACCGCGAGTTTATCCGCTTGCTTTTCAGCGAGTTTGTCCGTGAGGTTAACGTGAGTTCGTCGCGTATTTGTCCAGGAGTGTAACGAGAGTATATCCCCGAGGTTAACAAGAGATTGACGCGAATTAATCCACGAGGTTAACTTGAGATTAACACGAGTTAATCCAGGAGATTAATGCGAGGTAATCCGCGAGGTTAACACGATTTAACGAGTGTTTGTCCGCGAGTTGAATGCGAGTTTATCTTCGAGGTTAAAGCGAGATTAACGCGAGTGTATCGGCGAGGTTAACGCGAGTTTAACGCGAGGTAATTCGCGTTGTTAACGTGTGTTTAGCTGCGATTTTAACGCGAGTTTATTCCCGAAGCTAAGGCGAGTTTAACGCGAGTTAATCTGCGAGATTCACGCGTGGTTATACACAACGTTAACCCGAACTGAGCGCGTGTTTGTCTGCGAGTTTAACACGAGTATATCCGCGCAGTTAACACGAGATTATCGCGCGTTAATTCACGATGTGCACGCGTGCTTATTCTTGCGGTTGACGCGAGTTTATACACGAGTTTAACGCGAGGTAATCTGCGAGGTCAAAGCGACATTATCCCCGATGTTAACGCGAGTTTATCTGCGAGTTAATCATCAAGGTCAACGGGACTTTAACCCGAGTTTATTTGGGCGGTTAACTCGAGTTTAGCGCGAGTTTAGTTTATCCGCGAGTTTAACGCGTGTTCAACGCGACTCGTGGTTAACACCAGTTTATCCCCGGGAATAACGCGAGTTTAATGGGAGTCTGCCCGAGAAGTTAATGCGAGTCTATCCGCAAGGTTAACGCCAGGTTAACGCGAGTCTATCCGCTAGGTTTAGTCGAGTTGAACGCACATTTACCTGCGATGTTACCGCGAGATTATGTGCGACGTTAACGCTTGTTTGTTCGCAAGTTAAACAGGAGTTTATCGGATATCCTCGAGGTTAATGCGAGTTAATTCGCGAGGTTAACGCATGTTTACCCGCTGGAATATTGTGAGATTGTGCGCGACGTTAACGCAAGCTTAACGCGAGTTTATCCGCGAGATTAACGCGAGTCTAACAGCTAGGTTAACGCAAGTTTAACGCGAGTTAACTCGAGTTTAACGGGAGTTTATTCGCGAGGCTAACTCAAGATGAGCGCGAGTTCATCCTCGAGGTTTCCTGAGTTTAGCGCAAGTTTATCCGCAAGATTAACGGGAGTTTTTTGCGTTGTTAGCGCGAGTGTGCCACGACGTTAACACGAGTTTATCCGTGAGGTTAACGCGTGTTTGAGGCGAGTTTACCCGCAAGGTTAACGCAAGTTTAACACGAGTTTATCCGCGAGGTTAATGCGAGATTAACGCGAGTTAAATCGCGAAGTTAGGGCGTGTTTATCCGCAGGATTAGCGTGAGTTTATGTGTGATGCTAACGCAAGATTATCCGCGAGATTAACGCGAGTCTATTCCCTCGGTTTACGCGTGCGTGTTTAAAGTGAGGTTAACTCGAGTTTAACGTCAGTTCATCTGGGAGGTTAATTCGAGTTTAACGGGAGTTTATCCGCGTCGTTAGCGCGAGTTTGATGCGAAGTTAATACGAGAGTATCCGTGAGGTTAGAGCGTGTTGAACGCGAGTTTATCTGCAACGTTAACGCGAGATTAAAACTTGTGGGTAAACTCGTGCTAAAGTCCCGCTAACCACGCGGATTAACACCAGTTATCCTCGCGGGTTAACTAGCGTTAATCTCGCGTCATCCTCGTACATTAACAAGCGTCAAATTCGCTTAAAACTCGCGTTAACCTCGCAGATAAACTCCCGTTAACATCGCAGGTAACCTCGCGTTAACATCGCGGATATTCACGCGCCAAACTCGCGATAACCTAGTGGATAAACTCCTACCAAACTCGCGTTAACCTTGTGTTAACCTAGCGTTAAACTCGCGTAAACCTCGTGGATAAACTTGTGTTATACTCGCGTTAACCATGCAGATAAACTCGAGCTAACCTCGCGGATAAACTCGCGCCAAACTCGCGTTAATCTGACGAATTAACACTCGCCAACAATGCGGATAAAGTTGCGATAACCTCGCCGATAAACTCGCGTTAAACTCGAGTTAACCTATAGCACCTTTTAGCTGATCAGATTTGCCCATCTAGGTTTTCAGGGTGGTTGTCACTTTTAGGGCCTTGGTTGCCCCATAAAGAGGGGTCATATGGTGACTGGCAACATGTCAATCAACTGGTCTCTATTTGTGCTACCCTACAGCGCCTTTTATTTAATCAGATTTGCCCATCTAGAAGGTTTTCTGGAAGGTTGTCACTTTTAGGGCCTTGGCTGCCTCATAAAGAGGGGTCATATGGGGAGGGCAACATGTCAGCCAACTCGTCTTCATTTCTGCCTCCCTACAGCAGGTGCCATTTTTTCTGTTTTGATGGAATAAAAAATGTCAAATGTTAAATAAGGAATAAGTAACTAACTTCACGTCGCTCCTCAGTATACCTGAGAATATTGTACTCGACAAGGGCCTCAAATTCAAACCAACACCTCCAAAACCTATCAAATCCTTCTTCATTGAGGATATCCAATTGCTTCACAATTGAGAGTTATACATGCTGACCAACAGCAGCGGTTCATTAACCCCTTGCAGAAGAGGACCAATAGCGCACCAACCACTTGTCACAATGTTACAGTGGAAACATACCTAAGACGAAAATATAACTCCTCCTACGGTGTCTTAACCCCTCACGCCTCTACATCTGCCTCAATAATATTGCCAAGGCGGAGAGAATTGTGCTAAATAGCCTCCGGCAGAAACGCAACATTGTCACCAAACAGTCGGATAAAGGCAAATCAACTGTTCTGCTCAACCGCACTACCTTTGTAGCTGAGGGCCCTCGACAACTTACCTCGGCCCTCCACTTTAAACCGTTCCCCCGTGATATAACGGCACGTATCACACTCGACGTCCGGAATCACTTGGAACGTACGCACAGTAACCACGAGATTGATCATAAAATGCATACATCACTTCAACCTAAATGGGACACGACCAAACAGCCTGTCCTCTACCTTCTGCCAAAGATACACAAGGACCCGTCAACAACGGGTTGGCCGATAATTGCGGGTTGCAGCAGCCCCACTACCTCTATATCCGGTCTACTTGACGTTTTTCTGGTTCCCATTGTATAGAAACAACATTCGTATACATGGGACACTGGCCAATTCATACAACTCATTGAGGAGGCACCTATCCCTCCGGGTTCCATTTCTGCCGACATTGACAATATGTACACAACATATCGCACGAGGAAGCTATGGCAGCTGTCGAACGGGCTCGGATTGAGAACCATAATTTACCATATCTCATACCCAAACCATGGACTACTTCACTACTAACGCCCCTTAAGCTTATACTTGAGCGCAACTGTTTCCAGTTTGATGGACAGTCCTATATCCAAACATTGGGAGCTGCCATGGACAGTAAGGCCAGTCCTGAAATAGCCGATATCACGGCCCATACCTCTGAGACCATACTGCTTTCAATGGTCCAGGGCAAAATCCACAATTGGCTCCGATATCGTGATGATACCTTTATCATCTGGACGGGATCCGAAGCGGACCTGCATAGCTTCATGGAAAGAGCTAACCAATAACACCCGACATTTCGCTTTGTGTATGAAGCCTTGACCACCAAGGTCACGTTCCTTGATACCGAGATTTACAAGGGTGATAGGTTTCAAGCCTCCGGCGTTCTGGATGAGCGCCTCCACATCAAACCAACGGATTCATTCCAATACCTCCACCGCCAATCCGAGCACCCCCTGCTACTTTTAGGGGTTTCATCAAGGGTGATGCACTTTATACCTAACAACTCACGCAATTAACTATTACCATATTCCAGGAGCCTCCAATTCTGGCTTTCAAATGCGGCACAAACCTTAATGACTCCCTATGACACCCTACTTTGTGCCCAGTTACCGCCTACAAAGCATAGTACTGGAGAGACCCACCCACAGACCATCCGTTCTCCCATTGGTAGTACAACCCACCACAATTAACCGTTACCAGCCTACGGTCTACTTGCTGCCCTCTCCCCACATGAGGCTGATGAGCACATTTACTACAGGCAATTAACTATCTGAACGCATGATCATACCACATGCTACCCACCACAATTCGCATCCTCCTACGAGGATAGAGCGTCTTGGATGAGCACCTACCCTGGGCTTTCAACGCCCCTCCCACACAACATGTGGGCCACACTCATAACGTTCGACGAATGAAATGGCTTTTGCGCGCCGAAGGCACGCAGGGACGGTTTGGGGGAGCAAGCCCCTTTCGACCCTTAGTGACTGTGTAGTGATGTGTCATGCCAGAGCGTGGTAAAGGAAGGAAAGAGAAGGAGGGAAGCAGCCTATCCCCACCTGTGTTTCTTACGGCTCTTTTTCTTAGGAGGTGGTTAAGATGGAGATATGGATGGCGATGTTGTTGAGTTTAAATGTTGAGTTATCTCAATGTCGTGTTGGAAATTTCCTTCGAGTTTTTGATGAACTCTCGGGTCTCAGCGACCATTTGGTTTGCTCTCTCCATATTACTTTCCATGTTGATGGTGACTGGGGACTGGGTGGCTGTTCCGCTGTGATTTCCGCTTTCCGGTAGTGAAGGAAGAGGGGAGTGAGGGGTGGGAGATGGTGAAAATGGAACTTCCAGTTCCTCCTCAGTCTTCACTAGACGTTCCTCATTCAACTGTACCGGCTCAGGAGCCGACAGTTGGTTGGGTATACAAGTGGGACTAGGAGGGGAACTGGCGGCAGCCTCCAGAACCTCCACCCCCTCACTCAACTCTTTCTTCCTATTCCGGAAGGCCTCCAAGCGCCGGGCGTCAGGTACTACCTCTCTCCGAAGAGGGTGGTGTTTTTGTTTTCTCAACTTTCTCCACTTCAAATTCCAGTTTCAGATGGACGCTCAAGCCTATTTCCTGAATAGTCTAGGAGATTGGGCATGTGACGCCCAGAGCTGAGATGGCTTTAACGAGTCTGTTTGGTAGTTCTATGTCTGTCCAGATGTTCACGCTCTGAAGTCAGATGTGTGAATGCATATGACATGTTGACGTTCGCAACGACGTCCGTACTTTTTGAACCCGGAAACTATTTCCTCTGGGCTACACATAACAATTTGATGTTCTCAACGACGTCCGTGCTTTTGGTGGCTGGATGTAGTTTACTAGGAAAGAAGTCCTGTGATGACATTTACTTTCACGTCCGTCTCCTCTGACCTTGACACCAATACCTACAGCGGCGCTGTCTCTATCTAAAACCGATTGGTTTTCATCTCTCGGTCATTTACACTTCTGAACTCAAGAGTGCGAACAAACCAATTGAACATGGAAACACTGGAACTACCAGCCACGCTAAAGAAAACAATTGCAACTCTGGGCGTCTCTTGCCCGATCACCTGGACTATCCAGGAGATAGGCAAGAGCGTCCATCTGTCTCTTGAATTCAAGATCGATGAAGTAACGGAATCACCACCCTTCTCGGGGAGAGGTAGCACCTTTGCTGAGAGGACCTCCCCTCACACTGGTCCAGGCCCGATGAGGCTAGGAGGCCCTGAAAAGAGAAAGACCAGAAAGAAGAGCCAGTCCACCAAGCGGAGGGATTCCCGACGCTTGGAGGCTTTCTTTGAAAAGAAGAGAGAGAAGGGCGGGGAAGGGAAAGTGGAGCAGCCACAATTTCTACTCCAACTTCCACAGACTCACCCATCTTGTCTCTAGCCCCACAGCTGGAGACGCCAGATGTGGACGGTCCAGTGGAGACAGAGATGGAAATGAAAGCTGTCTTCTCACCACTTCCAGTTCCCCACTCGCCTCTCCCTTCAATTACAGAAAGCCAGGACCAGGATGCCGGATCCACGCCGCCAACAAAGACCAGGAAATCCTTTGATGATATTCACAAAGAGGCACAAGATGAACTCAAAGAAGCATTCTGAGAAGTACAACACCTTCGCGAGAGACTAAAAAATCCAGAAGTCCAGAGACACCCCTCCACCTCCAACCACGTCATCCGCTACAACCACTACATCATCGTCACAGCCTCCTCCCCCCAAGAAAAGAAGTAAAAAACATAAACGCTGCTAATCTCCTCCTTTCCCTCCTTTGATACGATCAGACATGGTGCAGAACAAAAAGTAAAAGAAAGTAAAAGGAACAATACCATACTGTTAACGATGGGCGAAAGGGGCTTGCCCCAAAACGCCCCTTCGGCGCGCTAAAACCATTATTCTTCTAGTCTATCTCACCAGCGGCCACGTCAACACTGCAATTACCAGAGAGACCAAGGAAAACCTTTTCAGCTCTGGGCGTCCCTTGCCCAATCTCATGGACTCTACTATGACGAGACAGATTCACCACCCTCCTCGGGGAGAGGTAGCACCTTTGGTGAGAGGATTCCCTCTAACACTGGGCCTCACATGAGAAGGCCAGGAGGCCCTGCAACGAAGAAGAGAGAAAGAGTCCAGCAACCAAGCGAAGGGATTCCCGTCGCTTGGAGGCTTTCCTGGAAAAGAAGAGAGAAAAGAGCGAGGAAATGAAGGAGCCAGAGGAAGTGTACCATAGCCCCCAAGACACGGAAGAATAGTTCCAGCTCTTGGTTTAACCACGGTACGTACTATGGGAGAGGTTGCGGGGTGGATCCCAGCGTTGTGTACTTTTGGTTTAACCTGGGTACTATGGGAGATGTTGCGGGATGGATCCCAGCGTTGTGTACTGTTGGTTTAACCTCGGTACTATGGGAGAGGTTGCAGGGTGGATCCCATGGTGGTGTACTGTTGGTTTAACCTGGGTACTATGGGAGAGGTTGCGAGGTGGTTCCCAGCTTTGTGTTCTGTCGGTTTAACCTGGGTACTATGAGAGATGTTGCAGGGTGGATCCCAGTGTTGTGTACTGTCAGTTTAACCTGGGTACTATGAGAGGGGTTGCGGGATGGATCCCAGCGATGTATACTTTTTTATTTAGGGATCGACTCCCAATGTGATCGTCTAGTGGTTAATTTTAATTCTTCAGGTTCTGTGGTTTAGACTTAGCCAGACAGGGTTAAAGGATACTTACGAAATAATAAGTAAATAAGCTCCAACACAGTTATTTAGAGGCCAATAGATATTTATTTAATTAAGTGTGAGAATCGAATGATATACCTTTAACCAGATTGCCGAACAGCTCACAACGAGAACAGCAGCCCTTGTACTAAGTTAAAACACATAAGTTAACTTGAGCAATTTAATTCCATGAGATTCCTTAGTCCTAATTTTTACCAGCACTTACCAAGAACTCAAAGCTCTCTACAATGAGGTAAAGCTCTTAACATTTAACCAAGGAGAGTACTGAATAAATCAAATAAATATAATAGTCCAAAATCAGTTAGCTCCGCCGAACTATGTGATTTTAGACCATTTGTAAAATAACTAAAACCCACCTAATAATATCTCTAAGAGTTTCAAAGTTGTTTGCTCCGACAAGCTTTGAAGGTCAGTGCCGCCGGACAATGTGATTTCACAGTGACAGTAGGCTGTTTAACCCTTTACCTAACATGAAAAGCAGACGACATTTGCAAAAATAATTGTTGAATAGCTATTTTTTTTCATTTTTTGTCTCAAAAACATAGGTTATGACCCCTCGTTGGAACGAGCTCGACGAGCTCGTTCCAACGAGGGGTCATAACCTATGTTTTTGAGACAAAAAATGAAAAAATAATGAAAATTAATTGGCGATTTTTGAGAATAGCGCTGGCCGGTTTTGGCCGTTACGTTGGGTAAAGGGTTAAATACAAATCAGAGACATCCAAGCACCACACCAATGAGAGAGAGTCTCTCATTGATGGTTTTGCTGCTGAGACTAGTATTGCATCAGCCAACTGCTTTATCACTTTGCATTTTAATAAATGAATGCGGGAACCAACGATAATATGGTAAAATTTACTAGCCTACGCTCCAGTCAGTTAATGAGAATTTGTAGTACACCTAACATACCTATCTCCAATAATGAAACCGGGTTGATGATGATTGTTTGACAAGTTCATCCAACTTTATTAAACAATTAATAGGGTGAACTTAGTATTTATTATTATTATTTAGTGATGTTTAAGGTCACATATTTCTGCACAATGGCTAATCATGACCGTGACAGCTTTACGGGTGGAGGAAGCCGGAGTACCCGGAGAGAACCACCGATCAACGACGAGCAGCTGCCAGCTCCCCAACATCGTAACTCCGCACTGCAGCACAGGCAGGGTTAGATTGGTTGAAGACATGCGTACCATCGACGTGCAGTACGCCTTAGTACACGGCGTCATCGTGCCCCCACATGGGCAATGGGGGTGAAGTGTCTTGCCGAAGGACACAACGCGGTTGCCGCAGGTGGGATTCGAACCGAGGACCTCTCGGCTTGCAGCCTGCGCCTCTACCTACTGAGCCACCGCGTCCCCGGATGAACTTAGTACTATGTGTAGTAATATTAGAAGTGATCCAGTGTTGTGGAATATCTCATTATAACCACAAACTACAAATTATGCTCACCAGTTAAATTCTGTCTGCAAAGAGCTTTTGACAAAAGAGCTGATCTAAACTCATAGAGCTTACTTCGTCACAGCAGTCACAATTTCAGCTCCTACTCCCAGAGAGACACCCATCTTTCCTCCAGCTCCACAGCTGGAGACGACAGATGTGGACAACTCTGTGGAGACCGAGTTGGAAACGAAAGCTGTCTTCTCGCCACTTCCCGTTCCTCACTCGCCTCTCCCTTCGATACCAGATAACCCTGCGTCAGAAACCGTCCAAAAGAAAGCCGAAAAGTTCAAGTTGGATCTGGAAAAACACCAAGAGAGAGAAAAGTACGCGGTTCAAAGCTAAAGGCAACTTCAAGAGCTACTGGCATTAATTAAAGGAATGGGCACATCAACAAAACCAGGGGCAGCACAACAACAGGCACCTCCAAGAGAGACGCCAACCACACCAACAACCATAGATACCCTTTCACCATCACAGCCACCTCCTCACAAAAAACCCCAAGACATACAGACGCCGTTAACTTTCTTCCCTTCCTTTTCCCGCTTTGACACGATCAGACAGGGTGCATGACAAAAGTAAAAGAAATAACATGATACCTTAATTGAAGGGGCCGAAAGGGGCTTGCGCCACATCGTTCCTGCGCGCCTTCGGCGCGCTAAAACCATTTCATTTCGCCCTTTCTTTCATCATTCATTTCATCATCACTGACTGGGCTGATGCATTTTGGTCGGCCCGTATTCGCACCTCTGACCTTAGAGCGCGAACATCCTAATTAGACCGTAATTATGGAAACACTACAACTACCAGCGTGACTCAAGAAGACGATTGCAGCTCTGGGCGTCTCTTGCCCTATCACCTGGACTATCCAGGAGATTTGCAAGAGCGTTCATATGACTCTTGAATTCAAGGGCGAAGAAGAGACTAAATCACCACTCACTCATTCTCAATAAGACGGGCCAAACAATGTCGTCAACGGATAATCCTGAAATGGTCATGGCTTTTCCAAATATTGTTTTTCCCCATTTTTAACCATGTCAAACTTAAAACATAAATCACCCCAAGAAACCAGACTTCCCTTTTTTTTCTAGATTAAGTTATTGTACAAATGCGATTTTGAAACGTACGTTACTGTCGCCGTGCCTATTTTCGATGTTCATCCCCATTTTCTCCCGTTTCCTTAGTTCGGGAACACTACAATCTTTGTTTCTTATGAAACGTAAACACATGGCAGTTACTGACATACCGTTCTTACACAGAAAAAGCAAAGCACTCGTAAGCGCCAATATATAATAGCCTGTGTCGCCTAAAATCGGACTCAAATGTTCATATTAACTTGCAGGCATAGACAATTTGCCTGTACTAAACTTTAAATTGAAATTCTACATGATTTAGGTGCTTCCTAATTCGTACTGTGTTAACCTGTAGCGGTTACGTCTTAATACACGCCTTCGAGTAAACACATTGATGACAAAGTTGGAAATTCAGTGGTTAATTTTCACGCAGAAATGTACGTTACCAGTCGGGGCTCGCAAGAATAGAAGATGCGAAATATATAACGATTTTATTTCTTTAGGCCACCCTATAACACATAGAGAAATTTACTACTCTGATTTTTTCAACAAAGATTCTGACCTCAGTTAAAGAATGAAGCATTACTGAAATGAACGTTACAGAAATGTACGTTACGTCAAAAAATGAATCCAAGTCTCTGCACGTGCCTGTTTTCAAGGAAACGCCGACACGTGCGTACTGGTTGACCGCCATTGATATTTTTTGCAAGCCGGAAGCGTGGTTTGTGTATCATCACATGTTTCTATTTGAAAATTTGAAAATTTCAACGGTGAAAAAATAAAGGACCAGGGACGTCGTGAAACCAAAGGTAGGTCGAAGTTAAGTATTAGTCAAACAAATTCATTCAGGTAAGTTTTTTTTTTGGACGGGAAAAGTGAGATTGTTGATTACGAGGGGACTTGAGAATTGCTTTATTCGCGGGAGTTTGCATAAAGTGTAATGAAATGTACGTTATCAATGGTAACGTACATTTCACATTTTCCAAATTCGGGTAAAGCATTTGTTGCCGATTATATGAAGGAAAATTGCGACATTCTGATAACATCTATTCCAAAATTCCTTTGAATGTTGGATAACTTAGAAATATCCGTAGTCTGCATCAGGGGCGTAGCGAGGATTCTATAAGGGGGGGGGGGGGGGGGTGGCGGGTGGGGGGGTAGCCAGTTCCTTTTCTATTTTGAGGTTGGGGGGGGGGGGTGCTACAATGATATTTGGAAGGTTGTTGTGGGGTTTCAGGGTTCTCCCCTATAGTCCTACTTCAGGGACGTAGGAGGATAGGGTAACGACCAGAGGTTCCTAGTTAGGACAGACAAGTGGGAGGAGGGAGGTAACGACCAGAAGGTCCTAGTTAGGACAAGGCCTCCTCGAAATGTGTTTTGCAAAATTTAGTGCTCTAAGATCGAATCTGAGGCAATTGTAGCATGTGTAGCCCTATTTTGAACAGTATTTTTGGACTCTAAGTGATGTGAAACTTGCATTGGGTCAATGTTTTTTTTTTTTGGGGGGGGGGGGGGGGGGGACTAACATTTTAGAGTCCGCAGACAGATATTGGCAGGTCATATTCTTCTTGATGAAATAAACGAGAGCTACAGCAAAACAAAACATTCTCAGCACTGTAAAAACAAATTATACACTGTAATATCTGGTAAGATCATAAAGATGTACCGCGCAAAAACTTGGATGAGTAAGGCCACTGGCCTAAACAGAAAACGAATAGGGGTGAATATAGCAGCTTCAACAAAGCGATGTCGAGTTCAAGGACATTTTGGTGCGCAAATTATAGAATTTTTTTTAAAGAGACGACAATAAAACTGCCCGAAAAAAAATCGTTTTTCAAATTTACAATCCTCACCACAATAAACTTGTCGACATGTATCCATGTATATCTCCCTTTACGTATTAGGGCTTAGAATATGTACGTTACCGAACATTTACGGTTTAGAACTTTTATTGGTGGTTTTTTTTCCTTAAAAAACGACACCGAGCTTATATCTACTGTTCGGCTAGGGTTTGAAAAGCAAACGTACAGTCTCGCTTGAATAGCTACAGGAAACAGTAGTCTTTTTTTTTAAATGTACGTGATTTTGATCATTTTGTGTGTTAGCATGCTTTTTAAAAAAAAAAAACATTAAGTTTCAAAGTTATCAAAGGCTACTAAACAATGCATGGCATATGTTCTACATGAAAGGCTTCTTTTTAAGAGTTTTCAGAATTTAACATATGTGCTGAGCAATTGCGAAATGTACGTTACTGGGTGTAATATCTCGAAGTACGAGTATTTTAGTTATGTTGGTTTATACTGACTGTTATGAAAGATAGATTCTCTTGTAAAGTACTTACATGCGATTTTGACAGGCTCGATAATTTCTATCCAGTTTTGTCGTAAATGCCTTATAAAACAATTGAGGCATAGCAGGTTTTTTTATGAACAATTGGTAATCGCTCTCTTTTATCTTTGGCTTCATCAGCACACGGCGTGCAAAATATTGATTGTTTACTTGCATATACTTCTATGTTAATGTTCTACCAATGGAAGTGTTTTTAATTTCGTTCCATAGTTTTGTAAGGTGTTACTGTTTGTAATAAAACATATCAATAAGAACATCTTGTATGACGTAACGTACATTACATTTTACGTTTTATGAAAAAATCAACCTTGGATTCAAGTGGTCACACATATTAAACCAAACCATGAGAGTTGAATTTTTTTTTAAATCCCATTTTTTGGAACATCAGCATCTGGAAAAAAAACAAATTTATGTAATTCCGGTCAAATTGTTTTTCTTCTCTGCCACACTGGATATGGACTCTCATATTGAGAATGAGTGACTATCCTCGAGGAGAGTTAGTACCTTTGCTGAGAGGACCTCCTCTCAGACTGGTCCTCATCCGAGAAGGTCAGGAGGTCCTGAAAAGAGAAAGACAAGGAAAAAGAGCCCGTCCACCAAGCGGAGGCATTTCTGACGCTTGGAGGTTTTCATGGAGAAGAAGAGAGAGAGGAGTGAGGAAAAAGGAGAAGCCCGAAACAGTCACCAGTTCTGCTCCAACTCCCACAGAGACACCCATCTTGCCCCCTGCTCCACAGCTGGAGACGACAGATGAAGAAAGTCCTTTGGAGTCGGAGATGGAATTGGAAGCTGTCTTCTCGCCATTTGCAGATCCCCATTCACCTCTCCCCTCCAGACCAGAAAACCAGGACCAGAACGCCGAATCTGTTCCACCGTCAGAAAACATGCAATCTCGAAGGACGCGAACGACATAGACGAGATCACCAAAGGCATCCAAGAAAGATAAGAATGCACAGAGATCCACCAAGACATAACAAAACTTTGAGCAACATACAACCTTCCACCAACTACCATTCCAACTGATACTACGACCATTCTAAATGACACAAACACATCTACTACAACATCACCGTCACAGCCTCCTCCCTCGAAGAGAAGCAAGAAGCACAAACGCCGTTAACCCTCTCCTTTTCCTCCTTTAACACACTCAGACATGATGCAGAGAACTTAAAGGCAAAAGTACCACTATGATACAGTTAGAGATGGGTCGAAAGGGGCTTGCCCCACCCCGTCCCTGAGCGCCTTGGCGCTCTGAAACCATTCTTTTAGTTTAGCTTCAGTTAGGCTTTCATAACTACTTCTGCTTCCAACCATGCGACCAATTAGAACATCTCGTAGATCGAACTACCAGCACAGAACGCCAGCACGACCGCACCAGCCACCACTTAGGCATACTAGAATCATTATGCCACCACTAGATCATACCAAGCCTAGGGAGGAAGCTTTGAGGGAACAGAGAACGAGGCACGCCTTCGATTGAATCAAACATATCGAATCACCTGACTGGACCTACGGCACTCGTCCTCTATCCACCGCGAGCATTCCTGACCAACAGAAACTTGACACAGAGTTGTTTGACCAGGTGAAAAAGTATAAACATGCGGCCAAAGACACCATTGTGGACCACCTTAACCAGTTGGCTGCCAAAGACCCCGGCTTGCACACTGACAGTAGTGACGATTAGAAGATTGCGGACATGGCTGCCAAGATTTCACTGCTGGCAGCCAAACAACTGCTGCAAGCAGCACCTAAAGCAACTACTGACCCACAGACGCTGGACAAACCGGGTTAATTCACTTCCACCAACCAGAAAGAATATCGGATGTAGATCGTACACTACACTAATTAACGTTCCGTTTCAGGGCCACCCACAATATTAGAAAGAGTGGTACTTATACATACTCACTTCCTTCATATTTACAAAAACAAGCTCCCAAGAAGGAGCATAGAGTAAACCATAACCTATGCGGGAATTGAGTTCTCCCCGAACCACTTAACCTGGCGCGCAGCCAAATGAGAAGACCAATACTCATTCCTCTATATGTGTTCCACTATGTGGAAAACACACCCCTGCACAACGCAGGAGACTATATTTGCAATCCTGAGCCCTAACCTCGGGCCAACGTGGTCGTGGGGTTCCAGCGTGTAATACAACGGTATGATGAACATGGCACTCCGTGATCAATCTTGACACAAACTGATGGTGCTATCTTCAAATCCAGCTCATATCATCAAACAACAACGCCCCCTCTCCCGGGGCCTGGCTTATAGGGATGGGCTACCATGGCCCTCCCCATCTCGAACCGCTGTTAGATGACCGCACCCCAAGCTCGAGGGCGAACCTAGTGGCCACTAGGTACCCCACAAACACAGTTGGTGGCAGTTGGCAGGGGTGGTTTACCCCTCTGGTAATAGTGTTTGTGGTGTGCCACCCTACGGTGGTATTTATTTGAATCCAATCCGTCAAACGGCCGAAAAATCAAAACCCCTATTTTTAAGCCTCTTGTTTGGACGGTTGGAAGTGGTTGGCCAGGGTGGCTGACCCCTCTGGTAATAGAGTTTGTGGTGTGCCACCCTACGGTGGTATTTATTTGAATCTTTTGCGTCAAACGGCCGAGAAAGTCAAACCCCTGTTTTTAAGCCTCTTGGTTGGACGGTTGGAAGTCATTGGCCGAGGTGGATAACCCCTCTGGTAATAGTGCTTGGTGTGCCACCCTATGGTTGACCTATGGTGGTATTTATTTGAATCTTTTGCGTCAAACGGCCGAGAAAGTCAAACCCCAGTTTTTAAGCCTCTTGGTTGGACGGTTGGAAGTCGTTGGCCGAGGTGGATGACCCCTCTGGTAATGGTGCTTGTGGTGTGCCACCCGATGGTGGTATTTATTTGAGTCTATTGCATCAAACGGCCTAGAAAATCAAAACCCCTGTTTCATGCCTCTTGGTTGGACGCTTGGCGATGGTTGACAGTGGTTAGCCAGGGTGGTTGATCCCTCTGGTAATAGTGTTTGTGGTGTGCCACTCAATGGTGTATTTATTTGAATCTCTTGCATCAAACAGCCGAGAAAATCAAAACCCCTGTTTTAAGCCACTTGGTTTATGTGTATGTTTATTGTTGTTTAAGGTCACATACTTCTGCACAATGACCACAACATGAAGATAAAGTCAAGGTCAGCCAATCGTTTATACCCCATGTTGCCTATTTTAGAGGACTTGCACCCCAAGCATTAGTGACTGGGTCCTATTTTACCAGTGAAACAGAGCCTGTTTACCACAGTAAACAAGCACCGTTTCACTTCCCGGGGTTCCCACGGGGGAAGCCACTTGATTGGACCGTTGGCAGTGGTTGGCCAGGGTGGTTGAGCACTCTGGTAGTAGTGTTTGTGGTGTGCCGCCCTATGGTGGTATTTATTTGCATCTATTGCGTCAAACGGCTTGGAAAATCAAAACTCCTGTTTTTAAGCCTCTTGGTTGGACGGTTGAAAGTGGTTGGCTGGGGTGGCTGACATCTGGTAAGAGTGTTTGTGGTGTGCCACCCTATGGTGGTATTCATTTGAATCTATTGCATCAAACGGCCGAGAAACCAGTTTTTAAGCCTCTTGGTTGGACGGTTGGGCGGGGTTGCTGACCCCTCTGGAAATAGTGTTTGTGGTGTGCCACCCAACTGTGGTATTTATTTGAGTCTATTGCGTCAAACGGCCGAGAAAATCAAAACCCCTGTTTTGAAGTCTCTTGGTTGGATGGTTGGAAGTGGTTGGACGGGGTGGCTGACCCCTCCGGTAATAGTGTTTGTGGTGTGCCACCCTACAGTGGTATTTATTTGAATCTATTGCGTCAAACGGCCGAGAAAATCAACCCCTCCTGTTTTAAAGTCTCTTGGTTGGACGGTTGGAAGTGGTTGGCCGGGGTGGCTGACCCCTCTGGTAATAGTGTTCGTGGTGTGCCACCATACGGCGGTATTTATTTGAATCTATTTCATCAAATGGCTGAGAAAATCAAAACCCGTTTTTAAGCCTCTTGGTTCGACGGTTGGTAGTGGTTGGCCGGGGTGGCTGACCCCTCTGGTAATAGTGTTTGTGGTGTGCCACCCTACGGTGGTATTTATTTGAATCTACTGCGTCAAACGGCCGAGAAAATCAAAACCCCTGTTTTTAAGTCTCTTGGTTAGACGGCTGGAAGTGGTTGGCCAGGGTGGCTGACCCCTCTGGTAATAGTGTTTGTAGTGTGCCACCCTACGGTGGTATTTATTTGAATATTTTACATCAAACGGCCGAGAAAATCAATACCCTTGTGTTAAGCCACTTGGTTGGACAGTTGGGCGGGGTGGCTGACCCCTCTGGTAATAGTGTCTGTGGTGTGCCACCCTACGGTGGTATTTATTTGAATCTATTGCGTCAAACGGCCGAGAAAATCAAAACACCTGTTTTTAAGTCTCTTGTTTGGACGGTTGGAAGTGGTTGGCCGGGGTGGCTGACCCCTCTGTTAATAGTGTTTGTAGTGTGCCACCCTACGGTGGTATTTATTTGAATATCTTGCGTCAAATGGCCAAGGAAGTCAAAACCCGTTTATAAGCCTCTTGGTTGGACGGTTGGAAGTGGTTGGCTGGGGGTGGCTGACCCCTCTGGTAATAATGTTTGTGGTGTGCCACCCTACGGTGGTATTTATTTGAATCTATGGCATGAAATGGCTGAGCAAATCAAAAGCCCTGTGTTAAGCGTCTTGGTTGGCTGGGGTGGCTGACCTCTCTGGTAATAGTGTTTGTGGTGTGCCACCCTACGGTGGTATTTATTTGAATCTTTTGTGTCAAACGGCCGAAAAATTCAAAACCCCTGTCTTTAAGCCTCTTGGTTGGACAGTTGGAAGTGGTTGGCCGGGGGGGGGGGGGGGGGCTGACCCCTCTGGTAATAGTGTTTGTGGTGTGCCACCCTACGGTGGTATTTATTTGAGTCTATTGCTTCAGACATGGGAGAAAATCAAAACCCCTGTTTTTAAGCCCCTTGGTTGGATGGTTGAAAGTGGTTGGCCATGGTGGCTGACCCCCCTCTGGTAATAGTGTTTGTGGCATGCCATCCTATGGTGGTATTTATTTGAATCTATTGCATCAAACGACCGAGAAAATCAAAACCAGTTTTCAAGTCTCTTGGTTGGAGAGTTCGAAGTGGTTGGCCGGGTGGCTGACCCCTCTGGTAATAGTGTTTGTGGTGTGCCACCGTACGGCGGTATTTATATGAATCTTTTACATTAAACGGCCGAGAAAATCAAAACCTCTGTTTTTAAGCCTCTTGGTTGGATGGTTGGAAGTGGTTGGCCGGGGTGGCTGACTCCTCTGGTAATAGAGTTTGTGATGTGCCACCATATGGTGGGATTTGTTTAATGCCTCTCGGCAGTTTACTGAATATCAAATAAGGAATGAGGAGCTGGAGTCACCTATTGTGGTTTCCATATGTAGCCCAAATATTAACCGAGGCACTCGAATTGAACAAACTGGAATCTGAGCCCCCTAGAGATGTTGTATACCAAATATGAAAGCATTCTGACTGGTGGATCTGAAGAAGATTTTGAAAGAAATTTCCTCATATCGCACTAAGTAAACATTTGGGCTACCATAGCGAGCCCAAATATATACCTTGGGATCTGATTTGAACAAGCTTGAATCTGACGCGCGTCGAGATGTTGCATACCAAATATGAAAGCATTGTGATTGGTGGATCTGAAGATTTTTTAAAATTATCCCCCATATTGAACGTAGGAAGCCCAAATATTAACCTAGGGACTTGGTTTGAAGAATCTTGAATCTGACCCTCATAGCATTGATGAATATCAAACATTAATTTATTCTAACTGGTGGTTCAGAAGAAGATTTTTAAAGAATATTCCCCATATTACCCTATGTACAAAATTTGGGCTCCTGTATTGAACCCAGATATGAACCAATGGGCATTATTTTAACAAACTTGTATGTGACCCCTCTATGAATGCTGTATACCGAATATCAAAAGATTCTGATGATTGGTTCTGGAGAAGACTTTTTAATTTTTGCAAATATGCTGACTCCGCATTTTTTCGATGACTGTTACAGAGACCCTTCACATAACTGATGGCAATTTTTTTACCATTCAATTCTATTGGACCTAAGGATACTTTATACCAAATAACTCTCTGTTCCGTGAGGTTTGGGAAATATGGGCGTTTGAAAATATTTCTATTTTTAGCTTCCAGGGTTCCCATTTTTTGGCATGGGTCATGTACTTATGACCCATAATACCACATACCAAATTTGGTTCATACAAGACCATTGGTTCAGAAACTAGAATCTGAATGTCAAAAAGGCAAGGTTACTGTTACTATAAATAGACTTTTCGTTTCCATGCAATAACTTTTTAGTTTCCTTTAGCGTATTGAGCTGTAACTTGAACTAACTTCACAGACTGATTACCTATGAGGCGTCGATCATTGGGATTATGTTAGGTGCCAATACATCAAAGGTCAAGGTCATTATTTATATATATTTATTGGTGTTTAAGGTCACATACTTATGCACAATGGCTAATCGTGACCGTGACAGTTTTACGGGTGGAGGAAGCCGGAGTACCCGGAGAGAACCACCGAGCAACGACGAGCAGCTGTCAGCTCTCCAACATCGTAACTCTGAACTCTGCATCGCATCGCAGCACAGGCAGGGTTAGATTGGTTGAAGACATGCGAACCATCGACGTGCAGTACGCCTCAGTACACAGCGTCATCGTGCCCCCATGTAGGCAATCGGGGTGAAGTGTCTTGCCCAAGGACACAACGCGGTTGCCGCAGGTGGGATTCGAACCGAGGACCTCTCGGCTTGCAGCCTGCACCTCTACCTACTGAGCCACCTCCCCCCCCCCCCCCCGCGCCCCCTGTCAAGGTCATTGTTAGTATCAATAAATGTTTAGTATTGTACAATAACATGGATTTCCTTATATGCACAAAGCTATAAATTTTACCTCTCTGATCAATCCGCCACCCACCATAGGGGTTAATGAGGCAAAAATTTAAATTTTGCTCCAAAAAGTTTTTTGAAGGATATATAGTGCACAATAGTGCACAAAAAAGGTTTTTACCCCCTCATAGGGATAATTTTGTTTCCCACATAAAATCATTTTAAATTCTTCAAAATGCATATGGCCGCAAAAAAATTTTTTCTCTCCTAATTCATCCTCTGGGGCTGGGGAGTGGTGGTGGTGGTAGTGATATGGGCCATTTTTTCACATAAATCTTTCAAAACACATTTTGGAGCAAAATGAAATGTTTGCATATTTGACCCTGGGGGGGGGGGGGGGGGGGGGGGGGGGGTCATAGGTTAAAATTGTTCCCACATAATATGAAGAGGCTTTCTTTGGTGGTCACGAAGATTTTTTCAATGAATATTCCTCATAAGGCACCATGTTAAAATTCAGGCTCCAATAAGGATCCCAGATAAACACCCAGAGACTTTGAGATTTGGACACACTTGAATCTGATCTGTCCCTCTTCCCCCCCCCCCCCCCCCCCCCCCTAGAGATGTTGTATACCAAACATGAAAGGATTCTGCCTAATGGATCTGAAAAAGAAGGCTTTTAAGGAATATTCAGCATAAAGCACTAAGCAGGCCAAAATATCAACCCAGTGCCCCTGTTTGAACAAAATTGAATCTGACCCCAGAGATTTATACCAAATATGAAAGGATTTCTGACTGGTGGATCTGAAGAATATTTGTAAAGAATATTCTTCATAATGCACTAAGATAAACTTTGGGCTCCAAACAAATTTGAATCAGACACTGCTAGATTCTGACTGGTGGATCTGAAGAAGAGTATTCCTCATAATGCACAAAGCTAAAATTTGGACTCCCGTAGAGAGCGCAATTATTAACCCAGAGACTCGATTTGAACAAACTTGAATCTAATCTTCCTAGAAATTTCGTATACCAAACATGAAAGGATTCTGACTGATGGATCTGATGAAGAAGATTTTTAAAGAAATGTCCTTATATTTCACTAAGGTCAAACTTGGGCTCCTGCAGGGGGGCCCAATTATTAACCCTGGGACTCGATTTGAACAAACCTGAATCTAACCCCCTAGAGATGTTGTATAACAAATATGAAAAGATTCTGACTGGTGGGTCAGAAGAAAAAGATTTTTTTTAATTGTTGGAAAAATGTATGGGTGTTAAGGGTGCTATCAATTATGTATCTTCTGGTGCCCCCTGTGGGCGTGGCAATTTTATTTTAACAAACGTGAATTGAAATATGATGAGGAATATGCACACCAAATTTGGTTCAATTTGGTCCAAGAGTTTGTGAGAAGTCAATAATGTAAAGTTTACGCCAGATGGACAGAAAGTTATTAGTAAAGCTCCCACTGAGCTTTGCTCAGGCGAGATAAAAAAAAAGAAACAACTCACTTTGATCTATTCATAAAAAGCATTTTTTTTTCATTTTGCTGCACAACATGAGAAGAAACAAATTGCAAGAGAAGTATATTTTCTTCACGCTCACACTGAACACCTTCTGACATCAAACGTTGTTGTTTAAAAATATACAATCTTGTGATAAAAATATAAATTTTATAGTAAATTTCCTTTCTTATTATACCTACCGAAATTGTTTACTACAGGCTTGCACTACAGTGGAAGAACCTAACTCGGAAAAAATACTCTCTATTTTAATCTTTCCCAAGATTTGGGAAAGAAAAGTGGTGTAAAAACACCACGAAAAAATAAGCCAAAACTGGGCGGAGCGCCATCGGCGCACACCCAGTATGGGACGCTCTTCTATAGTACAAATCCACGACTTCCGTAACAGTGCGCAATGCGTCAATTCGTCATTCTTTTGATTCCGAACAACACAGGAGTTATGTGATCAGCGGGGAGGAAGGATTCTTACCTGAATAAGAAGACGGGAGGGCCTCCATGTAAACAATTTCGGTAGGTATAATAAGAAAGGAAATTTACTATAAAATTTATATTTCTTATCAACCTACCTCAATTGTTTACTACAGGATGAATAGACAAAAGGCTGGAGGGAATCACATAACCAACCCACACATAACTCAATAGCACTGGGACCGTGGACAGAGGAAGAGATCCCTAGGCCTACCAAACCATAGCATCACAAACATTAGAAAAGCCAATGAAAGATGAGGCGCATGGTGGAGTGCGACGCACAGACAGAAAGGGCAGTAACAGCACAAAGCCGGAACTGACCAGGAAAAAAGCTGAAAAGCTTGGATAGACAACATCCTGAGCCGAAGAAAGAGGGCCCCAAGGTCCTCTGTCGGCTCCTGCAACTGTCGCAGATAAAAGGAGAATGTAGCATTTCTCCAGAAGGCTGCTAATATAACACCAGTCATCCGACAACATGACAGAGTTATTAAAAGAGGAAGACAATGCACCCACCTCGTGGCAGAAAAAACAATTGGTAATACAATCACCAGTAGCTAGACGAGCGGAAGCTGCACGAATAGCAAGACAAGTCCATCAAGAAATGGATGCAGGAGAGATCTGGCATGTGGGAAAACGCATATTTATCCAGGATAAAGGCGTGAACGCCCCCCCCCCCACCCCCAAGCAGAGCAGCGCCCAAGAAAGTGACCATCTTGGAGTAAACTGCAAAGTCCTAGGCCTTTTCGAGGAAAAGAGCTGAACAAGCTTGGAGAGGCAAGGATGAGTGTCGAAACAATGCGGTATCACATAGGAAAACATGTCTCCGAAGCATGGACATGTACCCATTGCTGGAGACCCCCAGAAACAAACATATACCAGAAACTCCGCAAGCGGTGTGATCGAAGGAGTGACAGAAGCAACAGAGTGATCGCACACCATCGACAGAAGAACCTTCCACTTAGCCACAGAGGCTAAACCAGTGGAGTGAGTGCCTCCTTGAAGAAAAGCAACTCCACTGCGTGTCTCGAAAAACCACTACGGAGGAGACAGGACCCGATAAAAAGACATGTGCGAAGGCACAATGAAGTCGGATCAACTTGAAAACCTCCTCGGGCCACTTTGGCAAAGAAAGTCGCGAGGTAGAGGGAGACATGCCGGAACCGCCGCTAACAGAGAGCGGAGCAGATTGGTCCACACCCACCGAAGCGACGGGTGTGATCGTCCACGGCGAAAGCCAGAGCATCTGGACACGGGGACACGAAAGTGTCCACCGGATGGTTCCAACGAGTCACAAGAGATCGATGGAAACCGCCATGTGGAGCATCCACCTGGTGGAAATGACCCTGCCCCGACGGGACAGGGAGTCGGCTAGGACGTTCAGGCGACCGGGAATGTGACGAACAGCCACCCCGGCGTGGACATCCTGAGCGAGCAGAAGAAGATCCCTGTTACGTATTGGTGTATGAACCAAACTTCTTTAAATAATTCCACATGTTAATTTGCATAAATAAAAACATATTAGTTAATAATTAATGTTTAGTTCTGTTTGACTGAATTGGTAATTCTGTGTTGCAGAATTAAAGATTATTGTAATGGAAGGTGAAGGGTTGTCAAGTAAAATTGTTTTTTGCTAACGTGCCCCAATTCCCACAGATTTAATGCTGTAGAAAACCATTACCGGTCTCTTTTTTGTTGTAACAAGAGATTAACTATGGGCTTGTTATCGCAGAATGTTTCTCTTGGTTAGAATTCCACAGTATTAGGATATATAAACTTTTATTGAGACAGAAAAACACACATGTAGTTTTGCGGACAGTCAAGTGAAGACATTATGCATTGTTAGTCGAGCAGTATTGTTGTATTCATCGAGTGGATCAGGTGGAAAGTTTAAATTTTAAACCATGAACATTAACATGAATTGAGTTACAACAAGCTCTTCGAGTCTTCGAGTTCGAGATCGAGTTAAAGAACTTTGTATGGCAAGGAACTGTATACCAAGTTCAAGCTCTTCTTAAGAGCTAAGTCTTCGAGTTCGAGATTGAGTTAAACTTTTATGGACATGAACTTTCTACATGTGAAAGTTTTTCTTAAGAGCTCAGTGTTTCGAGATCGAGTGTAGAAGTCTTATGGCCAGCATGGACTGCAAATCATCTGGTTATAAACAAGAACCAAGATTTTGTGCACAACCCGAGTCGAGTTTGAGGTGTTCTTCCACTTTACTAGTGACTGACATGTCTATGACACAGTCTATTTGTGCATTTTAACCACTTGGTACAACGATCAATCAGGCCTGCGAGAACATTCGTGAGTAATTAGTTATGACGTCATAACCCGCGACGCGTAGAACTAGACATTCATTTGAATATTGATCTGTAGGTTGAGTTTAAACATTAGGCTGGAGAGTTAGCGAGAGAGAAAGAGTGTGAAGATATAATAAGCCCATACATTATTAATCCATGTAAATATTATAAATACAGTCCTCAAAATCACAATAAATATCATATATATGTTACTTGAGCGTTACGAATACTTTTACCGAGAAAAATTAAGCTTTAGTTGGCCTTGGTCGGCTAAGGCTACAATCCCAAGCCAATTCGTACATTGGAACAGAGTGCGTGCCGCCCTGGTTCCGAATGTAAGCAACCACCGTCGAATGGTCGGACAACAGAAGGACCTGGCGATTCGACAGGTGAGGGATTCACTGCCTGAAACGCAGAAGAGCAAGAAGCCCCTTCTGGTTGATGTGTAGAGCTGCATGATCCTGGTCCCACATCCCGTGAATGGAAAGACCTAGAGGATCCAACGTCGCTGGCATCTGCCGTCAGAACACGATCGGACGTGGGTAAGTCCATCGGAACACCCTGCGAAAGCCACTGGACATCCGCCCAGAGGAGAAGGTGAGGATAAAGATATTCTGGAAACTGAAGCATCAGATCTAGAAAATCCACATTCGGCCTCCAACGACTGAGCAGAAAGTGTTGGAGAGGTCTGACACGCAGCCAACCTAGAGGAATGAGATCCGTCACCGAACAGCAGAGACCGATTAGACGGAGAAAACTCTAAGCCGTCGCGGATGTGGACTGGGACAGAGTCGGAGCAAAAGCTGAGAGAATCACAGCCTTGGCCTGGGAAACCGCCACCAAAATGAATTGTGTGCGGAAAGCCATCCCAGATGATAAAACGACCGAGAAGGAACCTGGTCCGACTTCTCCTCATTGACTCTGAAACGTAGCGACGTGAGCAAGCTCAACAGAGTGGCGACATCCGACCCCAGTAAGGCAGCATTGGAAGGCCCCAGGAGGATATCGTCCAGATATGCCGAAGTAGTCACCCTGGACTGTGTGCGATGGAAAGCTATCACATGCGACATCAGTCTGGTGAAGGCCCAAGGAACCAGGTTGAGGCCGAAAGGCATGGCCTTGAACTGGTAAACTCGCCCCAGAAAAACGAACCTGAGATACTTCCGTAATGCCCAATGAATCGGAACGTGAAAGTAAGCGTCTCGCAGGTCAAAGCGGGAAGCGAAATCTCCCTGGTGAATGAAGGGAGGTCCGACCTGAAAGTCTCCATGCTGAACTAGGGAGCAATGATAGACTGGTTCAGGAAACTCAGATCGAGAACCGGTCGGAGTCGGCCGTCCTTCTTCGTCACCAAGAACAGGCGGGAAATAGAAACCCACTGACCTAATGTTCTTGATGACCTCAATCGCCCCCTTTGTCAGGAGATTGTCTATCTCCGTGGACAAAAGTTCCCGACATAAAATGTCTGAAGGAACTGTGGTTGGAAAAGGCACCCTGGACAGAGTGGAGTGCCGTCGGAAGGATATTCGCAGCCAGGACCAAACAACATCTAACATCCAAGGATCGGATGTGATGGTGGCCCAACGGTCTGCGAACTCTACTATCCTTCCTCCAACCTGGGATGAGTCGAGGTGAGGACCTTCATTGCGAACCCCGACGAGGCTCGCGAGAGGAGAAAACACCTCCTCTACTGAATGAAGAATCCTGGGACTTCCCTCAAGACTGCCGACGCTTACCCTAACCCCTTGAGTAAGAAGTAGAAGCGGTGGCAGAAGGATCAGCCCCTTTGCTTCGCAGAGGAAGCAGAGGGTACTTGTTAGGCTTGGAACGGCCCGTGCCTACCCTAGAAGGCTGATCAAGCTGAAGAAACAGCAGCTGATCGTTGGAATGACGTAGGACGTCATCCCGGTCCGTCAACATAGAACCATGGAAAAGTTGCGGACCTGCCAAAAAAAGAAGATCGAAGAGAAGCGCACTGCTCCTCAGGAAGGGATCGGCCTGTGTCCAGCACAGAGTCCCTTCGAACTAATTCCAGATTAGCCGTGTTACAGGCATGCGTGTAAGATGAATGAGCGCCTTGGACAGCACACGCAAAGGAGCCTGTACCTCGTCAAACTTATCTGAAGGCAGATAAGCAGCTAAAGCTGAGACGACGTGATCGGAGAGAGAAAGCATACCAAGCATCTCTCTCGATAAGCCCAATGTGGACTCCAGAGTCGTCATCGGAATGACGGCAGACTTGGACTTGGAAAGCCCGAGGGAATTGGAGTCCTGATCCAAAACCGTCAAAGTCTGGTAGACCGACGGATTGGCGGAATCGTAGGAACGATAACGCGCCGGAGGCAAAAAGGTGGCAACCCTGGTGAAGAACGGAGCCTTCATAGCCTTGGAACTTAGCATGGAGTCCAAGTCTGAAAATGCTTCAACCAACTGTACCGACTGGCACGGTCGAAGACGCCCAGAAGCAGGTTGCTCCATAGACTGTTGGAGCGCAACCGATGATCGCGGCCTGGCTGACACTGTCGACTGGTTAGATGGTTTGAGATCCGGAAGGAACCCAAACACGAAATCAAGAGC
The DNA here is from genome assembly GCA_031216915.1 of Pictodentalium vernedei. Lineage (NCBI taxonomy): Eukaryota > Metazoa > Mollusca > Scaphopoda > Dentaliida > Dentaliidae > Pictodentalium > Pictodentalium vernedei. The sequence continues at coordinate 865,097,023 of CM062296.1, read as the reverse complement.
TGCCCCCAAGTCCGAAGACTGCTGGCTCTCGACATCAAGCATGTCTGACTCTTCCCCTGAGTCGGAAGACACATAGCCCATCGTGGGCAAACCAGCCGACGCCTTCCATGGTGTCGGAACACCAGGGGGATCAGAAAGCGGCCTGTTTCCAATCCCAGGAGGCGGCGCCATAGGGGGCGCCTGGAAACCACTCGCTGCCACACTGGAAGCAACGGGAAGGCTCTTTGATAGAACCTGAGTGAGTAAGGAGAGGGCCTCCCTAAGCTCACTGCCCATACTGGCCAGTTCGACAGGGGAACGAACCGGCAAAGTGGCTTCACCTCTGACCCTCTTAACCAGCGAAGGGTCACGATCCTCCAAAAGACCCGACGTGGGATGACGGGCGGCAGCCGAAAACGTCTGAAGGCAGACGTGTATAGGGGTGTGACACACCCGAGGATCAACATAGCAGGAACTCATGAGAGTCACCGCTGACCTCTGCAGGGCATAAGGTCCAGGCTGCACAAAAGACGTTGGACCCACAAAACTGGTCGTGTGGCCAGAATGAGTGGACGGAAACGCCACGGAGTTCATAGTGTCCCACTAAGAACAACCGAATCCAATGACAACTGTGGTGCTCGACGGCGCAGAGACCACAGGAGAGGGTCCGGCCGGCAGCCACTTCCAACTTCACAGAGTTGAAGTCAGGGAAGGCTGAGGCCGATACCCCCACGTCTACACAACCAGACACCGCAGCAGACCACTGCAGGTATAAAACTACTGTGCTCAATGGCTGAGAGGACACAGTAGGGGGTTCAGTCGACAGCCCCATTTGACTTCGCCGAGTGGAAGTCTGGGAAGGCTGAGGCCGAAACCCCACAACCACACTACAGACATCCCTGCAGAACCTGGCAGGGAGAAGCCGAGGCCGGCTAAAAACGGTGCCCAATGACGTTGTAGACGGAACAGCAGTAGCAGCAGATACGACGGGAGCTGTTGGAACTGGCGGAAAAGCGGACAGAGCCACCAAGCTCGGCCTCCACAGGAGGAATCACAACCCTAGTGACAGCCTCAGATGTCGACTGGAGAGGGACCATAGTCCCGGAACCAGGCATCTCTACACCAGAAAACCAACAGCTCCCGCAGTATCCACCACGGTAAAACACTGCACATTCCCCACGGAAGGAGAATAACTCTCACCAGACATGGTCGAATCGGGAAGCTCCGAAACGACAGCGGTCCCCACCCCCCGCTGGTGCGGGAGGAGCTGCACATCCCCCACGGAGGGGGAGCAATTCTCATCAGACGTGGTCAAATCGGGCGACCCAAAACGATAGCGTTCACCACCCCCGCGGGAGCGGGAGGAGCTGCACATCCCCCACAGAGGGGTCAAACTCACACCAGACGTGGTCGAGTCGGGGGCCCCGAAACGACAGTGTCGCCCCCCCCCCCCCCCCCCCCGCGGGGGCGGGGGAGCTGCACATCCCCCACGGAGGGGGTAAACTCACATCAGACGTGGTCGAGTCGGGAGGCTCCCGAAACAACAGCATTCCACACCACCCACGGGTGCGGACGAAACGGACACGAGAACGCACCAATGGCGAGGACAAAAGGAATTGCCCTAAAGGAACCGAACTGGAAAGAACAGAGGTGAGAGCAGTAGAAGAAAAAGGTGAACTCAACAGAAACAGAAAGTAGAAGAACACCCTCAACTACGAGAGAAGGTAGCAGAACCAGACGGCCGACACCTACTCCAATAACAAATTTTTATCAACCGAAAAAATTCATTGTCGAATCGCGATGACACGATGTCGCAAACAAAACATTCGCGAAAACGGAATAGTAAAAAATAAACAATGAGGATGTGGTTGAAAATATAAACGAGAATATATAAAACACAGTCCTGTTATTATACAATCTTCAGATCTATAATTCCAGTCACAGGAAAACCATTATCCACGAGTTGAATTATCACTGTTTCATAATGCATATGGCGGAAACACATCCTGCTCGTGCTTCGGATAGAAAAAGAATGGCGAATTGACGCATTGTGCACTGTTACGGAAGTCGTGGATTTGTACTATGGAAGAGCGTCCCATACTGGGTGTGCGCCGATGTCGCTCGGCCCAGTTTTGGCTTATTTTTTCGTGGTGTTTTTACACCACTTTTTTTCCCAAATCTTGGGAAAGATTAAAATAGAGAGTATTTTATCCGAGTTAGGTTCTTCCACTGTAGTGCAAGCCTGTAGTAAATAATTGAGGTAGGTTGATAAGAAACTCATTTAAACTGGGATGGCATTTTCTAACAGAAGTTGGAGTTTCCATCTGTTCTTGTGTTGTTCCAAGTACAAGCTCTCTTGAACTGGGAATTACCTGTGCATACCTTGTTCATTTCTCTTCTTATCATGGGTTAGTTTGGATGGGTACCTGTAATATCAGTGCTGTGGTTCTGTTACTCGTGTCTGGAGGTTATGATTTTTGATAACGACAACTATTCTGTAGTTCTGACTTTATGAACTATTTGACTGACTCTCAATTCGTCGGGAGGAAGAAAGAAAAACAACAAATAAGAATTACTACTTCTTTATTCTTTCTTTATTTCTTATTTATTCACCAGTGTATAGAAATAGCAAATTACCCAAAATGACATACAACACCACCCAAATCGAAACTAAGCTGTCTCGATTGAGACAATTTGAGAATTTTGGGACACTCAGAAGCCATTGCAAAACAACGATTAATTAGTTTTTCTCAATCGTATTTTTCAGTACTCATGAATTCATCGACCCAAGATTGTGTGTGGCAGATTTTGTTTTTTATTTATGTGAGGCAAAAAATGTTGAAGGATCACGTTTTATCCAGATGTGGCAACCCCTGAGAAACGATGTATTTTTTATATGGCATTAAAAGGTCTGCTGTTAATATGGCTTGTTTGGTGGAACTGGGAATATTCCTGGAATACATCGCAGGCTTAAAGGATTGTGTAAATTTTTGGCACCATATTATTTCAACCCCACATTTATCACTTGTTAAAAGCGGCTGAATAGAAAATAGGGCAACTGAATGTGGCTTTAGCAAACAAAGTGGAACTATTTCTTAATAGAGAAGGTTTTATGCATGTATGGACCACCCAGTCAACAGCTAGAATCAATAGTTCAGCATTTTCTGTGAAGAAGCTTGAAGAGAATTTTATTAGTAATTGGAAATTCAAACTAAATGATGATAACAATAAAATTAATAAACTAAGATTTTAAAAGAAACATAAGAATTTTTATGAAATAGAAAATTATTTGCTCACAGATGACCATCATGTTGATAGAAACTCAAAAGAATATTTACCTAGATTAGGATAAGTGATCATAAACTTCAGGTGGAATCAGGTACACATAATATTTATTATTTATTTATTAGGGTTTAACAACACTTTAACAGCCAGGGTCATATTGATGACAGTTTTACGGGTTAGGAACCTGGGGTACCCAGGGAGAACCACCCAGCAACTGCAAGCACCCCAACATCGTAACTCCGCACTACAGGACAGGCAGGGTTAGATCACTGACATCAATAAGATATGTATGACTCGGGTCTAAAACATGTACAACGCAAGAAATATATTGTGATCTGAGATAAACTTCAGGTGGAATCAGGTAGACATAATATTTATGAAATAGAAAATTATTTGCTCACAGATGACCATCATGTTGATAGAAACTCAAAAGAATATTTACCTAGATTAGGATAAGTGATCATAAACTTCAGGTGGAATCAGGTACACATAATATTTATTATTTATTTATTAGGGTTTAACAACACTTTAACAGCCAGGGTCATATTGATGACAGTTTTACGGGTTAGGAACCTGGGGTACCCAGGGAGAACCACCCAGCAACTGCAAGCACCCCAACATCGTAACTCCGCACTACAGGACAGGCAGGGTTAGATCACTGACATCAATAAGATATGTATGACTCGGGTCTAACACATGTACAACGCAAGAAATATATTGTGATCTGAGATAAACTTCAGGTGGAATCAGGTAGACATAATATTTATGAAATAGAAAATTATTTGCTCACAGATGACCATCATGTTGACAGAAACTCGAAAGAATATTTACCTAGATTAGGATAAGTGATCATAAACTTCAGGTGGAATCAGGTAGACATAATATTTATTATTTATTTATTAGGGTTTAACAACACTTTAACAGCCAGGGTCATATTGATGACAGTTTTACGGGTTGGGAACCTGGGGTACCCAGGGAGAACCACCCAGCAACTGCAAGCACCCCAACACCGTAACTCCGCGCTGCAGGACAGTCAGGGTAAGATCACTGACATCAATAAGATATGTATGACTCGGGTCTAACACATGTACAGCGCAAGAAATATATTGTTATAACGGTTATAAACACTTTTGAGAATTATATACAGCATAATTATTCTGCTTGAATAAATACATGGAAATTGAACCCATTTCATTCTACTAAATCTATTTACCTATCTCAGATCACCTAAGTGCCTTTGCCTTCTTATTGTTTTCGTGATGAAGCCTAATTTTGGATTTAACAATAAATATAGATTTAAGTTGAATTAATAACAAGAAGAATGTTACTAAGGTAACACACGCCCTCTCTCCTTGTGACCTTTACCTTGCAGATGCGGCAGAAATTATTATATGCGACACACCTTCTGACTGTCCTTAACATTTGTAAAAAGTTTAACAATTGTACTATGATTCGTTTCTGAGTTATGGCTGAAACACGAATATTGACAGATTTTTAGTGTAACCTTGAAATGTGACCTTGACCTTGAAGGTACGAACCCAGCTATGGTGTGTGACACATCCTCTCATGGCCCTTTATAATTGTGTGAAGTGTGATGACTGTAGCCCTAATAGTTTCGGAGTTGTGCTTGGGACACGATTTGTGACCCTGAACATATGAAGGTAAATTGTGACCTTCACATTGCAGATGCGGCGGGAACTATTATACGGGACACACCTTCTGACTGTCCTTAACATTTGTAAAAAGTTTAACAATTGTACTATGATTCGTTTCGGAGTTATGGCTGAGACACGAATATTGACTGATTTTTAGTGTGACCTTGACCTTGAAGGTACGAACCCGGCTATGGTGTGTGACACATCCTCCCATGGCGCTCTATAATTGTGTGAAGTTTGATGACTGTGGCCCTAACAGTTTTCGAGTTATAACTCGAAAACTGTTAGGGCCACAGTCATCAAACTTCACACACACACGGACACACACACACTTCAATCACAAAATGTCACCCGACTTAAGTCGGGGGGGGGGGGGGCATAAAAAGCACCCACGAAATGATCATAATCGACCTCCTTTGCACAAATGTGATTGCTTTTCTGTTTCCGTTACTGGATTAAGGGGTCGTCCAACGTAACATTGGGCATTTTTTTGTGTAAATTTTCACAATGCCCTAAATACGAATTAAAGCGATGAATAACAACATATAGGGCACGTCGATTTACCCAATAACACCTAAGAGCACTCAATACTACTACTATCATATTCACCCTATCCTACACACACATACTGATATGTTGATGACAAACTCTTCAATTTTAATTCGACTTCAGCCCTCCCCCTACCCCCCCCCCCCCCCCCCCCCCCCCCCCCCCCCCATTCGCCAAAGCTTCTTAGCAAGAATCAATAGTTAAGCTGTTCGTATTTTACGAGATTCGGAGTATCTTTGTCTTTGCTGCACAATAATGTGGCATGTGCACACTTGGGCTGGTATAATTTATTTATTTATTTATTTATTAAATGGGGGTGGATGGGTCAGAAGGGATTAGAATGGCAACGGAACACATTTTCACGTCTAAACAACCCTCAATTTTTTTTTATTTTATTCTATAAACTAGGTAACATTGGGGTTAATTTAATTGTTTAAAATCTCCCTCCAAGAAATTGCTTCTCCATAAAATTGGGAATAACAAAATAACTCTTTCTTTAGACGAGAACACCAGTTGGTCCATGTAAAATAGCTGTGAGTTGATTTCGCAAATTCAAAAGATGTCACTTGGGCGGCAACATGGTTTGGACAAGCGTCAAAGGGAAGTAGGAGTCAATGTTTTTTGGAACTTCACAGCGAGTCAGTTGTCGCCTTCAACGACAATAAAAAGATCTCCAGAATTGATGTGTTGCACTAAAGACAAACAAAAAGAAACCGAAGGATTACTTTATGGGCATTGAAATTTAAATAATAAAAAAACCTACCTTTCAGAAGGGTTTTACAAGAGGAATTGCTGTCTCACTCTCTCCGTTGTTCTCAAATTTTAACCCAAATCAGGCATTTCTATTTTTTTTTTAGGACTATTTTTAGGAGAGGCTACCCACCACTCTCCCACCGCTGCCTAATCTTCACCATTTATTATACTTATTATTATACTGATTTAGAGAACTATAGCCGATACTTTACTTTTTAAATACAACAAGAGGCCCCACGGGGCCTGAAGCACTCATCTTGAACAGAACACAATTTAAACAGTCCAAGAATGAGTCTACATTAAGCTAACCATCTCCATAGGCTACACTGTCAATCCTTGAGTCCCTCAGGAGTGACAAAAATAATCTGGGCACCATGCCTTTTCTTTAGTTGATCATAAGTAAAATGTAGAGCTCTCCTATGAAGCCCCTTAATACAACCTCTGTGGATTAATCTTAGTACCTCTAGAGGGTACTGAATACAAAATGTTTAATTCTTCAGCAAATTGAATTGCACTTAGTTCAAATTTGGGCTACCATAGCGAGCCCAAATATTAACCTATGGATCCAATTTGAACAAACTTGAATCTGCCCCCCCCCCCCCCCCCCCTAGAGATGTTGTATACCAAATGTGAAAGCATTCTGACAGGTGAATCTGAAGAAGATTTTTGAAGAAATTCCCTCATATCGTACTAAGTTAAATTTCATGTTCCCATATGGAGCCCAAATATAAACCTAGGCATGCGAATTGAACAACCTGGAATATGACCCCCCTAGAGATGTTGTATACCAAATATAAAAGCATTCTCACTGGTGGATCTGAAGAAGATTTTTAAAGACATTTCCTCATATTGCACTAAGTAAAAATTTGGGCTACCATAGTGAGCCTAAATATATACCTAGGGATCTGATTTGAACAAACTTGAATCTGACCCCATAGAGATGTTGCATACCAAATATCAAAGCATTCTGACTAGTGGATCTGAAGAAGATGTTTTTAAATTACCCTCCATATTGAACAAAGATAAAATTTGGGCTTCCGTAGGAAGCCCAAATATTAACCTAGGGACTTTGTTTGAACAATCTAGAATCTGACCCTAATAACAATGATGTATACCAAACATTAAAAGATTCTGACTGGTGGTTCTGAAGAAGAAGATTTTTAAAGAATATTCCCCATATTACCCTATGTTAAAACTTCGGGCTCCTGTAGAGAGCCCAAATATGAACCATTGAGCTTTATTTCAACAATTTTTTATCTGACCCCCCCCCCCCCCTCCCCATTACAGAACACCCTAACATAACCGATGGCAATTTTTTTTTTACTGTTCAATTCTACTGATCCTAAGGATAATTCATACCAAATAACAGCTCTCTGTTTCATTGGTTTTGGGAAATATGGGCGCTTGAAAATATTTCTATTTTTAGCTCCCAGGGTTCCCACAGGGATGCGGGAAATATTTTTTTGTATGGGTCAAGTACTTATGACCCAATACTACCACAAACCAAATTTGGTTCATACCGGACCATCGGTTCAGAAAATAGAAATTTTGGGCGGGGCCAAAAATCTTATCCCTCCTATTACAAGGCCAAACATTATTTCACGAACTTCGTTTGAACAAACTTGATTCTACACCTCATATCGAAGCTCCATAGAAAATATCAAGTCATTGTACAAACTGGTTCTTGAGAAGATTTTAAAAATATTTTGAAGCATTTCCCCCCCCCCTCCCTCCCTATGAGGCTGGGCATGCTGAGTTGCACAAAAATGAAATGCCCCTTTGGGACCATCACTCACACAAACTCTTCCTTGAATTGGCCCAGTGGCTTTGGAGTAGAAGACCAAAACATGGTGTTGACGGACAACGGACGACGGACGGGGGGCGATGAGATTAGCTCAGCTTGATTTTGTCAAGATGAGCTAAAAATGGTTTGGATCGGGTGAGGTCTCTCTCCGAGGCGTTTTGTTGAAGAGGATTCTGTCCATGTGTAAGGGGAGGGACCAGGTCCATAGAAAAATTTGTTCCGGCCCTGTTATCAGATAGTATTGGGTGTTATTGGGTAAATCGACGTGCCGCATATTATATACCAAAATAATGACAAAAGTATACAAAACCTGAATTTACCCACTTCTGAAATTTTTTTTTAAATTATTTTGCTTTTGATGACAAAGAAATTGCCAGCCGCATAAGTAAGGGTTAACAAGGAATAGATCGGTAATTTGAATGTCTGAGTTGTGAATAAAAGACTCCACACTCCATACTCGGAGAAAGCATATTTATCATTTCATTACCAACGTGGTGAGAATGCTCAGGGGAAAATGGATGACCACAAACGCTTCATTCTGTTTGTCTGACACGTTGTTGTGATCACGTGAGTTTTTTGGGTGAAATTGCGAATGATTTCGTTTCCCACGATCTGAAATCTTCAAACATTTCACTGCTGTCTTTGAATCTGGCAGGCGATGTAATGCACAACTCACGATACATTCACAGAATAATATTCAACTGACAATGTGATAAATGCGGGATGCAGTCCATAGTAGTACTGTTGAATTCCAAAACTGTACAATGTGACACAAGTGTCAGCAAGGGATTAATACGCCACCAATTCGAACTACTATTATTTGGTTGGTGACAATCAGAACAAAAAAGTGGAAAATTGTATTTGAAAACAAAAATATATTCACATCACATCAACATACATTACTGTCGTCACAATTGTATATTTGCGAAAAAATAATTTTACTGTTGCAGAACTATATCAGTGATGTAAAGAAGGCTTGATGAAGTCTGCTACGAAAAAAGAAAACCAATGTCGAGGAGAATTATCAGAAAGGTTTCTTCCTGTTCCCCAAATATTGAGAAATGTCGTACCATCGTAAATTTAAATATCTCCCTCATGCAACGGCATTGTGTATAAGATGGATCAACGTCCATTTTGAGCGCTGTCAGCACCAAAAGGTTGCGAACATCTATATGTGTTGACACTTTGTGCTTTGAAGATTTCTAGTCTATTAGAGAAATTCCGCTGGGCGGACAAAAATTCACACGAATTACCAAAATGAGATCACAACGTGTCATAAGTGTTTAGATAAGTGAATTTATTAATCAACACAATTCTGACATCGTTCAGGCCGGTAACCCTCCGCCTATAAAATTAGTACAGAAGGCCTATAGTTCCAAAACAAATGAAGCATACCAAATCATGTACATAAATGAATTGGAAGCCAGGATGTCTAACTAAGTGTGGCCGATTGGTGAAAGTATTCAGCATGCAGGGCAGGTCATTCTTTTGTTGTTTTGACCACACTTGAACATTCAAATGATACTCTTGGCAGCTGTCAATGTTCATGCAAACCCAGAAATGGACACATATAACACTAAATGAGGAAGTTTGGCAGTTTAGCCTTTTTTAGTGTATCAACCTCATCGCATGTTACCAATTTCACCTGTGTGAGTTCTGACATGTCCATTTAGATGTGACTTACTATGAAGGTTTTATTACATATAAATACATTAAAACAGTTTCTCATTTGTGTGGATTCGAATATGTATATTTAGATATGCTTTAGACCTGAAGACTTTATTACATATAGTACATTTAAATGGTTTCTCACTTGTGTGATTTCTGATATGTATATTTAGACGTGTTTTAGAAGCAAATGCTTTATTACATATAGTACAATTAAACGGTTGTTCACCTATGTGAGTTCTGAGATGTTGCTTAAGATCTGATTTACTTCTGAAGGCTTTATTACATACTGTACATTTAAATGGCTTCTTACCTGTATGCGTTCTGAAATGCCGGTTAAGATCTGATTTATTTCATTACATATAGTACAATTAAACGGTTGTTCACCTGTGTGAGTTCTGAGGTGTGGCTCAAGTAGTGATTTACTTCTGAAGGCTTTATTACCTATAGTACATTTAAATGGTTTCTCACCTGTGTGGATTGTGATATGTTTAACTGGAGATGTGTTAGAACCATAGCCTTTATTACACATAGTACAATTAAATGGTTTCTCACCTGTGTGGATTGTGATATGTTTAACTGGAGATATGTTAGAACCATAGCCTTTATTACATATAGTACAATTAAATGGTTTTCCCCGTGTGAGTTCTAAAATGTCTCTTAAGATTCGATTTATATCTAAAGACTTTATTACATATAGTACAATTAAATGGTTTTTCATCTGTGTGAGTTCTGAGATGTAGCTTTAGATATGATTTACATCTGAAGGCTTTATTACATATAGTACATTTAAATGGTTTCTCACCTGTGTGGATTGTGATATGTTCAACTAGAGATGTTTTAGAAGTAAAGACATTATTACATATAGTACAATTAAATGGTTTTTCACCCGTGTGAGTTCTGAGATGTGGCTTTAGATCTGATTTACTACTGAAGCCTTTATTACATATAGTACATTTAAATGGTCTCTCACCTGTGTGGATTCGGATATGTATATCTAGATGTGCTTTAGAAGCGAAGCCGTTATTACATATAGGACAATTAAATGGTTTTTCACCTGTGTGAGTTCTGAGATGTTGCTTAAGATTCGATTCCCCTGTGAAGGCTTTATTACATATAGTACAATTAAATGGTTTTTCACCTGTGTGAGTTCTGAGATGTTGCTTAAGATTCGATTCCCCTGTGAAGGCTTTATTACATGCACCACATTTAAATGGTTTTTCACCTGTGTGAGTTCTGGCATGTCTAGTTAGAGCTGACTTTCTGTTGAAGGCTTTATTACACACACTACAATTAAATGGTCTCTCACCTGTGTGAGTTCTGAGATGTTGATTAACCTCTGATGTACTTCTGAAGGCTTTATTACACAGAGTACATTTAAATGGTTGATCTCCTGTGTGAGTTCTGAGATGTGAATTAAGATATGATTGACTTCTGAAGGCTCTATTACATACACGACATTTAAATGGTTTCTCACCTGTGTGAGTTCTTAGATGTATAGTTAGAATTGACTTTCTGCTGAAGGATTGATTACATACACTACATTTAAATGGTTTTTCACCTGTGGGAGTTCTGATATGCAAATTACGCTCCCATTTACATTTGAAAGCTTTATTACATAGAGTACATTTAAATGGTTTTTCACCTGTGTGAGTCCTGGCATGCATAGTTAGATTTGACTTTGTGTTGAAGGCTTTATTACATGCACTACAATTGAATGGTTTTTCACCTGTGTGAGTTCTGACATGTATAGTTAGATTTGACTTTGTGCTGAAGGATTTATTACATGCACTACATTTGAATGGTCTTTCACCTGTGTGAGTTCTGACATGTATAGTTAGATTTGACTTTGTGTTGAAGGCTTTATTACATGCTCTACACTTGAATGTTTTTTCACCTGTGTGAGTTCTGATGTGTCCGGATAGATCTGACTTACTACTGGAGGCTTTATTGGATATACAGTTAGATGGTGTCTCACCCGCGTGAGTTCTGAGATGTGAACTAATCTCTGATTGACTTCTGAAGGCTTTGTTACATATACCAGATGTAAATGTTTTCTCACCTGTGTGAGTTCTGATATGCAGAGTTAGATGTGATACATTTCTGAAGTCTCTTTTACATATTTTACACTGAAATGTTTTTTCATCACTGTGATTTCTGACATGTGTTGCAGCATGTGTATCTGACCCAAAGGTTCTTCTGTTACACACATTGTGTTTGAATGTTTTCCCATAGGTTTGACATTTAACATGTAAATTAAACTCGGATTGATTCACAGGGGCCTTGTTATTACATAATTCTAATTTATATGGGCTGTTAATGGTGTGAGTTTGGAGATGAGTGAGGTAAAGTTCTCTACAGAAAGTTTGGTTACAAACACCACAACTGAATGATTTCTCATCCGTATGGATTCCTGAAATTTTGATAAGTTCCAGTTTCTCGGAAGTTTTCTGACACATTTTACATTGAACTGATTCCTCATCAGTGATGTGTATAAGCTGATGACTGTCAGTTTGTTCCATTTCACACTGAAGGTTGCGAGCCATTTCATGCTGAAAGGATTCACTGTCAGTGGTATATCTAATCTCATGTATGGCAGTCTGATCCATTTCACATTGAAGGGATTCCTTGTATGTGTTGTATTTAATCTGATAGTTGTCAATCTGACCAATTTCACACTGAATCGGTTTCTCATCAGTCTTGTAACTAATCTGATGGGTGTCAGACATACCAATGTCACATTGAAGGTTCTGATCCATTTCACATTGAAGGGATTCCTTATCAGTGTTGTATCTGATCTGATGCATGTCAGTCTGATCCATGTCACACTGAAGGGATTCCTTGTCAGTGTTGTATCTGGTCTGATGGATGTCAGTCTGACCCATTTCACATTGAAGGGATTCCTTGCCAGTGTTGTATCTGGTCTGATGGATGTCAGTCTGACTCATTTCACATTGAAGGGATTCCTTATCAGTGTTGTATCTGGTCTGATGGATGTCAGTCTGACTCATTTCACATTGAAGGGATTCCTTATCAGTGTTGTATCTGGTCTGATGGATGTCAGTCTGACACATGTCACACTGAAGGGATTCCTTATCAGTGTTGTATCTGGTCTGATGGATGTCAGTCTGACTCATTTCACATTGAAGGGATTCCTTGCCAGTGTTGTATCTAATCTGATGGGCGCCAGTCTGAACCATTTCACATTGAAGGGATTCATTGTCAGTGTTGTATCTTAGCTGATGTGTGTCAATTTGATCCATTGCACACTGAAGAGATTCCTTGTCAGTGTTGTTCCTAATCTGATGGAAGTCCAGTGATTCCATATTGTAAGGTTTCTTTTCACTTATGTTAAATGGCCTTGCAGGAGAAGAGATTCTGTGATGTTTATCTTCAACTCTCTGTATTGTCTTCATCTTCTTTACAGTACTTTTTCCTATATTATATTGTTCATTGCAATGTTCAGTGATTATAAACATATCACTAGTATTGTGAAACATTTATATTACCCCACAATTGGAACTTACATCAAATACAGAATCATACAAAGCTCCTGCTTATTTTATCACTGATGCTGTTAAATCTGTTTTAGGGAACTCAGAGATGACAAGCATTAACAGTATTCTCATAGAATACCAACATACTAAACATTTGTCAAGGATTTCTTGTCACTTCATTTTAAAACTGTGAACAATTGTGTCGATATGATACTATGAGTACACTTGTTTATAACTTAAAAATAAAACACTCAATCTTCATGGTTTGTATTCTGAAAAAAATAAATTTAATAATATTGTTAAAAATAATATCTACAAACATATATCCAGTAATGTTCTTAACACTTCTATGAATCATAATTGGTGTTCACATAAAATCTACAAATTCACTCTATTTCACAATCAATAATGTTAAATCTCTTCCAGGGAACTCAAATATAATAGGTGTCTACGTCCTCCTACAGAATAATCATGCAAACCTTGATTTGAATGAAGGTATTCATTACTTTGAATTATGACCACATATAAGTAGATAGAAACTGGCTATTCCAGCAGAGAAAAAAATCCAATTCCAGCCCAGCAATGGGAATTGAGTTTAAAAACATTTCTAGTCCAGCTCAAAAAACTACCAGCCCATTTGCATTTGGGATAGTATTCCAGGATACAAGCAGCTAAGGTTAATACAATGTGGAGTACTTTAGAAAATAAAAACAAGAGTACTGTTAGGCGTGGCTAAATATGCACATTGGCCATTTCGAATAATACCAACTTTGGTTGAGATTCCAAGTCAAAGAACCGTAATTCAAGTAAAAATGGTTGGATGGAACCCATATTCAAACTTGGCCTGTACTACTGGTGTCATCCCAACAAGACGAATGAGTAAAACATTCCAACAAGACGATCCAAACAAGACGAATGAATCCCAACAGGACAAAAACTTTTTTGTTCAGTAATTATAGAGGAAATTGACAACAAAATAGATTTCAAAAAGTGTATATTTATGCTATTTGAGGTATTTTGGAGTGGTTGTTTTTCATGTTTCTTTGGCTGCTGCGCAGTTATTTTTTTATTTGTTATTCTTGATCGCCCATATTCACTATCTAACTAGAACAAGAGTTTATTTCTGTAGTGATTTCAATGGTTTTATCTTTAAATTTTACATGTCTTTTCGTTTTTTAAGTATTTTTTTAGGCCACACAAAGTAGATCTTCTGTTTCTCGGGCCATTATTTGTGAAATTACATGCGTACGAGCGGTTTATTTTATTTTTTATTTCAGTAATTACTTCTTTGCCATCAAAAGTCCATGTTCTTGGTTCAAGTTTTAGGCCTCATAATCTACAGAATAGCATGGGTGGTGGTGTATTTCATCCCTTGAGTGCAAAAAGGCTTTGCAATGCTAAAGCATTGCAAAGCCTTCTTGCACTCAAGGGACAAATTCATCAATTTTGTTAACTTGGGTAAAATATCAGACATAAACCATTTAATTTTTATTTTTTTCAAGTTTAAATTGGTTATAAAAAGATAGCATGCGGCAGCCAAAAGGACCATGCGGGAGGGCCTGAGAAACAGATTTTTTTATTTTTTTACGCCTTAAGTTTGATTGATGAAAAGATATTTTTGCAAATAGCATCTCATTATAATGCATGGGGCCTTTGGTAACTGAAATCTCTTTGTCTGACATTAAGATGTGTTAGAAGTTTATGGGGGAATATCAATTAACAAAAGAACATACCACACTTTTCTCTCCATCTATTGTTTCTGTAACAATACTTTGTGTTCACAAAATGCAGAGCAGACTTTCAGTCAGCTATCGTTATAAAAACTCACTTATGACACTGTAGGCATATTTAAAAAAAAATAATATTGCCTACAAAGTTTTAAAAAACATCCTCCAAAATTTTTAATACCGGTGTAACACATCATCTTCCCCCCTGGATATCTTGCCCCGCGGGGGAAGATATACTAGGATATCTTCCCCCCTCCCCCCCCCCCCCCAGAGTGGAAGATATCCCCCACCCTGAATCTCCCACCACGAAAATTTTTTTTGTTTAACATTATTTGATGATGAAATGGCGAGAAAAATGTTGGTTTTTTTCAGGTTCAACTTGGATATCTTGCTCTCATCCAGTTGAAAACCTGTGACAAAAAATCATTTCAATATTTTCTCAACTATTCTGGTTCATGTTGTCATGTGACATGAAGTGTAACTGTTTTAGGTAGAGAAATTGGTTTCGGATATAAACACTGAGTTAGGGTTGGTTGGAATGGGAGATGGGGGGGGGGGAAGATATCCAGGCCTGAATATCTTCCCTCCACCATGACAAACAAGAGGCCCCACGTGGCCTTAATCGCTCACCTGACAAAGTGACTCTAAGAAGTATTTTAGGTCACCTTCACCATGTCATGCCTCATCAACATTAACTGGTTGAGTGATAGATTTTGTTTGAAGTTCAACATTTGTTACCTAAAATTAGTTTTATTTAAAATCATTGGTGTGTGGCCAATCTCCAATGATTTTTAATAAAGCAAATTTATCTCTGCAGACAAACTGGTTTAGCATGAAGCACAAACAAGGAATGTGAAGAGATAGCCTTGGACATCTCTCCCCAACTGTGGATATCTTCCATGTGCTACATGTATATATTTGCATGCAAGAAAACAAAAATTTTCACAAATTTTATTTTTTTTTATCATCATTGGAACAAGCTCAAACAGCTTATTCCAATAGGGGTATGGGAAGATCAGGTATATTTTTGAGACAGAAATGTGAATATATAAATAATGGTGTTTTTTTGTGAATGATGCTGGAGAATTTTGCGTAAAGATATGGTAAATGGTTTGTTCTAGATACAGAATGATGCAAAAGTATTTAAATTTGATTAGGCAAGTTGTTCCTATAATGCATTTAAAAATTGAAGTAACTGTTTTTTTGCTGACGAACTTTTAGGTGTGTGTGTCTGTGTTTGTGTGTGTGTGTGTGTGTTTGTGTGTGTGTGTTTGTGGGGGGGGGGGGGGGTAAGAGTGTTCTTGCAAACAAAATTCCTGAATAAATGGAAAATTTTATTTTTTGTGTGAAAGACATAGTGCGTGAATGTTGATTGGAACAAGCTTAGAAAGCTCATTTTAATGTGAAGTCATAAAGCTGTGTTTTACGTACGAAATTCTGGAATAACTAAAAAAATTGCTTTTTTGACTCAAAAAGCATGGTGTGCGACCTCTCATTGGAATGAGCTCAAAAAGCTCATTCCAATGGGGTATTTACAAGCGATAAGTACATGTATGTTTAAGAGACAAAAATTAAAATTTGAATAGCGATTTTTGCGAAGAATGCTGACAAGTTTTGGCAGTTATGCTGGTAAAAAGGTAAGATATGCAAAGTGGTTGTTTTTTAGAGGCGACATTTAATTAAGGGGAATTAACCCTTGATTACTGAGGTAACTTCTAAAAGTACTGAAATTTCATGAAGCAATGTGAATAACAGACAACAGTTGCCTAAAAATTTCATGAATAACTAAAATTTTTATTCCTTTGTCTCGAAAACATGGCATATGACCTTTGTTGGAATGAGCTGAATGCGTGTGTTCCAATGAGGGGTCATAAAATTTGAACGAAGATTTGTGTGAATAATGCATTAGTACTGCTAGATTTGGGTAAACGGTTCACCCTGGATACCACCCCTTCTATAGTAGATCTTTTCTGCAAATTTTGTCTAAGATTCTATCAACTTTACAAATAAATACGTTCATGAATCACAATCAGATCCACCCTACAATGTTGCATACCAAATATCAAAAGATTCTGCCTGCTGGATCTGGAGAAGAAGATTTTTTAAGAAATATGCCTGAAACGCACTAAGTTAAAATTTGGGCTCCTATACGGAGCCCAAATATAAACCCAGGGGGCCGATTTGAACAAACTTGAATCAGATCCACCCCACAATGTTGCTTACCAAATATGAAAAGATTCTGAAGCTGGATCTGGAGAAGAAGATTTTTTAAGAAATTTGCCTGAAATGCACTAAGTTCGAATTCGAGCTTCTATAGTGAGCCCAAATATGAAACTAGGAAGCCGATTTGAACAAACTTGAATCAGATCCACCCCACAATGTTGCATACCAAATATCAAAAGATTCTGCCTGCTGGATCTGGAGAAGAAGATTTTTTAATAAATTTGCCCGAAATGCACTAAGTGCGAATTCAGGCTTCTATATTAAGCCCAAATATGAATCCAGGGGGCCAATTTGAACAAACTTGAATCAGATCCACCCCTCAATGTTGCATACCAAATATCAAAAGATTCTGCCTGCTGGATCTGGAGAAGAAGATTTTTGAAGAAATTTGCCTGAAATGCACTAAGTGCGAATTCGGGCTTCTATATTAAGCCCAAATATGAATCCAGGGGGCCGATTTGAACAAACTTGAATCAGATCCACCCCGCAATGTTGCATACCAAATATCAAAAGATTCTGCCTGCTGGATCTGGAGAAGAAGATTTTTGAAGAAATTTGCCCGAAATGCACTAAGTTTGAATTCGAGCTTCTATAGTGAGCCCAAATATGAATCCAGGGGGCCGATTTGAACAAACTTGAATCAGATCCACCCCGCAATGTTGCATACCAAATATCAAAAGATTCTGCCTGCTGGATCTGGAGAAGATGATTTTTTAAGAAATTTGCCTGAAATGCACTAAGTTCGAATTCGAGCTTCTATAGTGAGCCCAAATATGAATCTAGGAAGCCAATTTGAACAAACTTGAATCAGATCCACCCCACAATGTTGCATACCAAATATCAAAAGATTCTGCCTGCTGGATCTGGAGAAGAAGATTTTGTAATAAATTTGCTTGAAATGCACTAAGTTCAAATTTGGGCTCCTATACTGAGCCCAAATATAAACCCAGGGGGCCGATTTGAACAAACTTGAATCAGATCCACCCCACAATGTTGCTTACCAAATATGAAAAGATTCTGCCTGCTGGATCTGGAGAAGAAGATTTTTTAAGAAATTTGCATGAAATGCACTAAGTTCAAATTCGAGCTTCTATAGTGAGCCCAAATATGAATCTAGGAAGCCGATTTGAACAAACTTGAATCAGATCCACCCCACAATGTTGCATACCAAATATCGAAAGATTCTGCCTTCTGGATCTGGAGAAGAAGATTTTTTAAGAAATTTGCCTAAATGCACTAAGTTCGAAATCGGGCTCCTATACTGAGCCCCAATATGAACCCAGGGGGCCGATTTGAACAAACTTGAATCAGATCCACCCTACAATGTTGCATACCAAATATCAAAAGATTCTGCCTGCTGGATCTGGAGAAGAAGATTTTTTAAGAAATTTGCCTGAAATGCACTAAGTTCGAAATCGGGCTCCTATACTGAGCCCAAATATTAACCCAGGGGGCCGATTTGAACAATCTTGAATCAGATCCACCCCACAATGTTGCTTACCAAATATGAAAAGATTCTGCCTGCTGGATCTGGAGAAGAAGATTTTTTAAGAAATTTGCCTGAAATGTACTAAGTTCGAATTCGGGCTTCTATAGTAAGCCCAAATATGTATCCAGGGGGCCGATTTGAACAAACTTGAATCAGATCTACCCCGCAACATTGCATACCAAATATCAAAAGATTCTGCCTGCTGGATCTGGAGAAGAAGATTTTTGAAGAAATTTGCCTGAAATGCACTAAATTTGAATTCGAGCTCCTATAGTGAGCCCAAATATGAATCTAGGGAGCCGATTTGAACAAACTTGAATCAGATCCACCCTACAATGTTGCATACCAAATATCAAAAGATTCTGCCTGCTGGATCTGGAGAAGAAGATTTTCAAAGAAATTTGCCTGAAATGCAGTAAGTTCAAATTTGGGCTCCTATACTGAACCCAAATATAAACCCAGGGGGCCGATTTGAACAAACTTGAATCAGATCCACCCCACAATGTTGCATACCAAATATCAAAAGATTCTGCCTGCTGGATCTGGAGAAGAAGATTTTTTAAGAAATTTGCCTGAAATGCACTAAGTTCGAAATCGGGCTCCTATACTGAGCCCAAATATGAACCCAGGGGGCCGATTTGAACAAACTTGAATCAGATCCACCCTACAATGTTGCATACCAAATATCAAAAGATTCTGCCTGCTGGATCTGGAGAAGAAGATTTTTTAATGTTTTTCCCATTGCCTACAGTGTTAAAAAGTGCTGACTCAGCACTTTTTCAAAGTCCCGAAACTGTACCCTATGATAAAACCGATGGCAATTTTTTTTTACCAATCCTTTCTGTTGGTCCTAAGGAAGCTGCACACCAAATAAAAATTCTCAGTGCCGTGCAGTTTTGGAGATATGGGCGTTTTAAATTTTTTCTATTTTTAGCTCCTGCGGTTCCCACGGGGCTGCGGGAAAATTTTTTTTTGCATAAATCAAGTACTCATGACCCAATAAGCCCTCACATAAAATTTGGTTCAAATCAGCCTCTCGGTTTGGAAAATAGAAATTTTGGGCGGGGCAAAAAATTTTGCCCCTCTCATAACAACGTCAAGTATAGCCCCACAAACTTCTCTTGAACAAATCTGAGTCTACACCTCAAAAGGAAGCTGCACACCAAATATCAAGTCTCTGCTACTGCTGGTTCATGAGAAGAAGATTTACAAAGATTTTGGTGCCCCTTGGGGGTGTGGCACCACCCAGGAGGAGGGGCAACTTCATTTGAACAAATCTGAATTGGCATTAGGTAATAAACATTTAGCCAACATTTGAATAAAATTGGGCTAGTGGTTTAGGAGGAGAAGTCGATAATGTAAAGTTAACGCCGGACGGACGACGACGGACGACGGACGACGGACGACGGACAGAAAGTGATTAGTTAAGCTCCCCTTGAGCTTCGCTCAGGTGAGCTAAAAATGTTTTGTCAAACATTTGACATTAATTGATAATGAAAGATATCCAGGCCTGGATATAAACAATGAGAAAATAAACTACCCACAAAAGATTTGATATTTTTATTCACTCCAGACTATATCAACAACAACAACCTAACAAAGTAATGTAATTTGTTATAGGACTTAAACAACAAAAGTTGTTATAGCACATGAAACATTGTATACAAACAACAGGAATGATGCAGCTTGAAGCTACTTCCCATAATTTTCCATCTTTGACACTGCCATGGTCAATTTTCAAGGTACAATGGTAACCCTTTGGTTAGAATGGGAGGTGGGGTGGGGGGGAGATATCCAGGCCTGGATATCTCCCCCCCCCCCCCCCCCCCACCATGACAAAAAAATTTTTGTCAAACATTTGACACTAATTGATATTGAAATGGTGAGAGAAATAGATTTTGGACTTTAAAAATGGTTTCGGATAAACACAGAGTTAGGGTTGGTTGGAATGGGAGGTGGGGGGGGGGAGGGGAAGATATCCAGGCCTGGATATCCCCCCCCCCCCCCCCCCCCCACACCATGACAAAAATTTTTTTGTCAAACATTTGACACTAATTGATAATGAAATGGTGAGAGAAATAGATTTGGGACTTTAAAAATGGTTTCGAATAAACACTGAGTTAGGGTTGGTTGGAATGGGAGGTGAGGGGGAAGATATCCAGGCCTGGATATCTTCCCCCACACCATGACAAAAAATTTTTTGTCAAACATTTGACACTAATTGATAATGAAATGGTGAAAGAAATAGATTTGGGACTTTAAAAATGGTTTCGGATAAACACTGAGTTAGGGTTGGTTGGAATGGGAGGTGGGGGGGGGGGAGATATCCAGGCCTGGATATCTTCCCCCCCCCACCCCCCCCCCCCACCCCCACCATGACAAAAAAATTTTTGTCAAACATTTGACACTAATTGATAATGAAATGGTGAGAGAAATAGATTTGGAACTTTAAAAATGGTTTTGAATAAACACTGAGTTAGGGTTGGTTGGAATGGGAGGTGATGGGGAAGATATCCAGGCCTGGATATCTTCCCCCACACCATGACAAAAAATTTGAGAGATTAATTCACGGTTCAATACTGAACCTTCCCACATCCCATCACTGATGAACTGAAAATTTTCATCACAATATTATAAAGCATAAATAAAGTGGAAATAATAAATAAAATATCTCAAACACATGGGGTTTTTCTCTTAAAAAATAAACTTCCACTTCATAATACCCTTTTTAATTTTATTTAATCTTATTTGTTTTGTCTGACCAATTTCACACTGAATCGGTTTCTCATCTGTTTTGTATCTGATCTGATGGGTGTCAGACGTACCAATAAGTTTATGGAACTTATATTAATGCCTCTCCTTAACGCAAATGTGTGGGATGACTTTTTGTAGAGGCAACTTTGTGGCCTTGCTCTTCTCAAACACTACAACAGGGAGTTTGTCTCTCTATGCACAGAGAAAAGCCAATTCAAATCTGCACCCAATAGGATGGTACACTGTGAAAGTATCTACCCCGCAATTGATGCTGACAGAGTGTTTGGACAGCTCGAGAATTTCCCCTGACCAGAATTGATCCCGGGACCTCTGACATGAGAGACCAGAGCACATATTCACTCGGCCACCACACTCTCAAAAATACCTTTCTCAAATACAATTTGCCCAGATGTGTCAAAATAATTGGATCATACATGTATAGTCATTTTAATTAATTTTGTCTTGTTGGGATTTGTCTTTTGGGATGACCGATTTTGACATTCATCTTGTTTGGAATAAACCGTATTACCACAGAAGTCTGGAACTTGTCGTACAGGCAATATAATATCACATATATATAATATATACTACCGAGCGAAGCAAGGAAGGAGTGCAACAGGCCCTGGACTGGTCATATCACATTCACACCTCGCATTACGATTCAAATCAACTTACCTATTGTTTGTCTCTTCACACTTACTCACAAATGATTTATCTATCTAACAACTGAAAGGTTGGATTCACAATAGTGCTCAAACGACTAGTGAATTCCAAAGTCGACTAGTCAATACCCAAAAGTCAAGTCGACTTTGACTAGCCATTGGTGATAACTTGTCTCCTTATAACAGTGTTGGTGTTCTGGTAGAGTGCTGAAGGTCCAAATTTGGTTTCACTTGGGCATTCATATACAACAACTTACTGGAACATTATTCTGTTAATGTGCTTCTAATTGTGCTAAGAGTGAAATTATATAGTCTTATTTAATTTGCCTTGTTGCGATTTATGGGAGAGTGCCTCTCCCATAAATTGCAACAAGGCAAATTAATAACATATCCTGATAGCCCAAAATAATTCACCACTCTACTAGTACCAGTTAAAACAAACTACTGTTACTACTATTAGATGGCAATAGATGTATACATTGATTGCCCGATACTGCTGTTCAAACTGTCTGACAGTGGCACAGAAGGGATACTATTTACCTAAAAGCTTGAACTCCTCCGACTAGTTGACTGCACAATTGAGAGTCGACTACTGGTTTGCCCAGAGTTGACATCGACTAGTCGACTAAACGTTTGGGTACTAATTCACAATTCTCAATTACATACTTTATTACACGATTTTCCTAAAAAAAATGACGGAATTTAAATCTGCCACGACACCATGGCACCCTACGTGAACACTAAAGTAAACCTGCCAACAGTTTTACTTAACAGGATCAACAAAGTGAAACGAAACGGGTTTACCATAACGAAATCCCAGCGAAATTTGAATCGCTTTAACGTGTTTAATATAAGTGCAGTTTTCAAATTATTATTGAACACCCCTTATTAGCGATATCTGACTGCGGGAGCCGATTATGTGTTTATTTGCTCTTATGAATTGCGGAGAACTGCAGCATGTCAAGTTTGCAAGACGTTAACCTTCTGCTGACGGAATGGTAAGTAATAATAGAATATTGATACTTTTCAGAACGCAATTGAAAATCTGTTTACCTTTCACATTTTACAAGGAATATTCGCATTTATCAACAAAAACACCTCCAATAATTTGAGTCCTAACACATTAATCTGTAGCTTGTCATGTAGGCCATATATAAGACCCTCTAGATGATATTATATGGCTCATACAACAGGTTCCTGACTCCTGTGGTCCTACTTGGAACAAAATCGACCACATTTTTCCAGAAGGGTCTCATAAGCTATATTTTGGCTTGTCGGTATTTTTGTAATTTGGATCTAAACCGTAGCTCATGCCATGATATGACAACAGGTATGTCAAACTTTTTGTAAAAAAACACATAGGCTATAGATATTTTGGGAGCAAATTACTGGAAATGTTCAAATCCTGTAGCATTCTATCGTCTGTTATTCCATTATTCCATAACCATTTTTCTGGTTATGTTCAAATCAACTGTGGCATAACCTTTTTTCAAGTTATGCCCCCACCCCCTCCTCCAAATGAAAGTGTCAATGACACTGTAGCTCAACTTGACAAACTTGAACTTGGTACATGTAAGTTATAAATGAAATGGCAAAACTGAAGATCATTGGTACCAATGTCATTTTTTTTTGCCAGTGGCAACATTTTTTGACAGAAACCGAAGAAAATCAATAGCTCCCATCTAGAGGCCTCCCAAATAAGCATGCCAGGTTTCAAAGCCCTGTAGGGTGTACAAAAGGGAAAAATTGTGGTCTGGCGAGACTAAATTCTAAGAACGGTGGCCGTGGCAACATTTTTTGACGGAAATGGAAGAAAATCGATAGCTCCCATCTAGAGGTCTCCCCAAACAAGCATGCCAGGTTTCAAAGCAATCTAGTCATAAATGCGCCCTGTAGGGTGAGCCAAAGGGAAATATTGTGGTCTGACTAAACTAAGTTCTAAGAATGTTGGCGGCGGCAACATTTTTTGATGGAAATTGAAGAAAATCGGTAGCTCCCATCTAGAGGTCACCCCAAACAAACATGCCAGGTTTCAAAGCAATCCGATCATAAATGGGCCCTGTAGGGTGTGCCAAAGGGAAATATTGAGGTCTGACTAAACTAAGTTCTACGAACGTTGGCCGTGGCAACATTTTCTGCTGGAAATTGAAGAAAATCGATAGCTCCCATCTAGAGGTCACCCTAAATAAGCATACCAGGTTTCAAAGCAATCAAATCATAAATGTGCCCTTAGGGTGTGCCAAAGAGAAATATTGTGGTTTGACTAAACTAAGTTCTAAGAACGTTGGCCGCGGCAACATTTTTTGACGGAAATTGAAGAAAATTGACAGCTCCCATCTAGAGGTCACCCCAAACAAGCATGCCAGGTTTCAAAGCAATCCAATCCTAAATGTACCCTGTAGGGTGTGCCAAAGGGAAATATTGAGTCTTCTGACTAAACTAAGTTCTAAGAACGTTGGCCGCGGCAACATTTTTTGATGGAACTTGAAGAAAATCGATAGCTCCCATCTAGAGGTCACCCCAAACAAGCATACCAAGTTTCAAAGTAATCTGATCATAACCTGTGAGGTGTGCCAAAGGAAATTGTGGACGGATGTACTAACGTACTAACATACTAACTTACGTACGTACGTACGCCGACGGACGAGAAGTGATGGCAATAGCTCAGCTAGACTTTGTCAAGTTGAGCTAAGAACTGACAAAATCAAGACCACGTGACTTTATTGTGATTTATTTATAGAGAATACAACTGTAATACAACACAACACACCAGGGGCGTAGCCGGGATTCTATAATTGGGGGTAGGGGCTAGACATTTTTCTTCTTTTAGGGGGAGGGCATACCATGCATGTTATTTGTCAAGTTTTTGTGGGGTTTCAGGGGTCCTTACCTAGTTCTATCTAGGACCCTCCCATTACCCCTCCTCCCAATTCCTTCATGGAAGTGGGAGGAGAGGGTAATGACTGGAGGGTCCTAGTTTGGACAAGGCCTCATTTTGCAAAATTTATTGCTTCATGATCGAGTCTGTGGCAATTATGTGTAGCCCTATATAGGAGAGCATTTTCGGGATCTTCAAGTTGTTTAAAACTTGCATTGGATCGTTTTTTTTTTTGTTTTTTGTTTTTTATTGAGGGAGGGAGGGGGCTGTGGATATGCCACTGCAGCACACTAGCACATTCTATATTCATTAATGTTTAATGCCACTGTCAGCATTTGGGCTATATCATGACACAACATTAGTGTGAATGATAGTTTTGCTAATAGCTTGTGCTTATGTTGCCCCTCAGTCCCCAGCGTGATTCCACAAGGCATTATCGAGGTGTGTAATGCAGTGGTGGGTGTAGGTATGGGAGAATCCCCCCCCCCCCAATTGACGGATCCGATGGCACAGCCCTGAGACATTTTAAAAAATTTGAAGGCCTAAGACCGATTCTAAAGCCCTACCTACATACGTATGGCACAAAGGGGGGGGGGGGGGGAGGCTAACCTTTCGGCAAGGTCCCCGTATCCCATCGGGGACATTTGTTGAGTCTGTCAGGGAGGGCTTCTCACTGCAAGCTTGGTTACTGTTTTCACAAGGGTAGCGTCAGCATTTGGGCTATATCATGACACAACATTAGTGTGAACGCAAGTTTTGCTAATAGCTTGTGCTTGGTGGGTGCAGGTATGGGAGAATGCACCCCCCCCCCCCCCCCCCGCCCCAATTGATGGGTCCGAGGGCACCGCCCAAGACATTTTGAAAAATTTGATGGCCTAAGACCGATTCTAAAACCCTACCTATACATGTATGGCACAAAAAGGGGGGGGGGCTAACCTTTCGGAAAGGTCCCCGTATCCCATCGGGGACATTTGTTAAGTCTGTCAGGGAGGGCTTCTCACTGCAAGCTTGGTTACTGTTTTCACAAGGGTAGCGATAAACTCTTCTTGCTTCAAGTGACAACATTTTGGAAAATTTTAATGCCTCTATTTTCGTGAGGTTATGGTGAGCCGTGACCTTAATTCTATTTCTTTGGGTGAAGAAATAATGCTTTTCAAAGGCTAATTTTTTTAATTTCTTACACTGAGTCAAAGTTTTTCAAATAAGACTATGAAAAGCACAATTTCCTCAGAGAAATTGAACACTGTACGGGAATTTAATCCCCCCCCCCCCCCCCCCCCCACCCCCATGCATAAATCAGTTTTAAAGTTCTCTTCAGTCCATTTCCAAAACCAACTTATTATTACTTTCGTTTTCGCATTGGGTGACATGGTGTCGTAGCAGATTTAAATTCCATCATTTATTTTTTTTTTTGAGGAAATCGTGTTATCAAGTATGTAATCGAGAACTGTGAATCCAACCTTTCAGTCGTTAGATAAATCATTTGTGAGTAGTGTGAAGAGAAAAACAATACGTAAGTTGATTTGAATCGGAATGCGAGACCGCCGTGAGTAGATGACCACAAACGGGACTCTTTTGCCGATTGATCTGTTGGATCAAAGAGTCCCGTTTGTGGTCACCTACTCTTGGCGCCTCCCCGACATCAAGAAAATAATGCGGGAGCGGATGCCCCTTTTACACTGCTCAAAATGCATGAAGTTGGCATTCGAAAAACCTCCCCTGGTTTCGCACAAAAGACTGAAAAAATTGGGAGATATTATAGTCCATAGCAAGCATAAAATATTCAACAATCAAGGGACGGGATCTGATAGATGCGAGAGAAATTGTGCAATCTGTGGTTTTATGCTAAAAAAAACACAAAAAACAATACGCAGACAAGAACGGAACTGCCTACTACGTAGGCAAAAAAATCACCTGCATGTCCAGGTATGTGATATATGGGATTCTCTGCGACAAGGGCAATGAAGTTGTGTACATGGGAGAGACGGAGTCAAAATTGTATGAGAGAATGCAAAACCATCTGAGTAGAAAAGTTGAGGTTATGAATGAACCGATACCATATTTTCCGACCAAAAACCTAAGTATAAACAATTTTAAGATTATTATTGGGATTGAACAAATTAATCAACAAAATACAGCTTACAGGAGGGGTCGTGAAGCATTTTGGATTAACAAACTTCAAACACAAGAACCCAAGGGTACGTGTCAACTCGCCACTGGGTCAACTCGCCACCAATAATTTTTGCGGGTCAAGTCGCCACCAGTTAGTGGCGAGTTGACTCACTTTTTGGTGACGAGTAGACTCACTTTTTGGTGGCGAGTTGATTCACTTTCGACAAGTTTTTTAACAGATTTTTCGAGATTTTTTTCAAAATATAATCCGTTATTTATACTTACTTTTCAATCCGTGACCGTCCGAGAATGAGTTTTCCATGAAAATGAAAAATGGAAGATACTTTTGGGTTTGTTTTGATTGCACAGATTGTCGAATCAGCTGTCAATGAAAGGTGATGGCGGTGATAAAAGTTTGCAATATTGTTCTGGCAAAACTATAAACCTAAGCTGTTAAATCACTAAAATCACACACAAGTAATCGCATATCATTCGATATTGTTCATTACTTTTTGGATGAACCAATCACCACCCCTTTAGATGCGTCGACTACCAAACATATATATAATATCTCTTCTTTCCTTATATTTGCCATCGCACAAAATTATAATCTGACTCGCCACCATGGTGGGAATCAAACCTCTACCATCGCCAATCTGGAACCGAATAAAGCCCACTCTCTAATTGTCTTAATGGCGGTGAGGGATTGATTATTGACAATCTGTCACTCCAACGTAATCTGCCGGAAATTCTAACCGCGTGCATACCACCTCAGACTCCATTTGAGGCAATAGGAAGCTAGGCCTGTGTGATGCAAGTGAAATAAAATAAGGTTAACCGGGTCGCAAGGGATTGGTAAATCCCACATCATCCCTGCCGCCTTTGGCGCGCTAAAACCTTTCATTCATTCAACATCTTCAAAATCAAACAAAATGCATCTTTGCATTAAATGCAACCAAGAAGTTATGGAAAGGCAACATGCCGTCTCTTGTGACAGCTGTGAGGGTTGGACGCATGCATCGGAAGTGTGGCCACTGGAATCACCTACCAGGACTACATGCAGACTCGAAGGGAAGTTATGGAATTGAATTTCGTTTGTGGACCATGTTCTGAAAGGTAATGTTTTAGTCAATTTGTGGTAAATTTATGGGTTACTTAATTTATGTCAATATATTTATGAGTATTTATTTCATATGTAAGTATTTAGTTCATCTTTTTCTCAGTTAAATCATTCATTCATTCGTTCATGTTTTGTTAAATGTTTTGCATCATGAATAAACTCAAGTTGTGTCAGAAACCTGCCTTGTATTATTATTATTTTTTTTTTTTTTGTGGCGAGTTGACCTGTGGCTAGTTGACCCGGTGGCGACTTGACCCATTCCCGAACCCAATGGGCTTAATAGACAAGAACAATTCCAAATATTCTCATTTATAAACTTGCTAAATAGGGGGGGGGGGGGGGGGGGGTATAAATTAGTGTATAGAGCAATCACACCTAAAAGCGCATTGGTGTTGAACATAGCGTGCATATGTTGTGAAATTATGATCATTGTGAATATGTCAGCATGTACATCATGCTGCGTGAATGGTTCCGGGTTTTGGGCCATCACGGTTGACAGATCGCGACGAAAATGGGGCGGGGGGTTGGATGGGGTGCATGGAACCCTAGTCTTCGATTGTCAGTGTAGTTTTTGTAGCAGGGGCTGCACTTAGATCCGTGGTGGAGGGCATATATACTGCAATAGTGGGTGGGAACAAGACATTTACACACCCTGGAAGGATGGGGTGTGGAGGAGGGGGGGGGGGGTTATTACTAAGCAAGGAAGGTATAAGAAGATTCTATTTTTCATCAGCGGTACAGATGTCTAATTGACACGGGTTGGGGATTGGGGTGGAGATATGGAGGTGCGCTTTAAAATGATTAAATGATTCGGGCGAAGGAGTGGTTGGATGTGTGAATACGGTATACGAACTTACCTCCTCTGCCTCTGTTACCAGGACGAGGTTTCAGAAATGATGTCTAATTCATATTTGCTTTTTGAGTAATGACGCGGAACATATCTTTACTTGTTGCCACCCAAGGAAGATATTATACAGAATATTTTGCATAATTCACACATGAATACAAAAATAGGCCGATGAAATCGTCGCCTGTGTACCTATACGCACAACTGGTATAAAGCTGTATGACAGAGGGCCACCACGGATGCCGACATTATGTACACCATACATGGTATGGGTACATATAGAAATGGATTAGAAGAGTGTCTAATTTGATAGATAAAGGGTTAATATCGCCGGATCAAATTATCAGATTTACATAAAAAAGTATACAGCACAGCACATCAGTAACTTGAATAAATGTATAAAGTAACACGACGATCGGATTGATATTTTTTGAGCTATCACATGCCAAAGGGATTGGGGGAATTTTCAGTTCGAAGGATAAGGCCACACAAAGTAGATCTTCTGTTTCTCAGGCCATTATTTGTGAAATTGCATGCGGACGAGCGGTTTTTTATTTTATTTTTTATTTCAGTAATTACTTCTTTGCCATCAAAAGTTCATGTTCTTGGTTCAAGTTTTAGGCCTCATAATCTACAGAATAGCATGGGTGGTGGTGTATTTCATCCCTTGAGTGCAAGAAGGCTTTGCAATGCTAAAGCATTGCAAAGCCTTCTTGCACTCAAGGGACAAATTCATCAATTTTTTTGACTTGGGTAAAATATCAGACATAAACCATTTAATTTTAATTTTTTTTAAGTTTAAATTGGTTATAAAAAGAGAGCATGCGGCAGCCAAAAGGACCATGAGGGAGGGCCTAAGAAACAGAATTTTTTAATTTTTTTAGGCCTAAAGGGTTAATATCTCAGGATCAAATTATCAGATTTACACCAAAAAGTATACAGTTCGGCACATCAGTAACCTGAACACAAATATAAAGTAACTTGACAATCCAAGCAATATTTTTCAAGTTATCGAATGCCAAAGGGATTGGAGGAATTTTCAATTTGAAGGATAAAGGGTTAATATCTCAGGATCAAAATAACATATTTGCACCAAAAACAATACAGCTGGGTACATCAGTAACCTGAACACAAATATAAAGTAACTTGAGAATCCAAGCAATATTTTTCAAGTTATCGAATGCCAAAAGGATTGGAGGAATTTTCAATTTGAAGGATAAAGGGTTAATATCTCAGGATCAAAATAACAGATTTACACCAAAGACTTTTCAGCTTGGCACATCAGTAACCTGAACACAAATATAAAGTAACTTGAAAATCCAAGCATTATTTTTCAAGTTATCGTATGCTGAAGAAATGGATACGGATGCCGGACGGATGGACGGACAAAGGATGGACGAAAGAAGAATGGCCACCCCGGATGCCGGCATTATGTGTACCATACATAGTATGGGTGCACATAAAAAGCAAAGTGAAGCGCAGAACATATCTTTACTTGTTACCACCCAAGAAAGATATGATACGGTTATTTTGCGCATAATAGACTCGGATTCAGGGAACAACATGAAACGGGGAACATATCTTTACCACCCAAGGGAGATATGATATGGTCATTTTACAAGCAATACACTTAGATATGTAGAACAATGCGTTTAAACAATTCGGGTAAAGGAATGGTTGAATGTGTGAATATTGTATGCAAACTCGCTTCTGCCTCTGTTACCAGGGCGAGGTTGAGATGAATGATTGAATGCTCCTAATTCTAAGATTTATACAAAAACTTAGAAAATCTCTGAGACTGTCTGTTCCAGCGCACTTCAACATTCAAGACTATTTTCCCATAAAAATCTAATAGAGAATTTACTGAAAGCAAATGATGGCATGAAATCAACATTCTTCAATATTTGCAAGATCTGAATATTACTTATTATCACCATTTTACTCACTCTCTTAAAACAATTTCGGAATATTGTTGTAAAGACAGTTAATTTTATTTCTTTCATCTCAACCTTCACAACATCGAGACAGAGGTAGGTCATTCCATTAGTTGGTAACGTTGGGGATGAATAAACACTGGTACAAGTTCGTGCGACAGAATGGAACACAATGATTTCGAATAGATCTGACATTAAATATTTGGTTGGTCGTCGACACAAGTAGTGGTACTTTATTAGCAATGTAAGGGGGAGTAATATGGTGATACATTTTGAAGAACTGTAGTAATTTGTATTTTCTACGTCTTTCTTGGAACGGATCACGACAGGTCTCAGTATGAGGAGACACTTGCACCGATGATTGCACCAGTTATGTCCAAAATCTGCAACCCTAGTTGCTGAGCAGTTATCCCACATTATATTGACAAACTCCAGAAGGGGCCCAATAAATGCAAAACAGATTATTTCTAAGACCTTGTGATAAAGTGTAAATGTTAAAAAATTTATAGTAATTTATATATTTTTTATACTTACCAATGACCCAGACTTAGCTGGTGCTAACTCCAACAAAACCAGGGCCAAACACAAATTTTGCCCCCCAATCCCCAAAATTTGCATCCAAAACAAAAAGAAATCATGTCCTAAAGGACCTCCATACTACGCCTCTACTGCGCATGCGCAGTGACGCAGTCGTCCCGAAATTGGCGCCAATTATCATTCTTACTGGCAGTGCCTGGTCAGCGCTATGTACTCAGCGGGGAGGCAAGAGTTCCCAACTCCAGGGAGGGCCATCCCCGTCTGGGTCATTGGTAAGTATAAAAAATATATAAATTACTATAAATTTTTTAACATTTTTATACTGTACCAATGACCCAGACTTAGCTGAATAGTAAACGGCTGGAGGGCCTAGGACATAGAGGAAAATCCAATAAGCTCAACTATATAGTAAAGAGGTAACCCCTTAAGGAGAAAAGGAGTATTAGGCTTTACATGTATCTTTCTTATTTAATATTAAATTAGAAAGATACACTACCCTTAATAATTGAGCACAATAACATTCATGTTCTCTATTAACATCCAGTATAACCCTTATACTAATTATTTTTAAAGCAAGCCAATAAATAAAGTAGTCCAGAGAATTGAGACTCTTTATAATCATTTAAAAGTGTCCGAGTATTGTATATTAAAGCCCGTTTGACACTTGACATATACAAATGCTTCACACCGAGCTACACTTTAAAAATAAGACATGAATGAATTTAAACATTAATATTACACTTTAAAACCATCCCGGAAGCGACTCAGAAATACTGACTTGGAGAAGGCATTCCCTTGCTTTTCACTATAAAGCAGGTGACCTAAGGGAACACCCCCCCCCCCCCCCCTTCCCCTTGCCCTGGGTCAAATAGCCCAGAGCGAAGAGGGCAGCCGGACGGAGTCACTGCCGGAACAGAAAGCCTGCATAACTATAGTTGCAACTGTTTAGTGGACGACATTCTGAGCAACAGATAACGGACCTAAACAATGCAGGTCTCCAGAAATGGACTCAATATTTCTGAGATAAAAATTCGTAAATGTGGATGGCTGAGACCAATAAGCAGCCTTCATTAAATCTGTAATAGCAACACTATTAGCATAAGCCCAGGAAGTAGAAAGAGCTCTTACTTCATGAGCAGAAATCTTAAGCACAGACTGCTGAGAAGAAGATAAATCTTCATAAGCAGTACGGATAGTTAACTGAATCCATCTAGCAATAGAATGGACTGAAATGTCCTTTCTATTAGGCATCAAAGACAGAAAGAAACGTTTCCGTCCCTTTCTGATAAACTGAGATCTCTGTTTATAGATACGTAGTGCTCTAACAGGACAGAGTAAAGGCCTACGCCCGTCTGAAGACGGAAGAGCCTTAATAACAATAGGTTCCGGATATTTATTAGGAGCCTGATTCTTAGCTAAAAAACCCACATTAGTAGTGAAGGTGATAGTGTTCCCAACACTACGATAATGAGAATCATCCACCGATAGTGCATGAAGCTCACTGACTCTTCTGGCAGAAGAGAAAGCTAAGAGAAAAGCTGTCTTATAAGATAAGAATTTGAAATCTACTGTCCCAAGAGGTTCAAATGGCTTTTCCTTCAATTTAAGGAGAACCCAAGCTAAATTCCACTTAGGAATTAATCTAAGAGTTCTGGGTCTATTTATCGAAAAGTTTCTAACCAACTTCGATAAAGAGACGTTAGATCCAATTTGTAAACTATCATGATGTGCATAGGTATCAGATAACATAGATCTATAACCCTTTATAGTAACAGGCTGCAGTTTGATTTCGTCAAACAAGTATACTAGAAAGCTTGCAATGTCTGGTATAGAGGGATCAAATATATCTACAGAATGATCCCTACACCAACGACGAAAAACCTTCCACTTAGCCGCATAGTTTAGCGAAGAGGAGGTCCTCCTACAGTTAGAAATCGCGTCCACTGCTCGTCCTGTAAAGTGCTTGCCATGCAAGAAGGACCGCACAACGGAAAAACGTGAAGGTTGAGACCTTGCGGGTTGTGATGGAGTTGGCGCGATTTCCCCTGCGAAAGAAGATCCTCTCGTGGAGGAAGCTTCCGCGGTAGGTCCCACAACAGACACCTGAGTAGATTTATCCACGGTCTCTGTGGCGACAGAGATGCTACCAACAGAATCTTGCATTGAGATTGTTTTATCTTTAGCAATACTTGTTGAATTAACGGCGCTGGAGGATACGCATATCCTATCATTCCGTCCCAAGGGATCGACAGAGCGTCTACTGCAAATGCTCTTGGATCCGGACACGGAGACATATACGTCTGCAACTGATTGTTGAGATGTGTCGCAAATAAGTCTATCATTGGCCGTTCCCATTGGTAGCAAATCTGATTGAATACTTGTTTGTTGAGAGTCCACTCCGACGGCAACAAGCGACCCTTTCGTGAAAGGGAGTCTGCTAGCACATTCAGACGACCCGGTATGTGACGGACCGAAAGAAGAACATGATGTTCTAACGCAA
Organism: Pictodentalium vernedei; assembly: GCA_031216915.1. NCBI lineage: Eukaryota > Metazoa > Mollusca > Scaphopoda > Dentaliida > Dentaliidae > Pictodentalium > Pictodentalium vernedei. The sequence continues at coordinate 865,063,050 of CM062296.1, read as the reverse complement.
ACAGAAGGATTCTTTCCATTAGATTGAACAACGGAACTGAATGAGTGCCTCCCTGATTCCGTATATACGCCACTACTGTCGTATTGTCGGATAGGATTTGGACATGAGCATCGTGAATAATGTCCATCCAGTGACGTAACGCAAGCCAAATTGACATCATTTCCTTGATGTTTATGTGCTTGCACAGGAATTGCGGATCCCAAAGACCCTGGCATCTCGAATCCGTTGGGATTAATGATGCACCCCAACCTGTTTGACTGGCATCCGTCATAACGGTAAAACTCGGATCCGGCAACTGCAGCGGAACTCCTTGAGTTAACCACTGAATGTTTGCCCAAGTCTGAATCTCTTGTTTCACTTGATCTGACAAGAGAACGTCTACATCGAGCGAATGAATTTTCACACTCCAATTCTGAGTCAGGAAAATTTGAAGAGGACGTGTGCGTAGCCGCCCCATCGGAATGAGATCCGCGGCGGCTCCGCACAGACCTATCAGTCTCATAAATTCTCTCGCCGTGACTTTGTCTGCGTGCAGACAATAGCGAGCGTAACAACTGACTAATTTCGCTCTGGTTAACGGCAGACGAACAAGATTGTTGTGCGTCTCGAAGCTCATTCCCAGATGAGTGAATGACTTGGACGGCACCAGATCCAGTCCTTAAAATTTAGCGTGCGCGATCGCGCGGCGCGCGTAGTGCGCGGGCAAATTAAAATTATCGTGCGTTATATAAAGTGCGCGCAGGGTTAAAAAAGTAGCGCTTGTACAATTTTAGGTAGTTCATTGAGATATTGGCCGGTTACTGGTTAACAACTTAACAACAGATAATTTATATTGCAACAACGTAACGTCATCAAAGCCGTTGAGTTCGACTTCTGTGACAACAGCTCACGATGCCATGTACGCGGCTTCCTGTCTGTTGTTTGAGTCAAATACCTAAGCACGCGACGAAAGTGTAAATGGGAGACGACACAGCAATATTCTGATAATGATATCCCCCACTTGACAAAAAGAAGACGACAGTGCTCTCCCAGTGATAGCAGTGATGAGGAATCAGAGTCGCCATCAGAATCCCGCGAAAGTTCAGATTCTGATTCTGGTGACTGTGACACTGACACAGATTGACTTAATCCCACTGACTGATGACGTCACGTCCAACTTCTAAAGCATTACCCAACAAGGAATGCCGGCTTATAATTCGGACCTTTGCTCATTCAGACCTTGGCTTATTCGGACCCTGGCTTTTTTGGACCTCCGGCTTATTCGCCCCCTATAGTGGAATTAGATGAAAAACCAACTCGTATACAAATTTTTTTAGTGATTTTATTACGTAACATCAATTTATGACAAATAACATCAGAGATTTTGCAGATTTTTTCAACAGTCAACTCGCGGAGATGTCTTTGGCTGAGTATTAGAGAAAGGATGGTGGTGAGGAGATAAGCCGGAGGTCCGAAAAAGCCAACAACATTCACTGATTCAGCATAAATATTATTTATTCCCATATTTCCACGAACTTACTTTTATGAGAGGGACGTCGTTCAACTTAAATATTCGTTCCCATTTTTATTTTATTTTATATTCTGATTTTAGAGAAAGGGTGGTGGTGGGGCGATAAGCCGGAGGTCCGAAAAGGCCAACGCCATTCAGCATAAATATTTATTCCCACATGTATGGTATTACGTAATAAAATAAACGATTAGATATGGGAAAAAATATTTATGCTCAATGACGTTGGCTTTTTCGAACCTCCATCTTATTCCCCCCCCCCCCCCCCCCCCCCACCACCACCCTTTCTCTAAAATCAGAATATAAAATAAAATAAAAATGGGAACGAATATTTATGTTGAACGACGTCCCTCTCATATAAGTTCGTGGAAATATGGGAATAAATAATATTTATGCTGAATCAGTGAATGTTGTTGGCTTTTTCGGACCTCCGGCTTATATCTCCTCACCACCACCCTTTCTCTAATACTCAGCCAAAGACATCTCCGCGAGTTGACTGTTGAAAGAATCTGCAAAATCTCTGATGTTATTTGTCATAAATTGATGTTACGTAATAAAATCAATAAAAAAATTGTATACGAGTTGGTTTTTCATCTAATTCCACTAGAGGAGGCGAATAAGCTGGAGGTCCGAAAAAGCCCGGGTCCGAAAAGGCCAGGGTCCGTCTCCGAATAAGCCAAAGTCCGAATGAGCCGAGGTCCGAATAAGCCGCATACCCCCAACAAGAACGTTGAAAGTTTCAGAAAGAAACCGTTACCATATTCATTTTGCTAGGTTGAACATCCGCAGGGAAATACCCGGATAATAAACCATCATCATTTTAACAAATTAAAGTGTTTGAACCATGTAATTTGTCGTAACATTTTATTACGCACGAGTTTGTGCAGTTTATTTAGTTTAACTCGAAATGTCAAATCACTCGATCTTATACTTGTGCGAAGATACTACCTTCTGTCCCTTTACAAACCAACACAAGTTAGGCCTATATATTGACGAATGCTTCCGCCTCCGGAATGCATCAGGGTGATTAAATCTACTTGGTTTGTTCCCCGAGGCAAATCAGCGACACTTGTCTTTTTCAAATTCACCGGAACGGAAGATTTATTATCACAGGACGCTATTTATAGATTTTTGAAATGGCTCGACTGGGATTCGAGCCCGTGCCGGCAGACTTCCCCACGGCACTAACTCGCCTAGCAAATCAATACCAACGCCCTAGACCACTCGGCCACCGGCAGAGTGGTCTAGGGCATTGGTATTGATTTGCTAGGCGAGTTAGTGCCGTAGGGAAGTCTTATGTGTTATGTTGATTTTTGAAATGGCTCGACTGGGATTCGAGCCCTTGCCCACTGCCGAAAGACTTCCCTACGGCACCAACTCGCCTAGCAAATCAATACCAACGCCCTAGACCACTCGGCCATCGGCAGAGTGGTCCAGGGCGTTGGTGTTGATTTGTTAGGTGAGTTGGTGCCGTAGGGAAGTCTTGTGTGTTCTGTTGATTTTTTAAATGGCTCCACTGGGATTCGAGCCCGTGCCCAGTGCCGAAAGACTTCCATACGGGACCAACTGACCAACTCGCCTAGCAAATCAATACCAATGCCCTAGACCACTCGGCCACCGGCAGAGTGGTCTAGGGCGTTGGTATTGATTTGCTAGGTGAGTTGGTGTCGTAGGGAAGTCTTGACGAGTAAAGTAGTTACCGTAGGTCGGGCATTTCCAGGTTCGTTTCGGCTCTCAGTTCAAATTATTGACATCGATCACGTGATGTTTGTCATGTGCCGCCTACAATCTTTTTCTGCCAGGGTAAAGTCATTCGTCGTAAGGTAAATAGAAGATTATGTCCACCATATGTCTGCGAATATCGGGAAAATATTTCATGAGTGGGATGTGTTAGTATCATTTTTTGCGAGCCGCTATAGCTACGAGTAATGCCACCATCGTCGGTACGGTTCAAAATACGAAGTATTCAGTAGTAATTGTGGTGAAAAATTATTAGGTTTTTTGACTAAGTCTCGTCATTCGGAAAGCGCGGGCAGCCTTCAAACCACAAGCGCGATACATAGCGCACGTGGTGTTTTCTAAATTTTAAGGACTGCAGATCCGACTTCTCCTCGTTTACTATAAAACCGAGACGTCGGAGCAATAGAAGAAGATTCTGAACATCGTTCTGAAGCGTTAACTCGTTGCCGTACCTCTGAAGAATGTCGTCCAGGTAGGCCGACGTTACCGCAGACGAATGAGCTCGGAAGTAGATCATTACCGAGTTCATTACCCGAGTGAAAGCCCAGGGTGCTAGATTCAATCCGAAGCACATCGCCCGGAATTGATACACCACTCCCAGGACTGCAAAGCATAGATACTTTCGGAATGTCGGATGTACCATGACGTGAAAGTACGCATCTTTGAGATCTATGCTCGTTGCATAATCGTTCACCCGAATACTCGCTCTGACCGATCGAATCGTCTCCATATAAAACTTCGGAGCGACGATCAGCTTGTTTATCCAGCTCAAATCTATGACTGGACGGAACGAGCCGTCTGGTTTCGGAACCAGAAACAGATGGCTGTAGAATCCCAGAGATTCCTGGTTTTCTACGACCTCTACCGCGTTCTTCATTAAAAGAGACTGCACCTCTGATAACAGAGCGTCTCTTTTCTGTGGATTTGACGGAAGATGAGTCCACTTTGGACTTCGAGTTAATGGAGGCTTTCGTTTGAAGGATATCTTTAGACCTTCCGAAGTCACTCCTCTCACCCAAGGGTCGTCCGTAATCGACGCCCACTCTTGTGAAAAACTCGACAACCTTCCGCCAACCGGAACGCGATAGAGGTTTAAGCCATCACCTCCTGGACCTGCGAGGCCTGCGGTAGGAGAAACCACGTCTTCCACGACCCGCACCTCGCCTCGTCGACCTCGGGGCGTCCGACCGATTGTCCCGGCCTGAAGGACGTCCCGAACGAGAGTCGCTATCCTGACGGTCTCTCGAATAAGACCAAGAGGACGCACCGGAACCTCTATAGGAACCTCTCTTGGGCGCATTAGACCCAGAAGTGCCTGTCTTATTCGTGTCTGCTGTATCCGACTTTTTAGGAGCCGATCTGAACAACAGAGAATCATTAGCTTTCTTTTTAATTTTATCATAAATAGCGGAAAGCTTGCCGTCAAAGAGAAGTTCTCCTGAGACCGAAGCGACTCTAAGAGAGTTCTTCACCTTAGAATCCACTAGTGTGGATGTAGCTAGGGCTGCGTCACGTCTAACCAACTCCAGATTTGCCACTGAAAGGGCGGAGTTACACGTGGAATAAGCTACTGCCCTTGAAAGAAGTCTTAAAGAGGATTGTATATCCTGAAACTCTTCCCCTTGAAGGCGCAGTGATAACGCCTTAGTAAGGTGATCTGTGTAAGATAAGGCATCTAAATTGGCTCTGTTAGACGCAATAGCTGTTTCCAACACCGCGGTTGGAATAGAAGCTGACGACGGTAATGATAGCTCTAAGTCTTCCGCCTCGTCGTCCATACGCAGAGGAACTCTCGGTATACCCTGTCCTGCCGTATCGAATTTATTCCTTGCATTAATGAAAGGCAGGTTGAGAGTATTAGCGGACAAGAAACCTGCTTTCCCCGTCCTGGAAGCAAGTTTAAATATAGCGTCGTTCAATAATTCAAATGTTCTAGCAACATTATTGGACTGCGACGGAAACTCGGGAGCGATGTCCCTGAACCGCTCAAAAAATTCAGAGTCCAATGACGCTATAATTCTCTTGTCCGGAAGCGCTGCAGTCTGGCCCGACGGAACAACTTGAGGGAGAAAGTGCCGGATGAAGTCCATGGCAGCTTTATGTTGTTCCGAAAGGGATAGCTCCAAGTCATCCGTATCCCTTTCACCATCCGGTCGGACCTCACGATGTTCCCGGTCGTCCGCCCCCGATGCTTCGGCGGAGCGTACCGACCCAGCGCCGTCGGATAATTCTCGATCCGACACCGTTTCTGTCGGCTGTTGGGATGCTGCGATAAGCTGTGCTATCTGCACAAGAATGTCCGGCGTCGAGACCTGCGGAGGCGCAGTCTTTCGCTGCTTCGCCGAGGGCAGCTCCGCATCAGATGGCTCCCGCATACTTTTCCTATGCGAACGTCCGGAGTCCATCGGTCTCGAATCCCTGGCTGCCAGATGGTGTGACCTGGTCGCCGAAGAATCCTTCATCGGCGAAGCTGGTAATATATCGGCGGTCACGCAGCCAAGGTGCGGTCGTGTGCGCTGACGAGAAGAGGAAGCCTTAACAGTCTCTGCGGACTGCTTATACAATGGAGCGTCCCGAGCGACGGACGTATGCTCCGCTAAAGACACATTTTGTACCACAACATCTGGTCCCAGATGTTGTTGTACGAGAGAAGGACCTCTCTCGCTCGCGGCCCGGCTGGACCTGGATGAGCTAGGAACCGGACTAAAAGGCTTCCTCCGTTCTCGCTTACTATCCGCCGTCACTGGGTGTGCATCTATTATGTTTATAGTGCTCGCATCACCCAAAATTTCCTCTTGGACCGCATCGGATGAACCCGGCTGCCGAACCATTCGGTGAATGGACGCTACACCGGGCGAGCTAGCGGACGACATTTGTCTAATCTCCATGAGCACTTTTGCCGCTAGCTCTGAATTCATTTGTGACGACGGACGCACACTTGAAGAAGATAACATGGAAACATCACCCTGTTCTGGTTCCTCTGAAATAGAAACTGAGAGAGTAGAGTGACCTTGTGGAGAAAGAGCCGGCATCGCTCTTTCTCCAGAAACAACATATTGTGACACACGTTTCCAATGTTTCTCATCCCAATGTTCACATATAGGACAGGGATTAATGCGAGAACACTGACTACAATTAATACAATGATCATGAAAGTCAGAGGAAGATTTCTTCCTATTACAATTTGAACAACGTCCCTTCATTGTGAAAGAACAACAATAAGTCCTAGTTACTCGCAAAAACCCCTGACACAAAGATACATAATAACATGATCCATTAATAAATGAAAAAACAATTGCAAAACAAAATAATTTTGAAAAAATATTTTTTCAGAGAAGCCCAAGTTGCTGAAAAGTAACGTTGAGCCCCGATGGATCCGATGGCAAAGTGTGGTCAAAAATTTTAAATTTATATAAAATAATTAATGAGACACTTTCGGATAATATAAATGTATCTTATAATGAGATAAACTACCACAAAGGCAAACAGCCCCCCTCAAAAAAGGCTGTTGCCAATGAAAACAAACAGTGTAAACACACTAGAAAACATGACTCCAGGCACTGAAAAAACTGGCCCGGAATCAGTCATCAATTACACTCTATCTGATGCAAAACAGAGACTCCCAGGGGAGAATCTGTAGAACATCAGATGGAAGATGCAGAACACAAACGTTATACACCCATGGGTGAAAACGTAACTATGGGGAAAATAACAGAAAACATTCTGTAACCAAGCAACTCTCCCAGGAAATTTTAGATATGAAATTTCTCAAAAATTTGCCAAAAGCATGGGAGAATTGCCAGGGGGGGACTTTAGAAGGCTAGGGGAGAGGAAACACTGAATAAGCAGTGCAACAATTAGCAAGAATGACAACAAGAGGCCCATGCCTCGAAAATAGGCAACTTAACATAATTTCATCAAAAAATTTTAAGTACAGCCCTGATTATTTTTTGCCACTTCTTTTTCCTCTCCTCCTTCTATCCTCCTTAGAATCACATTTTCTCCAAAAATTACGTGTCTGGCAACCTTTAAACTGAGATTTACAAGCACAAAGATCAGTGAGATGTTGACTGATGAAGGGCCAAACAGAGAATGATAATTGGCGCCAATTTCGGGACGACTGCGTCACTGCGCATGCGCAGTAGAGGCGTAGTATGGAGGTCCTTTAGGACATGATTTCTTTTTGTTTTGGATGCAAATTTTGGGGATTGGGGGGCAAAATTTGTGTTTGGCCCTGGTTTTGTTGGAGTTAGCACCAGCTAAGTCTGGGTTATTGGTACAGTATAAAAATATGTGTTTTCTCAACAAATCTAAATGCAACAGGCCTTAGAACAGATATGATCAATGTGGCCATTCCATGTACAGTTGCTATTCAATATTACACCCAGGTGCTTAGGATTTTTAACTTCAGAAATAAGAGTATCACCAAGGCCACAAACACCTGTTACTGAAGTCTAGGTATCACCAAGGCCACAAACACCTGTTACTGAAGTCTAGTGATGATCGGACCATCCATACAAGATATAGAACAAAGACATAATGCCATCCATTTGGGGGTGATTTGCACACATTTTTTGTTGTTTTACTGCAGGGTATGAAAGCCACAATCCCTCAAGTCACAATGTGAGACTCATTTGAAAGTCTTTGATATAAACAATTTTCATTCCAAATTTCATTGAGATCTGATAACCCAAACCTGAGATACCAGGGGACATACTTTTTGCCAGTAAAAAGGATGGTATCCAGTAAAAAGGACAGTAAGTGTATAATGAAAGTGTCAATGACACTTTAGCTTAACTTATCTGTGTGTTATGTTTGGTGAAAAGGATTATATTTATTTATTGGTGTTTAAGGTCACATATATCTGCAAATCTAAATGCAACCAGGCCTTAGAACAGATATGATTAATGTGGTCATACCATGTACAGTTGCTATTTAATATTACACCCAGGTGCTTAGGATTTTTAACTTCAGAAATAAGAGTATCACCAAGGCCACAAACACCTGTTACTGAAGTCTAGGTATCACCAAGGCCACAAACACCTGTTACTGAAGTCTAGTGATGATCGGACCATCCATACAAGATATAGAACAAAGACATAATGCCATCCATTTGGGGGTGATTTGCACACATTTTTTGTTGTTTTACTGCAGGGTATGAAAGCTACAATCCCTCAAGTCACAATGTGAGACTCAGTTGAAAGTATTTGACATAAACAATTTTAATTCCAAATTTCACTGAGATTCGATAACCCAAACCTGAGATACCAGGGGACAAACTTTTTGCTAGTAAAAAGGACGGTATCCAGTAAAAAGGACAGTAAGTGTATAATGAAAGTGTCAATGACCCTGTAGCATAACTTATCTGTGTGTTATGTTTGAAGAAAAGGATAATGTTCAATATTTATGAAAGGATAATGAAATAAGACAAGAATTGTGATAATTGGGAATATGTTAATTTCTGTTTGTGGCCCTCACATTTAATATATATCAATGAAAGTTACCAATTTACAGTGAAATTATTCAAAAATGGATCATCCTATCAGGTTACAATGAAATCCTTTCATAAATACGGCCTGTGGACTGTGCTAAAGGTTTTGGAGCTTTGGGTTTGTGTTGCCATCAAGGTTGTCTGATCACAACCAAAAGGGGCTGTTCTCATCTAGACATTATACTGAGTCATCCTACCAAGTTACAAGGAAATCCCTTCATAAATATGACCTATAGTCTGTGCTAAATTTTTTCGAGTTTTGGGCTCGGGTAGCCGTCATGGTTAAATGATCGTGACCAAAAGGGGAAGTTCTCATCTAGGTATTATTTGGAATTATCCTACCAAGTTACGATGAAATCCCTTCATAAATATGATCTATAGACTGTGCTAAAAGTTTTCGGGCTTCAGGTCCCTGTAACCATCACAGTTGCCCAATCGCGTCCAAAAGGGGACGTTCTCATCTAGACATTATATGGAGTCAAACTACTAAGTTACAATGAAAACCCACCATAAGTACGACCTGTAGACCGTGCTAAAGGTTTTAGGCACAGGCAGTCATCGCAGTTGACAGATCACGATGAACTTGGTAAGGTCTCATCTAGACATCATACGACGTCATCCTACCAAGATACAATGAAATGCCTCCATACCAAATGTGACCTGCAGACTGTGCTAAACGTTTTTGGGTTTTGGGCTAGGGCAGCCGTCACAGTTGACAGATCATGACCAAAAGGGGACATTCTCATCTAGATATTATACAGAGGCATCCTACCAAGTTACAATGAAATTCCTCCATAAATACGACTTGTAGATTGTGTGAATGGTTTCGGGTTTGGGGCTTGGGCAGCCATCATGGTTGACAGATCGCGACCAAAATGGGATGTTCTCATCTAGACATGACCACAAACCTGTATATGAAATTTCGTGATGATCGGATAAGAACAACAAGGTGCCGCCTATGCTAGATGAAAATGCGAACAGACATACAGACAAAGAGACTTCCACATGCGTGATGGCAATAGCTTATCTTAACGTGGTCAAGTTAAGCTAAAAACTATGTTTTAAAGTACTAAACGTGCCTCTGAATGTGTGAAAAGTGACAGTTTAATGAAGAGTACGCAATAATAAGTATATATAATGAAGATTAAGTACTGTTTGTTTTATTGAGGACTATTTTCAAGAGAAAATAGATCATTTCGCTATCGACACACCATTTTATACAACGAAAACTGTAAAGTAGCCGAGGTGCATGACGGGGTGAATATTATCATACTTGCTTGACAGAGGTGTAACAAATTCATTTAGATCTTTCTGTTCACTATGAGGAGATTTAACTGAAAGTTTTTTGGAGAGAAACCATTTATAATTTGAAAATAGTCCACAATAAAAACAAACAATACTTAATCTTCATTATACATTGACACTTCACACTCAAGAGGTACATCAAGTACTTTAAAACGTAGTTTTTCTACACACTTACAATACTTTTTACTGGCAAAAGGTTGTGTACAAGCTATTCTTTTTAGCAGGGGTTCATAATTTATTTTCTGTTAGCATTTTGCCTAACACATTCTGAGGCAGACATGTTAACTCTCTCGGAATGCTCGGGAAAATCCCAAAATTTCAGTGTAGTTCCGGTCTTCCCGGACGGGAATCAGTTTTGGACCAAAAATCCTGGAAAACAACAGTCGAATATTTCTTTCCCATTGTAACTTAAGTAAAAGGTTCGGAGTTAAATCACATGCATTTCAAACTCTTGTAAAAACTCACGAAGCAATAAAATCAGGATTTAAGTTAAATTTATTTAAGGAAAGGGTATTTTATGATATATATTTCAGATGTTTTCATGTTTATTTCTGTATTTTTCTTCACAATCGCAGATTCGTGATCAATGTGTGAGCGTCGAAGTGAAAATAGGTGACTTACTTTAAACAAATTGAAAACTCCACCTTCATTTAAATGCAGTTTTTTGGTAAATAAAATATAAGAAAAAGAATTAAATAATATATTTTTTATTTACTCATAGAATGGCTTTAATTCTCATCCCTTTTCCAAACAACACCTTCACCTCAACTATTTTACAGTTTACAGTTTAAAAATAGGTTAAAATTGATTAGGATGCTGAAAAATTATACTGCACATTTATACACGATGGACTTATTTTCTAACAATACATTTATGCTGTTGTGCTGACAACAGAATTGTTAAGTGTTGTTGGCCGTCTGTGCCCAGAAAATTTTGAATGGAATTGAAAAAAAAAGAATCCTTCAATGCTGAAAAGTTTTGTTTAGGGCATAAACGTCCACACACGCGTGAAGGATTTTTTAACATAGCATAATTGACAACTAGATCTGGATATAAGCTGGTGTTAATGCTCGTCTATGAGCTGAAAATTTGCAAGTTTTTTTCTTTTGTTTTGTCCCTGCGCGAACTTTTCCCTGAAATCCATCCCATTTCCCTGAAAATCACCCTCAGGTTCCCTGAAAAATTATTCTGGAGGTTAACAAGTCTGTACCGAGGTGATAATAAATATTAAAACTATCCGTACATCAGTGGATACTAGTTCTAGATTCCTGTATGTCCTACCCCAGTGATACCCACAGGAGCCATTAAGACTGGACCCCTTATGCTCTTTCCATCAAGCCTATGTGTGAGCTCCCAGTGGTGAGCCAGGAGGAAGGAGGGGGGGGGGTGGGAATTCAAAACGTAACTGTTTTCAACTCCTATGTTTCCTCACAAGGCACCAGAATAGATCTCGGAGCTTCAGAATTCGAAGAAAAAGAATATCCAGGAAAGGGCCCACAACTGTGAGAGAAATATGCCCAATTACATACTTCCAAGCCTTTGTAAATATGCCAGCATTATGTCGATCTTGCTCTACCAGGATTCTAAATATCAGGGGGGGAGGGGGGGGGGGGGGGGGGTGTATGGCTTGCCATTTGGGGAATCATGATATTTGTGGTTGTGGGTCCCCCCCCCCCCCCCCCCCCCCATGTCTAACTAGGACCCTTGGTCATGTCCCCCTCCTCCTACTTCCCTTCGGGAAAGTAGGAGAATGAGTTAACGGCCAGAGAGTCCTAGTTTGGACTACACCTCCCTAGGCAAAAATTATCGTAAACAATTCATTAGTTATTATCCCAATCGCCCGCTATACACAATATTGTATATCATGCACAATATGTATAGTGGGCGACTGGAATTAACAACTAATAAATTTGGAATTCTTCCAATTACTTGATGCCCAATCTTGGAGTGCAAGTTCAAGATTGCCTTGAGTGCCAATGTGTGTCAGAGAAAAGCGGTTGGGAATGTGCTCAGATGTTAGTTTCAATGTAATTGTATGTACTTACTGGGCAGGGAATATAGAGAAGGGAATTAACATATACAGGGATTGGACACTAGCCGAAGTGTCCAGAGACAGTGGGTGGGACATTATAGGGACCAGAATTCACAAACCTAATATAAGGTGAAAGAAGGTTTTGGGTGGTAAGATTCTTTCTTAAAAGGCTCCTGTGGCCTTGTGTGGGCATCATTGGGGTAGGACATACATGAATCTAGAACTAGTATCCACTGATGTATGGGTGTTTATAATATTTATTACCAGCTCGGCATGTGTTTGGTGAAACGCTAAATGAAAACTGAAAAATATGAACACCTGTATAAAAAAAAAATAGCTTGGACACAACTTTTTGCTGGTAAAAAGGATGGTAAGTGTATAAAAACTGTTTTGAAGTATTAAATGTACTTACAGTTAAAACTAGAAGTCCTGTCATGAAATGCGCACAAATAGCACGTTGATATGCGCGTTAATGTGCGCGTTATGGCCCAAGTAAAGCTATAAAATTCTGTACATATGGCCTGTGCACAAACACTGTTTCAGCCAATGGACCTCCGGGTAACCCGGAGGTCCATTGGCAGAAACATTGCATGTGTTTACTATGAGTAACCAGGAGAACCTGTCGTGCTTTGGATGTCATTCAATATGGCAATTGCGCGCAATTCCAACGCGCAATTAAGCCAACATAAGCGCACTATTCGTGACAGGACTTCTAGTTTTAACTGTATGAATGTGTGAAAAGTGACAATGAAGCGTACACAATAATAAATATATATAACAAAGATTAAGTATTGTTTGCTTTATTGTACACTACTTTCAAATTAAAAATGTTTTCTTTCCAAAAAAACTTTCTGTTAAATCCCCTCGTAGTGAACAGAAAGATCTAAATGTTAGGCACACGAATTAGTTACACCTCCGTCGAGTAAGTATGATAATATTTATTCCTTGCACGAATTGGCTATTTTGTATATTCAAAGGGTTATAACTCACAGAAAAAAATTCCAACAGCAAAATGGCTGATGCTCCTGAAAGATATTTTGATAGTAAACATCTGTATGAAATCTGAATAGCAATGTTCAAATTATAATTCAGACAGAAAACGGAGGGTGGACATATGTATGTATGTATGGAAAGATAAATGGATGGACTGACACAATACAGAATACCCCACTTTTTAAACTAGAGTGATGTTATACATGCAACCCGACTCTCCCAGCAATGGCAATGCTTAAGACACAAAATAGTTGGAGCCATTTTTTGTTTAACATTTACCTAACGAATCTGCCATATCTGCACTCATGATATACAAATGTTTTTATTCAAATGTTATTTTTTCATTTTTCTACTCCAGAACATACCTCATGACCTATTAATGGAACAAGCTTGATAAGTTTGTCCCAATAAGTACTAATAAGCCATGGTTAGAAGTAAATGAAGGTGTCAATGACTCTGTAGCTCAATGTACATGTATAGTATGTGACAAAGCAATGACAAACATCTAGGTAATGACCTGATAACAAAGGTACATGTAAAGTATTGTAACGGTCTGTACATAAATGCTGACCATAGCATGTAAAAATGTGTAGGTAAAGTATTGTAAAGGTGGGCGAGAGTTAGATGCGAAACTAGAAAAGAAATGGGTCTGACTGAACCCAAAAATATTTGTTCTCATAGCACAGTGATAACAGAGGCACCCCAAAAAACTCGTTCCTGTCACAAGGTGATTACAAAGGTACCACAAGAAGTTTTGTAAAGATTAGTTCATAAATACAGACTCTAGCCCAAGCCACATTTTCATGTGCACTTACTGCAGATAGAGCTAAATGAGCACCGAATCCCTAATGGAATGAAAGTGTCAATGACACTGTAGCTTAACTTGTGTGTTGTGTTTGATGAAAAGGATAATGTTCAATGTTTATGAAAAAATTATGAAATAAGACAAGAATTGTGATAATTGGGAATATGTTCATTTCTGTTCCCTGTATGCTATGTTTATGATAAAAATAATATGAGGTGTACACTGTACTAAAGAGCTGAGGGGTGGGTTAATATGACCTCACAGTTAATGTATGTGGCCCTCACAGTTAACGTATATCAACAAAAGTTACCAAGTTACAGTGAAATTATTCCAAAACGAGTCATCCTATCAAGTTACATTAAAATCCCTTCATAAATATGGCCTGTAGACTGTGCTAAAGGTCTTCGGGCCCCTGTAGCCGTCAGTTTCCCAATTGCGTCCAAAGGGGACGTTCTCATCTAGACATTATATGAAGTCAACCTACCAAGTTACAATGAAATCCGTTAATAAATATGACCTGTAGACTGTGCTAAAGGTTTTTGGGCTTTGGGCTCTGGCAGCCATCGTGGTTGAATGATCGCAACCAAAAGGGGACTTTCTCATCTGGGCATCATCTGGAGTGATCCTACAAAGTTACAATGAAATCCCTTCATAAATTCAACCTGTAGACTGTGCTCAAGGTTTTTGGGCTTCGGGCCCCTGAAGCCGTCACAGTTGACCAATCACGACCAAAAGGGGATGTCATCATCTAGGCCTTATATGGAGTCAACCTAACAAGTTACAATGAAGTCCTTCCATAAATATGACCAACAGACTATGCTAAAGGCTTTTGGGTTCGGGCAGCACATCAAGGCTGAATGATCGTAACCAAAAGGGGACGTTCTCATTTAGACATTATTTAGAGTCATCCTACCAAGGTACAATGAAATCCCTTCATAAATATCACCTGTAGACTGTGCTAAAGAGTTTCGGGCTTTGGGCCCCTGTAGCCAACACAGTTGCCTAATGGTGTCCAAAAGGGGCTGTTCTCATCTAGACATTACATGAAGTCAACCTACCAAGTTACAATGAAATCCCTTCATAAATATGATCTGAAGACTGTTCTAAAGGTTTTTGAGCTTTAGGCTTGGGCAGCCATCATGGTTGAATGATCACAACCAAAAGGGGACATTCTCATCTGGACATCATCTGGAGTGATCCTATGAAGTTACAATGAAATCCCTTCATAAATATGACCTGTAGACTGTGCTCAAGATTTTCGGGCTTCAGGCACCTGTAGCCATCACAGTTGACCAGCCATGACCAAAAGGAGATGTCATCATCTAGGCATTATATGGAGTCAACCTAACAAGTTACAATGAAATCCTTCCATAAATACGACCTACAGACGTGCTAAAGGTTTTTGAGCTTGGGAAGCCATCAAGGCTGAATGATCGTGACCAAAAGGGGATGCTCTCATCTGGACACTATTTGGAGTCATCCTACCAAACTACAATGAAATCCCTTCTTAATTATTACCTGTAGACTGTTCTAAAGATTTTCGGGCTTTGGGCCCCTGAAGCTGTCACAGTTGCCCAATCGAGTCCAAAAGGGGACATCCTCATCTAGACATTATATTTAGTCAACCTACCAAGTTACAATGAAATCCCTTCATAAATATGCCCTGTCAACTGAGCTAAAGGTTTTCAGGCTTTGGGCTCGGGCAGCCATCATGATTGAATGATCGCAACCAAAGGGGACAATCTCATCTGGGCATCATCTGGAGTGATCCTGCGAAGTTACAATGAAATCCCTTCATAAATATGACCTGTAGACTGTGCTCAAGGTTTTCAGGCTTCGGGCACCTGTAGCCATCACAGTTGACCAATCACGACCTAAAGGGGATGTCATCATCTAGGCATTAAATGGAGTCAACCTGACAGGTTACAATGAAATCCTTCTATAAATATAACCTTCTGCCTATGCTAAAGGTTTTTGGGCTCGGCCAACATCAAGGCTGAATGATCACGGCCAAAATGGGACGTTCTCATCTAGACATTATTTGGAGTCATCCTAGCAAGTTACAATGAAATCCCTTCATAAATATGACCTATAAACAGTGCTAAAGGTTTTCGGGCTTCGGGCCCCTGTAACCATCACAGTTGCCCAATCACGTCCAAAAGGGGACGTTCTCATCTAGACATTATATGAAGTCAACCTACCAAGTTACAATGAAATCCCTTCATAAATATGACCTGTAGACTGTGCTAAAGGTTTACGGGCTTCGGGCCCCTGTAACCATCACAGTTGCCCAATCGCGTCCAAAAAGGGACTTTCTCATCTAGACATTGTATGAAGTCAACCCACCAAGCTACAATGAAATTCTTCAATAAATATGACCTGTAGACTGTGCTAAAGGTTTTCAGGTTTTGGGCTTGGGCAGTCGTCACAGTTGGCAGATCATGCCCAAATGGGGAAATTCTCATCTAGATATCATAAGGAGTCATCCTACCAAGTTACAATGAAATCCTTCCACATTAAACATGACCTGCAGACTGTGCTAAAAGTTTTTGGGTTTCGGGCTTGGGCAGCCATCACGGTTGATAGATCATGCCCAAAAGGGGACGTTCTCATCTGGGCATTATACAGAGGCATCCTACCAAAGTTACAATGAAATCCCTTCATAAATACGACCTGTAGACTGTGTTTTCAGGTTTTGGGCTCGGGCAGCCATACAGGTTGCCCAATCACGACCAAACGGGGATGTTCTCATCTAGACATGACACCAACCCTGCATATGAAATTTCATGATGATCAGACAAGAACTGCGGGGTGTAGCCCGTGCTATAGGAAAATGTGAACAGACGTCACAGACTAACAGACTTCCGCACGCATGATGGCAATAGCTTATCTTGACTATGTCAAGTTAAGCTAACAATCAATGGTAGAGCTAAGTGAGGACCAAACCTTAATAGAACAAGAGGTCCCAAGGGGCCTGAGGGAGCTCACCTGACATGGTAGCCTAAATATCAACCCAGAGAATTGATTTCAACAAGTTGCATCTGCTCCTCCTAAGAAAAGCTTATACCAAATATCCAAAGATTCTGACCAGTGGATCTAAAAAAAAGAGAAGATTTTTAAAGAATATTCCTCATATTGAACTAAGTTATAATTCAGGCTCCCACAGGGAGCCCATATATGAACCCAGGGACTTGGCTTTAACAAACTTGAATCTCACCCCCCTAAGGAAGCTGCACACCAAATATCAAAACATTCCAACTGCTGGATCTGAAGAAGATTTTTAAAGAAAATTCCTCATTTTGAACTAAGTTACAATTCAAGCTCCCACAGTGAGTCCAAATATGGACCTAGGGATATGGCTTGAACAGTGAGCCCAAATATGAACCCAGGGACTTGGCTGGAACAAACTTGAATTTCACCCCCCTAAGCATGGTGCATACCCAATATCAAAAGATTCTGCCTGCTGGATCTTGAGAAGAAGATTTTCAAAGAAATTTGTCTGAAATGCACTAAGTTCGAATTTGAGCTTCTCTAGTGAGCCCAAATATGAATCTAGGGAGCTGATTTGAACAAACTTGAATCAGATACACTCCACAATGTTGCATACCAAATATCAAAAGATTCTGCCTGCTGAATCTGGAGAAGAAGATTTTTTAAGAAATTTGCCTGAAATGCACTAAGTTCGATTTCGGGCTTCTATAGTGAGCCGAAATATGAATCCAGGGGGCCGATCTGAACAAACTCGAATCAGATCCACCCCACAATGCTGCATACCAAATATCAAAAGATTCTGCCTGCTGGATCTGGAGAAGAAGATTTTTTAAGAAATTTGCCTGAAATGCACTAAGTTCGAATTTGAGCTTCTATAGTAAGCCCAAATATGAACCCAGGGACTTGGCTGGAACAAACTTGAATCTCACCCCCCTAAGCATGGTGCATGCCCAATATCAAAAGATTCTGCCTGCTGGATCTGGAGAAAAAGATTTTCAAAGAAATTTGCCTGAAATGCACTAAGTTCGATTTCAGGCTTCTATAGTGAGCTCAAATATGAATCCAGGGGGCCGAATTGGACAAACTTGAATCAGATCCACCCCACAATGTTGCATACCAAATATCAAAAGATTCTGCCTGCTGGATCTGGAGAAGAAGATTTTTTAAAGAAATTTGCCTGAAATGCACTAAGTTTGAATTCAAGCTTCTATAGTGAGCTCAAATATGAATCTAGGGAGCCGATTTGAACAAACTTGAATCAGAACCACCCCAAAATGTTGCATACCAAATATCAAAAGATTCTGCCTGCTGAATCTGGAGAAGATTTTTTAATAAATTTGCCTGAAATGCACTAAGTTCGATTTCAGGCTTCTATAGTGAGCTCAAATATGAATCCAGGGGGCCGATTTGAACAAACTTGAATCAGATCCACCCCTCAATGCTGCATACCAAATATCAAAAGATTCTGCCTGCTGGATCTGGAGAAGACGTTTTTTGAAGAAATTTGCCTGAAATGCACTAAGCTCGAATTTGAGCTTCTATACTGAGCCCAAATATAAACCCAGGAGGCCGATTTGAACAAACTTGAATCAGATCCACCCCACAATGTTGCATACCAAATATCAAAAGATTCTGCCTGCTGGATCTGGAGATGATTTTTTAAGAAATTTGCCTGAAATGCATTAAGTTGGAATTCGGGCTTTTATAGTGAGCCCAAATATGAATCCAGGGGGCCGATTTGAACAAACTTGAATCAGATCCACCCCACAATGTTGCATACCAAATATCAAAAGATTCTGCCTGCTGGATCTGGAGAAGAAGATTTTTTAAGAAATTTGCCTGAAATGCACTAAGTTCGAATTTGAGCTTCTATAGTAAGCCCAAATATGAACCCAGGGACTTGGCTGGAACAAACTTGAATCTCACCCCCCTAAGCATGGTGCATGCCCAATATCAAAAGATTCTGCCTGCTGGATCTGGAGAAAAAGATTTTCAAAGAAATTTGCCTGAAATGCACTAAGTTCGATTTCAGGCTTCTATAGTGAGCTCAAATATGAATCCAGGGGGCCGAATTGGACAAACTTGAATCAGATCCACCCCACAATGTTGCATACCAAATATCAAAAGATTCTGCCTGCTGGATCTGGAGAAGAAGATTTTTTAAAGAAATTTGCCTGAAATGCACTAAGTTTGAATTCAAGCTTCTATAGTGAGCTCAAATATGAATCTAGGGAGCCGATTTGAACAAACTTGAATCAGAACCACCCCAAAATGTTGCATACCAAATATCAAAAGATTCTGCCTGCTGAATCTGGAGAAGATTTTTTAATAAATTTGCCTGAAATGCACTAAGTTCGATTTCAGGCTTCTATAGTGAGCTCAAATATGAATCCAGGGGGCCGATTTGAACAAACTTGAATCAGATCCACCCCTCAATGCTGCATACCAAATATCAAAAGATTCTGCCTGCTGGATCTGGAGAAGACGTTTTTTGAAGAAATTTGCCTGAAATGCACTAAGCTCGAATTTGAGCTTCTATACTGAGCCCAAATATAAACCCAGGAGGCCGATTTGAACAAACTTGAATCAGATCCACCCCACAATGTTGCATACCAAATATCAAAAGATTCTGCCTGCTGGATCTGGAGATGATTTTTTAAGAAATTTGCCTGAAATGCATTAAGTTGGAATTCGGGCTTTTATAGTGAGCCCAAATATGAATCCAGGGGGCCGATTTGAACAAACTTGAATCAGATCCACCCCACAATGTTGCATACCAAATATCAAAAGATTCTGCCTGCTGGATCTGGAGAAGAAGATTTTTTAAGAAATTTGCCTGAAATGCACTATGTTCGAATTCGAGCTTCTATACTGAGCCCAAATATAAACCCAGGGGGCCGATTTGAACAAATTTGAATGAGATCCACCCCACAATGTTGCATGCCATATATCAAAAGATTCTGCCTGCTGGATCTGGCAAAGAAGATTATTGAAGAAATTTGCCTGAAATGCACTAAGTTCAAATTCGGGCTTCTATAGTGAGCCCAAATATGAATCTAGGGAGCCGACTTGAACAAACCTGAATCAGAACCACCCCACAATGTTGCATACCAAATATCAAAAGATTCTGCCTGCTGGATCTGGAGAAGAAGATTTTTGAAGAAATTTGCCTGAAATGCACTAAGTTCGAATTCGAGCTTCTATAGTGAGCCCAAATATGAATTTAGGGAGCCGATTTGAACAAACTTGAATCAGATCCACCCCATAATGTTCCATACCAAATATCAAAAGATTCTGCCTGCTCGATCTGGAGAAGAAGATTTTTTAAGAAATTTGCCTGAAATGCACTAAGTTCGAAATCAGGCTCTATACTGAGCCCAAATATGAACCCTGGGGCCGATTTGAACAAACTTGAATCAGATCCACCCCACAATGTTGCATACCAATTATCAAAAGATTCTGCCTGCTGGATCTGGAGAAGATTTTTTAATGTTTTTCCCATTGCCTACAGTGTTAAAAAGTGCTGACTCAGCACTTTTTCAAAAGTCCTGAAAAAAGTACCTTGTGATCAAACCGATAGCGATTTTTTTAACCTATTCTACTGGATAAAAGTAAGCTTTATACAAAATAAGAATTCTCTGTGCCGTGTAGTTTTGGAGATTGGCAGTTTTAAGGTTTTTCCTATTTTTAGCTCCCGAGGTTCCCACGGGGCAATGATAAAAAATTTTTTTGCATCAATCAACTACTTATGACCTATTATCATCTCATATCAAATTTGGTTCAAATCGACCTCACGGTTCAGAAAATAGAAATTTTAGGCATGGCCAAAATTTTTGCCCCTCCCATAACGAAGGCAAATAAAGCCCGACAAACTTCTCTTGAACAAACTTGATTCTACACCTCAAAAGGAAGCTGCATACCAAATATCAAGTCTCTGCTACTGCTGGTTCATGAGAAGAAGATTTTCAAAGATTTTGGTGCCCCTTGGGGGCGTGGTCCCACCCAGGAGGAGGGGCAACTTCATTTGAACAAATCTGAATTGACATTAGGTAATAAATATTTACCCACCATTTGAAAAATATTGGGCCAGTGGATTCTTCGGAGAAGTTGGTTTTGTAAAGTTTACGCCGGACGACAACGGACGGGCGGCGCATGGAAAGCGATTAGTAAAGCTCACTCAAGTGAGCTAAAACTAAAAGTAAGGATTGCCTAGCCAAGCGGGAAACCATAGACCACGCAAGGATTGAAACAAGCTTTCCTGACAGGGACCAGTGTACATTTTAAATAAACAAGAGGCCCCACGTGGCCTTAATCGCTCACCTGACAAAGTGACTCTAAGAAGTATTTTAGGTCACCTTCACCATGTCATGCCTCATCAACATTAACTGGTTGAGTGATAGATTTTGTTTGAAGTTCAACATTTGTTACCTAAAATTAGTTTTATTTAAAATCATTGGTGTGTGGCCAATCTCCAATGATTTTTAATAAAGCAAATTTATCTCTGCAGACAAACTGGTTTAGCATGAAGCACAAACAAGGAATGTGAATAGATAGCCTTGGGCATCTCTCCCCAACTGTGGATATCTTCCATGTGCTACATGTACATATTTGCATGCAAGAAAACAAAAATTTTCACAAATTTTCCAAAATATTAGTTTTTTTTATCATCATTGGAACAAGCTCAAACAGCTTATTCCAATAGGGGTATGGGAAGATCAGGTATATTTTTGAGACAGAAATGTGAATATATAAATAATGGTGTTTTTTTGTGAATGATGCTGGAGAATTTTGCGTAAAGATATGGTAAATGGTTTGTTCTAGATACAGAATGATGCAAAAGTATTTAAATTTGATTAGGCAAGTTGTTCCTATAATGCACTTAAAAATTGAAGTAACTGTTTTTTTGCTGCCGAACTTTTAGAT
Source organism: Pictodentalium vernedei (assembly GCA_031216915.1). Classification (NCBI taxonomy): domain Eukaryota; kingdom Metazoa; phylum Mollusca; class Scaphopoda; order Dentaliida; family Dentaliidae; genus Pictodentalium; species Pictodentalium vernedei. The sequence goes on along the minus strand of CM062296.1, from coordinate 865,041,263 downwards.
GTGTGTGTCTGTGTTTGTGTGTGTGTGTGTGTGTGTGTGTGTGTGTGTGGGGGGGGGGGGGGGTAAGAGTGTTCTTGCAAACAAAATTCCTGAATAAATGGAAAATTTTATTTTTTGTGTGAAAGACATAGTGCGTGAATGTTGATTGGAACAAGCTTAGAGAGCTCATTTTAATGTGAAGTCATAAAGCTGTGTTTTACGTACGAAATTCTGGAATAACTAAAAAATTGCTTTTTTGACTCAAAAAGCATGGTGTGCGACCTCTCATTGGAATGAGCTCAAAAAGCTCATTGCAATGGGGTATTTACAAGCGATAAGTACATGTATGTTTAAGAGACAAAAATTAAAATTTGAATAGCGATTTTTGCGAAGAATGCTGACAAGTTTTGGCAGTTATGCTGGTAAAAAGGTAAGATATGCAAAGCGGTTGTTTTTTAGAGGCGACATTTAATTAAGGGGAATTAACCCTTGATTACTGAGGTAACTTCTAAAAGTACTGAAATTTCATGAAGCAATGTGAATAACAGACAACAGTTGCCTAAAAATTTCATGAATAACTAAAATTTTTATTCTTTTGTCTCGAAAACATGGCATATGACCTTTGTTGGAATGAGCTGAATGCGTGTGTTCCAATGAGGGGTCATAAAATTTGAACGGAGATTTGTGTGAATAATGCATTAGTACTGCTAGATTTGGGTAAACGGTTCACCCTGGATACCACCCCTTCTATAGTAGATCTTTTCTGCAAATTTTGTCTAAGATTCTATCAACTTTACAAATACATATGTTCATGAATCACAATCAGATCCACCCCACAATGTTGCATACCAAATATCAAAAGATTCTGCCTGCTGGATCTGGAGAAGAAGATTTTTTAAGAAATATGCCTGAAATGCACTAAGTTAAAATTTGGGCTCCTATACGGAGCCCAAATATAAACCCAGGGGGCCGATTTGAACAAACTTGAATCAGATCCACCCCACAATGTTGCTTACCAAATATGAAAAGATTCTGAAGCTGTATCTGGAGAAGAAGATTTTTTAAGAAATTTGCCTGAAATGCACTAAGTTCGAATTCGAGCTTCTATAGTGAGCCCAAATATGAAACTAGGAAGCCGATTTGAACAAACTTGAATCAGATCCACCCCACAATGTTGCATACCAAATATCAAAAGATTCTGCCTGCTGGATCTGGAGAAGAAGATTTTTTAATAAATTTGCCCGAAATGCACTAAGTGCGAATTCAGGCTTCTATATTAAGCCCAAATATGAATCCAGGGGGCCGATTTGAACAAACTTGAATCAGATCCACCCCGCAATGTTGCATACCAAATATCAAAAGATTCTGCCTGCTGGATCTGGAGAAGAAGATTTTTGAAGAAATTTGCCCGAAATGCACTAAGTTTGAATTCGAGCTTCTATAGTGAGCCCAAATATGAATCCAGGGGGCCGATTTGAACAAACTTGAATCAGATCCGCCCGGCAATGTTGCATACCAAATATCAAAAGATTCTGCCTGCTGGATCTGGAGAAGATGATTTTTTAAGAAATTTGCCTGAAATGCACTAAGTTCGAATTCGAGCTTCTATAGTAAGCCCAAATATGAATCTAAGGAGCCGATTTGAACAAATTTGCATCAGATCCATCCCACAATGTTGCATACCAAATATCAAAAGATTCTGCCTGCTGGATCTGGAGAAGAAAATTTTTTAAGAAATTTGCCTGAAATGCACTAAGTTCGAATTCGAGCTTCTATAGTGAGCCCAAATATGAATCTAGGAAGCCGATTTGAACAAACTTGAATCAGATCCATCCCACAATGTTGCATACCAAATATCAAAAGATTCTGCCTGCTGGATCTGGAGAAGAAGATTTCTTAATAAATTTGCTTGAAATGCACTAAGTTCAAATTTGGGCTCCTATACTGAGCCCAAATATAAACCCAGGGGGCCGATTTGAACAAACTTGAATCAGATCCACCCCGCAATGTTGCTTACCAAATATGAAAAGATTCTGCCTGCTGGATCTGGAGAAGAAGATTTTTTAAGAAATTTGCATGAAATGCACTAAGTTCAAATTCGAGCTTCTATAGTGAGCCCAAATATGAATCTAGGAAGCCGATTTGAACAAACTTGAATCAGATCCACCCCACAATGTTGCATACCAAATATCAAAAGATTCTGCCTGCTGGATCTGGACAAGAAGATTTTTTAAGAAATTTGCCTAAATGCACTAAGTTCAAAATCGGGCTTCTATACTGAGCCCAAATATGAACCCAGGGGGCCGATTTGAACAAACTTGAATCAGATCCACCCTACAATGTTGCATACCAAATATCAAAAGATTCTGCCTGCTGGATCTGGAGAAGAAGATTTTTTAAGAAATTTGCCTGAAATGCACTAAGTTCGATATTGGGCTCCTATACTGAGCCCAAATATTAACCCAGGGATCCGATTTGAACAAACTTGAATCAGATCCACCCCACAATGTTGCTTACCAAATATGAAAAGATTCTGCCTGCTGGATCTGGAGAAGAAGATTTTTTAAGAAATTTGCCTGAAATGCACTAAGTTCGAAATTGGGCTCCTATACTGAGCCCAAATATTAACCCAGGGATCCGATTTGAACAAACTTGAATCAGATCCACCCCACAATGTTGCTTACCAAATATCAAAAGATTCTGCCTGCTGGATCTGGAGAAGAAGATTTTTTAATGTTTTTCCCATTGCCTACAGTGTTAAAAAGTGCTGACTCAGCACTTTTTCAAAGTCCCAAAGCTGTACCCTATGATAAAACCGATGGCAATTTTTTTTTACCAATCCCTTCTGTTGGTCCTAAGGAAGCTGCACACCAAATAAAAATTCTCAGTGCCGTGCAGTTTTGGAGATATGGGCGTTTTAAATTTTTTCTATTTTTAGCTCCTGCGGTTCCCACGGGGCTGCGGGAAAATTTTTTTTTGCATAAATCAAGTACTCATGACCCAATAAGCCCTCACATAAAATTTGGTTCAAATCAGCCTCTCGGTTTGGAAAATAGAAATTTTGGGCGGGGCAAAAAATTTTGCCCCTCCCATAACGACGCCAAGTATAGCCCCACAAACTTCTCTTGAACAAATCTGAGTCTACACCTCAAAAGGAAGCTGCACACCAAATATCAAGTCTCTGCTACTGCTGGTTCATGAGAAGAAGATTTACAAAGATTTTGGTGCCCCTTGGGGGCGTGGCACCACCCAGGAGGAGGGGCAACTTCATTTGAACAAATCTGAATTGGCATTAGGTAATAAACATTTAGCCAACATTTGAATAAAATTGGGCTAGTGGTTTAGGAGGAGAAGTCGATAATGTAAAGTTAACGCCGGACGACGGCGACGACGGACGACGACGGACGACGGACGGAAAGTGATTAGTAAAGCTCCCCTTGAGCTTCGCTCAGGTGAGCTAATAAAAAAGTGAACCAAGATACAATAGCCCATTCAGTGCTTTTGAGTGTATGTCTGTGAGTGTGTGTGGGGGGAGGGAAGGGGGGAGGGGAGGGAGAGGGGGATTCTACCATCACTCCGTCATCTGGGACATTTTAAATAAATAAACATATCAACAAAGATATAACAGCCCTTTAAGGGGCTATACAAGTAATGGAATTTTGTTTATTTTGAAATTCCCACCTCTGATATTCCTTAAATTCAAATTAAATATACACAAAATACACACAAAATTGAAGGTTGGGTGATAGAGAACACAAAAAATAGGGTTGGGACAATACACCAAATTGACAGTACGATATGTATCAAGGTACACGAGTCATGATATGATACGTATCTTGACTGTATTGAAACTACAGTTAAGATCACAGGGACAATGGTGGAGCCTGCAATTCATAGTTGGGGAGCACAGATACATTAGGGAGGAGGGGGGCAACCTCAGCCCTCCCTCCCCCCCCACCCTCCAATTTTCCATATTCTATCATGCACCACACTGACTGGTTACTTGTGTCTCAGTTCATACTCTGGCATAAGCCCATCCCTAAATTTACAAATGTAAGTTACCAAGTGGCTTCACTTAGTCTTAGCACATCCTTCTACTTTTCAGTTTTAGAATAAAGACAATTTTAGTCACAGACGCTGTTAATTATGATGACAATATGTAAGTAGTCACCTGATGATCGCGACAACTAACCTTACCAAATACATAAAAAACAAGAGGCCCCAGGGGGCCTGAGAGCACTCACCTGACATGGTAGCCTAAATGTAAAGCCCAGGGAATTGATTTCAACAAGTTGCATCTGCCCCTCCTTAGAAAAGCTTACACCAAATATCCAAAGATTCAGACCAGTGGATCTAAAAAAAATATTTTTAAAGAATATTCCTCATATTGAACTAAGTTATAATTCAGGCTCCCATAGGAAGCCCAAATATGAGCCCAGGGACTTGGCTTGAACAAACCTGAATCTCACCTCCAGTGGGATGCCATTTTCCAAATATCAAAAGATTCCGACTGGTGGATTTGAAGAAGATTTTTGAAGAATATTCCTCATATTGAACAAAGTTATAATTCAGGCTCCCACAGGGAGCCAAAATATCAACCCTGGGACTCGCCTTGAACAATCTTGAATCTCACCCCTCCTAAGGATGCTGCATGCCAAATATCAAAACATTCCGACCACTGAATCTGAAGAAGAAGATTTTTAAAGAAACTTTCCTTATATTGAACTAAGTTACAATTTGAGCTCCCACAGTGAGTCCAAATATGGACCTAGGGACAAGGCTTGAACAAACTTGAATCTCACCCCCCTAAGGATGCTACATACCAAATATCAAAACATTCCCACTGCTGGATCTGAAGAAGAAGATTTTTAAAGAAAATACTTCATTTTGAATTACAGTACGTCCAGAGTGTATACCATATGAAACACGGGACGCAGTGTTTACATTTCATCAAAACAGAGTTATCCGGTGAAACTCTGTGTTACAGCAACAGATAACTAACACTGTGTTGGTCGATGATTTTGTGTGAAAGAGATTAGTGTTGTTGATTGGCAATAAACACAGTCTCACAGAAATTGCTACTGCATTCATTTCAGTGTTTTGTGTGACGTTCATCTTGAGGTTTGAATCATAGAAATCGGATATAAAAAGACTTTTCCGATTTCTATGGTTTGAATAACAACTTACACGGTAACTACACAGTTTGCAAGTTGGTGTGCATTAATTCGGTAATAACTGTGCATGCAGCATAATTTTTTGATGACGAGCCACAGAAACTGGCGAAGAGGCAATTTAAAAACTCGGAAGACGAATCCCGTATCAATCAAACCCTACTGGATGGGATAAAGTTTTAGAGATGCTGAACGCAGATTCACGAGAATAATAAAACAATCTTAAATAAACTTCCCAAATCTCGCTTGAAATTTCGTATGCCATTTGCCAAACCCATATACTTACAAATACTGTGAAATAACGTCTAGGCTAGCCGTCTACATGTCGGCAGGATATACTTGCAGCAAGTCGATTTTATCGTCTTAGAAAATGTACAGAATTTGCATTCAGCTGATGCAATGTAACAGAAAAAAAACAAAAACAAAAACAAAACAAAACATGCAACCTTTATCAATCTGGATGTACCAAAAGACATTATTAATATTTACAGGAATATACCACATGTACAACAAACTAAACCAGAAAGAAGACAGCCGATATAAATTTTACAGCATCGGGGAGTCAAGCAGAAAATCACAGCCTCGTGAGGTTCTATCACTACTAGTAAAAATCCTCGAAGTAAGCCTTTCTCATAGCAGAACACTAGAGTCTAGGCTTGCATCCGAATCTGTACGAGGAGTGAATCACGGGTACCAAACTACCAACTCTCCAAACACCACCCCACCCCACCCCCCCTTTCCACCACTAGCTTTGCTTTGGAAGCAAAAGATAACAAATGTTATTCTCGAATTTTGCAGGTGGCCAGTATCATCTTCAATCAATATTTGTAAGATCTATTCAAGCAATTAACAGATACTGATTGCGAAAAAAAAAATAACAATGACAGAATGAAACATTGAAAAGAAAAAAGATGTTTTGAATTTGCATGCGAGAGAGAGAGAGAGAGAGAGAGAGAGAGAGAGAAAGGCAAAATATATATACATGTGTATCTGAAAAATTGTGCCCCCAACACACCAAGTACATGTACATAGCCAGAACATTCAGAGTTGGGGAGGGGGGGGGGGGAATTGTAATATCTAGGGAGGTGTAATCTGCATAGTCCTAAATTCGTATTCATACAAGGAGGGAATCATATGTAATGAACTACCAACACCCCACACACCACCCCTCCTCGTCACCACTAGATTTGCTTTGGAAGCAAAAGATAACAAATGTTGTTCCCAGGTTTTGCGGGCGGCCAGTATCATCTTCGATTAAGATGTGTAAGGTTTATTCAAGCAACTGACACCAACAGAGAGACAGTCTACAAAAACAAAACAATAACAATGATAGAATGAAACATTGCAAAGAAAAAGATGTTAAAAAAACAATAAAAGTACACAAAAAATGGGTAATTATTTTATTCATCACAAATACCTGTGTGAACAGCTGTGAGATGGGGGAAACTCAAAAACAGAAGGGGGTACACCCTCTCCCCACCCTCTCACTAGCGGGGACTTGTGACTCCTTGAGTCCATTTGTGTCCATAATTTATAAGTTCTGAAAGGCATTAAAAATTAGGCTGCATCACCACCAAACAGAATCCGAATAAACTATGACCCCCCCCCCCCCCCCCCCCCCCCACCTCTCCCATTGGGTGACGCCAGTGCAACACAATCCGTCATTCTGTCAGTGGCTCGGTGGTGGAGTTGTTTATAACTTATGATAAGTGTATGCCTACTGTTCACAACTGAACAACACTTTTTTCTGAAGCCAACATTCCTACTCTTTCACAAGTGGACAGTTAAAATTCACAATACATTACTTTTAAATTTCACTCGAAAGTAATCCACAATTAAACAAACCTTAAAATTTATTTATTTTTGAAAGATGTCCATGAAACCTTTCAAACAATCGTTGTAAACATTAGTGCAGTGTTCAAACTTCAAAATGCTGTGACAAGTGAAAACAAGAGGCCCCACGGGGCCTGAAGCGCTCATCTTGAACAGAGCAAATATAAACAGAGTCAAAGAATGAGTACATTACGCAAGCCATCTCCATAGACTACACTGTCAATCCTTGAGTCCCTCAGGAGTGACAAAAATAAACCGGCATCACGCCTTTTCTTCAGTTAATCATAAAGTAAAAGTTGAGCTCCCCTATGAAGCCCCTTGATACAACCTATGTGGATTAATCTTAGTTACACACCTCTAGAGGGTACTGTATACAAAATTTTTAATTCTTTAGCAAAATGGCCAATTCCGGCTCCCATAGGGAGCCCAAATATTAACCCTGGCTCTCAATTTGAACACAGTTGAATCTGACTTCCCTAGAGATGTTGTGTACCAAATATGTAAGCATTCTGACTGTTGGATCTGAAGAAGAGAAATTTTAAAGACATTTCTTCATATTGCACCAAGTTAAAATTTGGGCTACCATAGCGAGCCCAAATATTAACCTAGGGATCCGATTTGAACAAACTTGAATCTGACCCCCCTAGAGATGTTGTATACCAAATATGAAAGCATTCTGACTAGTGAATCTTAAGAAGAAGATTTTTGAAGAAATTCCCTCATATTGTACTAAGTTAAATTTCAGGCCCCCATATGGAGCCCAAATATTAACCCAGGCACTTGAATTGAACAAACTGGAATCTTCCCCCCCCCCCCCCCCCCCCCCTAGAGATGTTGAAAATCAAATATGAAAGCATTCCGACTGGTGGATCTGAAGAAGATTTTTTTTAAAAATTCCTCATATTGCACTAAGTAAAAATTTGGGCTACAAAAGCAAGCCCAAATATATACCTAGGGATCTGATTTGAACAAACTTGAATCTGACCTCCCTAGAGATGTTGCATACCAAATATGAAAGCATTCTGACTGGTGGATCTGAAGAAGATTTTTTTTAAATTACCCCCCATATTGAACAAAGTTAAAATTTGGGCTTCTGTAGGAAGCCCAATATTAACCTAGGGACTTGGTTTGAACAATCTTGAATCTGACCCTCATAACAATGATGTATACCAAACATTAAGAGATTCTGACTGGTGGTTCTGAAGAAGATTTTTAAAGAATATTCCCCATATTACCCTATGTTAAAAATTTGGGCTCCTGTAGTGAGCCCAAATATGAACCAATGAGCTTTATTTCAACAAACTTGTATCTGACCCCCCTATGAATGCTGTATACCAAATATCAAAAGATTCTGATGATTGATTCTGGAGAAAAGATTTTTTTTAAATTTTTGCAAATATGCTGACTCAGCATTTTTTCGATGCCCATTACAGAACACCCTAACATAACCGATGGCAATTTTTTTATACCATTCAATTCTACTGCTCCTAAGGATACTTCATACCAAATAACAGCTCTCTGTTCAGTGAGGTTTGGGAAATATGGGCGTTTGAAAATATTTCTATTTTTATTTCCCAGGGTTCACATGGGGATGCAGGAATATTTTTTTGCATGGGTCAAGTACTTATGACCCAATAATACCACATACCAAATTTGGTTCATACCGGACCATCGGTTCAGAAAATAGAAATTTTGGGCGGGGCCAAAAATCTTACCCCTCCCAATTCAAAGCCAATCATTGCTTCACGAACTTTGTTTGAACAAACTTGATTCTACACCTCAAAAGGAAGCTCCATAGCAAATATCAAGTCATTGTACACACTGGTTCTTGAGAAGAAGATTTTAAAAAATATTTTGGAATACATTTTGAATACTTTCTATATTTTGGAATTAAAGAACCATATACTGAATAAAAGGTTTTCACAGATCAAAACCATGGACTCCAGACAAGAAATTCACACCTCATATCAATATTAAAGACTTAATAATCCCTGATATTATTTATATACCACCAAACACCTTGTCTGAAATTTATGCATTGAAAGCAGAGAATAGACTTAATTAACTTGTCACAATACAACCTATTTGTGTAACAATGGCCACATGTCCCCATGACTTTTAAATTGTTGAAAACATGGACAATAAAAAATAAAATAAAAAACTTGTGTTATTCGACAACTCAGTTATTCAACGAAATTATATTCTAAAATTTTGGGATTTATTTCAAGTTTGTCCATTATTTTACAGTGAAAACACATATTTATTTATTTATTTATTCCTGTTTAAGGTCACCTTTGTACGGCTCAGTATGTCTAATCATACTCGGTGATAGCACGTAAATATTATAAAGAAAATACTACTGCTGTTAGCAAACTTTCAGCCAACAGACCTCCAGGTTTAACCATGAAGTGCATTGGCTAAAACTTTACTAGTCCTTCTTATGTGGTGTCATTGCAATTGATACTTAACATTCAGGAGGAAACGCCAGCCTGTGATTTTTTAGAGGTAATCCACTCACATTTTGTGATGTGTTGTCCATGGAGAGTAGTCTAATTACTATGACACCCATAGAGTGGATTTCCCGTCAGGTAATTACTTTAGTTTTCCAACAAAGCATGGTAAGCACAATTGAAGCTTCAGCTTAACTGGTAGAGTGCTGGAAGCCTTATTTTGGGCTTTACTAAAAGTGACAGGCAATAACTGTCTGTAGCTAAATTCTGCCTGAGGAAGCCTTTATTGTCCCTGATATGAATCAGATTTTTTACACAATACCTTGCTCTCTGACATTTAATTGGATAGTGATAAGGCACTATCCAATTAAAGGTAATAGAGCAGTATATGATGAGCTTTGATTTGTTGTCAGAAAAACTCCGCACTTTACCAGTTGAGGACCATCAGTTTAAAAATTTTGGGACTGACCAAAACTGTGAAAATTGTCTGGGTTGAGTTAAAACGGAACCAGAAAATAGTGGGAGGTTTTAAAAGATTCATTGGCAATATGTTATATATTCCCGATCTGATGTTACATGTACCTAAGTTGACATTGTTGCATCAGAGTCTACCTAAGGAAAGGGGGAGGGGGGTGGGAAGGGGGGAGGCACCCTACTGTCTATTGTCGAATTAAATTTCTTTTTTTTTCTTTTCAACATCGTGCCATCCTTTATTCTTTTAGTAGATTTATCCACGCGGGCTTTAATTTAATTTAATTGTCACCAAGCACAGGATCAATATTCAATTCTAAATAACAAGCTATTAAATGGCTTAGTCCACAAATCAATTCATCAAACTCAAATATACAAGGTTTATTTAAATTACATGTACTCGGTGCAACACCGAGCCACTTCAATCAACAGCATGAATAAGCTCCAATTGTGACAATGTTTGTGACCCAATCAACATTAAATGAGGATCATTGGTAGAGGGGGTCCCAGTCATCATTTATGTGAAATTTCAAAACATTTGGCCTGGCAGTTTCAGAGAAGAAGATTTTTGAAAATGCACCAACCAGAATCAAAGAATGCCTCTGGAAGGCACGTTTTTCATCCGATGGGAACAAAATGAGGATCGTTTGTAGAGGACCTCCCATAGACCATTCTTGCCAAGTTTGGTTCACACTGGCTCAGCGGTTACAAAGAGAACAAGATGAAAATGTGAAAAGCTTACAGATGCCGGACGATGACCGACGGACGCCAAGTGATTAGAAAAGCTCACATGGTCTTTTAAACCAGGTGAGCTAATAATTAAAATTATTGCTTGCATGAAAATATTGCCCACTCGTGGAAAGTGACCAGTCCTCTGCGGCCGTACTGTAAATTGCCAAATTTGGCCTCACTATATCTAATGTAGGCAATTTATTATATCTTGTTTGACAGAGCTCCTTCCACGTAACTGAATACTCCTAGGAATAAAATAATTCTCACTGGCAAAATGGCTATTAAATTAACAGGACTCCACAGTACTGCAAAATGGCTATTAAATTAACAGGACTCCACAGTACTACAAAAGAAATGTACCTCATATTCTGCAGCATCTTCGTCCCCATCCTTCCCATTTGTAACTACCAGAACAAAGCCACTGTACCATTTGCTTCTGCCAAAATCATCCAACCATTCATGTAATATGTTATTTTTAGAAACTGAACGCCATTATCACTTCTGACTTCTGGTTCATCATAGAGTGTCTTATCACTTGTAGACGGGTATCAACAGGAGTCTTCCTTTTCAAGGTTTACTTCCGCCTTACAATCTTTGACTTTATATCAGCTAAATACTGAAATGAGAAGCAAGAAATTGTATAAAAATGTCTTGTGTGAAGTACAGTACAGTACAAGTCAAGTTAAGTTGTAACATGAACACAATTAATCTGTTACCTAAGACAAAAAGGCTGACAACACTTTCATACAAAATTCTTGGATAGGCCACACAAAGTAGATCTTCTGTTTCTCAGGCCATTATTTGTAACATTTCATGTGGACAAGCAGTTTATTTTATTTTTTATTCTCTAATTATTTCTTTGCCATCAAAAGTTCATGTTCTTGGTTTATGTTTTAAGCCTCATGATGATATGATCTACAGAATAGAATGGGTGGTGGTGTATTTCGTCCCTTGAGAGCACTCATGGGGCAAATTTATCAATTTTATTAACTTGGATAAAATATCAGACAGAAATCATTTAATTTTAATTTTTTTTTTAAGTTTACATTTGTTATAAAAAGAGAACTATTTTGTGAATAGCGCCGGCCAATTTTGGTCATGATGTTGGGTAAAGCATTAACTTTTAATGCTCCTCTGTTTTTACTTCGATAACTCCAGAATGTGACATAATTTTTTTGGAAAGCTCCCACATAGAGCTTTCCATAAAATGTCCGATTCTTATATTACCAGTGTAAAAAGACATACATACATGTAGTTTGTAGTGAGTATGCTATAGCTTATTTTGGCTTGTATTTTAAAGTAGATAGTTCCATAGGAGTAACACTGATGACAATGGAAACCCCTTTAACTGGTAGAGTGCTGGAAGCCCATATTTGGGCTTTACTCTGAAGTACAGATACCACAACTTAAAGACCTCAAATTCAGTGGATGTGCTTCACTTTATCTTTGAACTGAAATAATTTAGTCGCTTAGGATTTGCCTTGTTGCCTATTGGCACTCTCCCATAAATTGTAACAAAGCAAAGACATGTGAACAACTTCTGATGTCCAAAAATGACTTAGCAGTCTACCAGTTAAAAAGCTAGACTTTAGTTGGGTGTGTCAATGGGTACACTCTAACATCAGCATGATACCGCTTTCCACATACATTCACATAGAACTCATGGTACACACATTGGACTTCTTGGTTTATTTCTTCCATCAGTGTGCCTTTACATGTCCTTTTCGACTGAATCGATTCATAACTCATAAGCATTCATGTGGTCAAGTTGATTGTTAAGCAATATTTCTGTCATTTTAACGACTGAGCTGAAAAGAATGTAATTTTATCAGGAGGTCATGTCTATTGGCATTTGAATTGATAATACATGCTCTTGAGCGCCTAATAATAGTACAGGGTGAAATAATAGTACAGAGTGGGAAAATTCTGAAAATTAATAATAGTACAGTGGAATCATTTTAATTGGATATCCATTTTGCCAGTGAAAATTATTGAATTAACTGGAGTATACAATTAATAGGGATTTGGTCAGTTTCCTGTGTGCGGGAGGTAAACTGAGCATTTACTCTATTATATCTTGTTTGACCGAGCCCATAGAGCTCTGTCAAACAAGATATAATAGAATAAATGCCTGTATTGAATGTAGTGAGGCCAAAAAGGTTGATAAACAAGGGGAATTTGGAGAGTGCCACAGTAACTTTTTCAACATATTACAAAAAAGTTATATACAATTAACAGGAGTTTACTCTACAACCCATATGCAATTAACAGATCAAATTTGTACTGAAGGTATGGTAAATGGTTTTGTGTTTGAAAATGATATTCAATTAACAGGGATATACAATTAAGAGATATCCAATTAAGTGGGCTCCACTGTATAGGGTGGAAAATTCCAAGATGTGAGCCAGCCACTATGCTTAGAGCTGTTTTTTATAACACAGATGTCTGATGCTCTTGAAGTGGTGAACGGCTAAATTACTAAAAGACATGTGAACAAATTCTGTGGACCAAAATTGACTTAGCAGTCTACCAGTTAAAAGGCTAGACTTTAGTTGGGTGTGTCAATGGGCACATTCTAACATCAGCATGATACCGCTTTCCACATACATTCACATACAACACATGTTACACACATTTGGACTTCTTGATTCATTTCTTCTATCAGAATGTGATGTAATTTTTTGGAAAGCTTACAATTTCTCTGACAGAAGCAACAATATCTGAAATACCATGGCATTGATACTTACTTCCTTTATTTATGAAATATTAGGCCTAAAAAAATAAAAATTCTGTTTCTCAGGCCCTCCTGCATGGTCCTTTTGGCTGCCGCATGCTCTCTTTTTATAATCAATTTAAACTTAAAAAAATTAAAATTAAATGGTTGATGTCTGATATTTTACCCAAGTTAAAAAAATTGATGAATTTGTCCCTTGAGTGCAAGAAGGCTTTGCAATGCTTTAGCATTGCAAAGCCTTCTTGCACTCAAGGGATGAAATGCACCACCACCCATGCTATTCTGTAGATTCTGAGGCCTAAAACTTGAACCAAGAACATGAACTTTTGATGGCAAAGAAGTAATTACTGAAATAAAGAATAAAATAAAAAACGCTCACCCGCATGCAATTTTACAAATAATGGCCTGAGAAACAGAAGGTCTACTTTGTGTGGCCTAACGTGCGATCTGAAATAAGAAACTTACCAGAACATGAACATTGACATACAACGGCACCTCAAAACACAGCGGAATGCGAATCGCACAAAAATGAAACTTTAAATTTGATTTTATGAAATTTTGACCCTGAACTTGCAGACGGTTTCGGTTTGAGTACCAAGCGTATTAATTCATGTAACAAAGTTCTGATGTTATCCCAGAAGTTGTGATAATCGAAAAACCCATTTTCATTGCAAAACAAATGAAAAATAGTTGCTTCACATTGCCCTCTCCTTGCGCATTCACACACTTGGAAAATTACTTCTTAACTATCTTGGTGACTTTGTAGTGTATTAGACGACAACAGGATGTGCTGAAGCAATTCTTCATGTTTTGGTCTTTTTAACATTAATAATGTACGCAAAAATACAATATATGTACAGTATAACCTGTCTTGAGAGACCACTGTCTTGAAAGACCACCTGTCTTGAGAGACCACATCTGCTAGGCACCAATTGGTTTTACTCTATAATGGACCTGCTATGGGAGACCACCTGTCTTGAGAGACCATTGTGACCTGGTACCAACTTGTATTTTTATGCCATAATGGACCTGTTTTGAGAGACCGCCCCTTTGAAGACTGAAACCATGACAAAAACTTTTTACCTGTTCTGGAATCCATTGTGTTTATACTAACATAATTAAAAGTATTAAAAGCTCTTAATTGGGTTTCAATTGCTATTCAGTTACGTACATAACTCATTAAAGATTGAGATGTTTTATAAGACCCCTGTGAAAAGATTAGGATTATTGCTGAATAAACAATTTCATACATACCTGAAATATGACAGACAGGATTATAAAAATAAATTTGTGTTGAAAATCTTCAATTTTCAACACTAATTTATTTTTATAATTTTTATAACAGTCCATTTCAATTTGTTACAAAAACTTCATAAAAAAGAACAACTACAAAGTAATTACAAAAATCCATCCTTAACCATTTCTGAATTTTGTGGTTGGTTATTCACTGACTTGAGAAAACTTGGAACCTGTTATGAGAGACAACCTGTCTTGAGAGACCACTTTTGTGTGGCCCAAAGGGTGGTCTCTCAAGACAGGTTCTACTGTACCACACACAGTTTATAGTGACTGAGTACCCAAACATACATGAATGATAATTGTCGACCATATGTCTTGTCTTGTCTCCCGCAACTCCACACAATGACGAAATTTTACCTAATTTTGTGTTGCCTCCATGTGCAGCACTGACAGTAAGTCAATTTCGATAATCACCATTTATATTTTCTAGGTGACCACTCCTTCCACACTTTTCGTAGTACCTCATTTCCATTTATTTTGTGGGATTCCCTGTATAACAATACACACCAAATCAAAATGGGGCTATATAAGTAATGAAATTTTGTTTATTTTGAAAATTCTCACTTCTGATATTCCATAAATTCAAATTAAATATACACAAATTGTACATCAAAATAAAGAATGAGATGTATAGAAAAATGAAACACATGTGTCATCAACTCATAGAGTCGACTGTAGGCACAACTGGTTCCTGGAAGTCTTCTACCATATTCGTACCAGAACTGATAATTTAATAATAATTCATGAGAACAACTTGTAGCAAAATGTACTTTACATATCCAAAAACAACACAGATCATCAGCTGGCGGGGGAGTATTCATCCTCATCCACCAAGACATCATAGCAGTCGAACAGCCCCAACTCGTAACCAACTGTGAAATGGAGTGGGTAAAGCTGCAACTTAAAAACCACAAAGACTTACTGATCAGTGTATTCTACATGCCACACTAGAAGAATAAACATATAAACAAAAATCATTGCATAAAATGGAGGCCAAGGATAAAAATATAATTCTATGTGGTGACTTCAATTGTCCAGATATGGGTGCTTTCACATTAAGGGTTGTCACGAATAGTGCGCTTATCTAGGCTTAATTGGGCGCAATTGCCATATCGAATGGCATTTAAAGCATGGCAGGTTCTCCTGGTTACTCATAGCAAACACATGCAGTGTTTCTGCCAATGGACCTCCAGGTTACCCGGAGGTCCATTGGCTGAAACATTGCCTGTGCACAGGCCATATGTACAGAATATGATAGCTTTAATTGGGTCATAACACGCATATCACCGTGCTATTTATGCGCATTTCATGATAGGACTTCTAGTTTTAACTGTACCATGTGTCTGTCGGAATAAACAGCGAACAGACCTGCAGTCTTTTCCACTGTCAGGTCAAGGAGAATATATTTGTCGCAGTACATTAAAAATTACACCGAAGGAAAGAAAACAACAATGCGAGAATTCAAACATTGGCATCAATATTCTTGACAAAATTTAATATAAATAATTACCTAAAATTTGTATCTGTTGATGGCAAATAATATATGCAAATTCGCTAAACTTTGGGGTTCTCCAGTAAATACCACAAATTCCAAGTTGCTTGCGGATTGCACAACGTTCACGAAGCAAGCACACAAACATTTTCCTGAACATTTATAAAATAAAAGGCCTGTTACCTGGGTGCTTTCACATTAAGGGTTGCCCAGTTTGGGACAAACTTGTTGAAAAAAGATTTACACTTAATAATTGATTGAAGTGCCATGTAATGTTGGCAAAATATTATGGAATATGAAAATATCAACCCCAAGGCTACAGATATGTCAGGAAAAAATTTATGGAACATCATTGTATGAAGACTATGCAATTTTTTTCAAATCTGAACTTTAATTCTCAACAAAGTAAAAGTGCAATTGAACAAAACTAATCTCAAAAACAGCTTCAGTCAGCAAGCCAATATATTGCTGCCACAAAAAAAGAAAACGGAATGTAACATAAGCACATAATAATTCTGGGAAAAGTATTTTCACCTCAGATGTGACCATTTCTTGATCAATCCACCTGGTTTTAAGCTCTGTTCTTTTAAAAACATAATTGATATTAACATTTTATTTCTCTTATTTGATGACTGAGATACATTCGAAATGATAACAAAAAATATTAATCTGTTTGGGGATTGAGTTTTTTAGGAATCCCTATTTCAAAATAAGTATTAATCTCTGTTGCGGAGAGGACAAATGTTTTGACACTTTTCTGTAGGCATAAATTAGATCCAGAATATCTCAGAAAGCAGGTCTAATGATTTGTACTTCATCAGCAATAATTTTTAAAATCCTATTATGTATTTTAAAATGTATTTTATGTTTTATTTACAGTACAACAGATATAAAATGTATCAAACCACACTTCAAGATTTAGAAACTTTTGGGGAAAAAATTCACTTTTTTGTTGCAATGCAAACACATGGGTGTCTTGTGTATTACTTGTGAATATAACTGTCACTTAACGCAATTTAGAAGAGCCATAATATATGCAGAAGCATTTAAATCAGAAGGAATTATGTGTCATTCAGTTTTGTTTCGGAGAGGACTTTTTTTTGACAAATAATTCTTTTGCAGAAGCCAAATCTTCTTGAGACAACACATAATTCCTTGCTGAGTTACCTTCAAGCAGAGGTGACTGAACAAGACAGATAACTTCTTCAAAGCTGAAGAAAAGAGGACTTTTCCTTTTATGTAAAAACAACACATTTTTCTCACCTTTTTTCTACATTTTCCAATTACTAGTTATGTTTTCAATAAAATGACCGAAAGATATTCACTTTTGACTGAGAGTAGAGATAATTTAAACCCTTTTAATGTTACGGTGCCAGAGATTCTTCTGCATTCTCGCCATTTTGAAGTGTGCGTTTACATAAATTTCATTTTCTCTTTGTCTGGCGATTGTAGGTCTAGGGTCAGTGTAGTGAGGTAACCCTAGCCCTCACTACACTGACCCTAGACCATGTCGGGAACAGAACAAACAAACGTACCAAAAAACAACCAATACACAGAGCAGACGCCGAAAAACGCAAAAAACATGGAGGAAAGATGAATGTGAATGTCACATAGCGCACAGGAAAAACAATTGTTGAGCGGTTATAATTGCCAGTAAAAGAGAATATCTTTCGGTCATCTTATCGAAAACATGACTAGTGATAGGAAAATACAGAAAAAGGTGAGAAAAATGCGATGTTTTTACGTAAATGGAAAAGTCCCATATTCTTCAGCTTTACCCACTAATCTGAGTTTGCACGTTTTGATTTGGGTAATTGTATCTTTTGTTTGAAATTGATCCGAGGATCAGTGTGTTTTTCTGTATTTTTGAATTGTTTTTGTCTGCCTACCTGTGTATGACTCGCACGACAGTCTTCTTTCAATTCTCTCTTTGATCTAATTTACGTTGTACGCGTAATGCTTTTTTAGATCTCTCCTTTTTAATTTCTCTTTTGGTTTTTGCAAACTGTGCTTGTTGGCGTTCCATTCCCCGAATCTCCTCGTTCGAAGTAGTAGATTTGGGGTACGTTTCCGTGGGCCATTCGAGAATACTATTGTTATTCTGGACATGCGCAGATAAGGCAGAATGTGATTCGTGTCGTTTTGTTCAAGTAAATGTATTCTGGAATAGTATTCGAAATGTATTCTGTTAATCCACCTCTCGAGTAAGAATAAACGTTATTCTAGACATGCGCAGTATTGCGCACTGACTAAATAGTTTTGCACATCACAAATCTTGAGGCCGAAATTTGTTTTCAACGATGGCGAATTAGTGCCAACCCGTCTCCAGTTATTTATCTGTTACAACAGATTAATAAACTTTTATAACATATTCATAATTTGTTTTAACAAATTAGTAATGTGTTATAACCAACTAATAATCTGTTTTTAACAGTTTTTATCCAGTTATAGCAAACTGATATTCTGTTGTTACAGATTAAGTTGGCCTTATCTATTTTTACCAATTAATGATCTGTTATTGGTATCTTTTAAAAGCAACTAATGGGGAGCATGGCGGCTCATTAACTGCACAGGTACTCGGCACAAGCTGGGAAATCGAAAGAAAAATGATATTTAGTCTGTGTGAAACACACAGACTATTGTTTTTGCACGGTAGTCTGTGTGAAACACACAGACTATTGTTTTTGCAGGGTTTCTTTTTCTTTTTTCTTCTTCTTCTTCTTCTTCTTCTTTTTCTTCTTCTTCTTCTCCTGTCTTCTTATCACTTTTTTGTCCGCAAGATAACTCGAAAACGAATTGCCCTATCTCGTTGATTTTTGGCATGCTGATAGACAGCCACAAGTTCTCGGCACTGAATATTTTTCAGATTCCTGGGGTGTCAGGGGTGTCTGTAGGGGTGTTTTGAAAGTAGGTCACGCCCATATCTCAGGTGTGGTATGACCTACAGACCTGGGACCAACACCAAATGAGTCGACATTCGATGGAGGTTCAAAATATGGGTCAAGGTCACGGAGGTCATCTAGGGGTCATTGAGTGCATTTTTCAGAATTGCTGGAAATCACATTTTTTGACCCCCTAAAGTATTCCTGACGTACACACATGCATTTTGACGTAAAAAAGTGGGCGTGGCCAAAATTTTTGAAAGTGGGTTACGCTCATATCTCAAGCATGGTATGACGTATGGACCTGGGACCAACACCAAATGAGTCGACACTCGATGGAGATTCAAAATATGGGTCAAGGTCACGGAAGTCACCTAGGGGTCATTAAGTGCATTTTTCATACTTGCTAAAAATCACATTTTTTGACCCCCTAAAGCATTCCTGACATACGGACATGCATTTTGACGTGAAAAAAGTGGGCGTGACCAAAATATTTGAAAGTGGGTCACGCTCATATCTCAAGCATGGTATGACGTATGGACCTGGGACCAACACCAAATGAGTCGACACTCGATGGAGATTCAAAATATGGGTCAAGGTCACGGAGGTCACCTAGGGGTCATTAAGTGCAGTTTTCATAATTGCTAGAAATCACATTTTTTGACCCCCTAAAACATTCCTGACATACACACATGCATTTTGACGTAAAAAAGTGGGCGTGGCCAAAATTTTTGAAAGTGGGTCATGCTCATATCTCAAGCATGGTATGTCGTTTGGACCTGGGATCAACACCAAATGAGTCGAAACTCGATGGAGATTCAGAATATTGGTCAAGGTCATGGAGGTCACCTAGGGGTCATTAAGTGCATTTTTTATAATTGCTAGAAATCACATTTTTTGACACCCTAAAGCATTCCTGACATACACGCATGCATTTTGACGTAAAAAAAAGTGGGCGTGGCCAAAATTTTTGAAAGTGGGTCACGCTCATATCTCAAGCAGGGTATGACGTATGGACCTGGGACCAACACCAAATGAGTCGACACTCGATGGAGATTCAAAATATGGGTCAAGGTCACCGAGGTCACTCAGGGGTCAATGAGTGCATTTTTCATAATTGCTGGAAATCACATTTTTTGATCTCCAAATGCTTCCCCAAAATTCAGATGTGCATTTTTTCATGTAAAAAGTGGGCGTGGCCAAAAATTTTTGAAAGAGTGTCACGCTCATATCTCAAGCATGGTATGGTGTATGGACCTGGGACCAACACCAAATGAGTCGACACTCGATGGAGATTCAAAATATGGGTCAAGGTCACGGAGGTCACCTAGGGGTCATTAAGTGCATTTTTCATAATTGCTAGAAATCATTTTTTGACCCACTAAAGCATTCCTGACATACACACATGCATTTTGACGTAAAAAAAAGTGGGCGTAGCCAAAAGTTTTGAAAGTGGGTCACGCTCATATCTCAAGCATGATGTGATGCATGGACCTGGAGCCAACACTAAATAAGTTGACACTTGATGGAGGTTCAAAAATGTGGGTCAAGGTCACAGAGGTCACCTGGGGTCATTGAATGCATTTTTTCCGAATTGCTGGAAATCACATTTTTTGACACCCTAAAGCATTCCTGACATACACACATGCATTTTGACGTACAAAAGTGGGCGTGGCCAAAAATTTTTGAAAGTGTGTCACGCTCATATCTCAAGCATGGTATGACGTATGGACCTGGGACCAACACCAAATGAGTCGACACTCGATGGAGATTCAAAATATGGGTCAAGGTCACGGAGGTCACCTAGGGGTCATTAAGTGCATTTTTCATAATTGCTAGAAATCACATTTTTTGACCCCCTAAAGCATTCCTGACATACACACATGCATTTTGACGTAAAAAAAAAGTGGGCGTAGCCAAAAGTTTTGAAAGTGGGTCACGCTCATATCTCAAGCATGATGTGATGCATGGACCTGGAGCCAACACTAAATAAGTTGACACTTGATGGAGGTTCAAAAATGTGGGTCAAGGTCACAGAGGTCACCTGGGGTCATTGAATGCATTTTTTCCGAATTGCTGGAAATCACATTTTTTGACACCCTAAAGCATTCCTGACATACACACATGCATTTTGACGTACAAAAGTGGGCGTGGCCAAAAATTTTTGAAAGTGTGTCACGCTCATATCTCAAGCATGGTATGACGTATGGACCTGGGACCAACACCACATGAGTCGACACTCGATGGAGATTCAAAATATGGGT
Organism: Pictodentalium vernedei; assembly: GCA_031216915.1. Lineage (NCBI taxonomy): Eukaryota > Metazoa > Mollusca > Scaphopoda > Dentaliida > Dentaliidae > Pictodentalium > Pictodentalium vernedei. Next base: position 865,019,956 of record CM062296.1, on the reverse strand, counting down.
CAAGGTCACGGAGGTCACCTAGGGGTCATTAAGTGCATTTTTCATAATTGCTAGAAATCACATTTTTTGCCCCCTAAAGCATTCCTGACATACACACATGCATTTTGACGTAAAAAAAAGTGGGCGTAGCCAAAATTTTTGAAAGTGGGTCACGCTCATATCTCAAGCATGATGTGATGCATGGACTTGGAGCCAACACTAAATAAGTTGACACTTGATGGAGGTTCAAAAATGTGGGTCAAGGTCACAGAGGTCACCTGGGGTCATTGAATGCATTTTTTCCGAATTGCTGGAAATCACATGTTTTGACTCTCTAAAGCATTCCTGAAGTCCATACATCCATTTTTACATAAAAAGTTGGTGTGGCCAAAATTTGTGAAAGTGGGTCATGCTCATATTTCAAGCATGGTATGATGTATGCACCTAGGACTAATACCAAACGAGTTGACACTTGATGGAGATTCAAAATTTGGGCCACGTTCGAACAGGAGTCATGAGGGCTATTACCAGAATTGCTGGAAATCATATTTTTGAACCTCCTTGTGCATTCCCTTGATTGGCCCCTTTGAATGCTGTGAAGATATATACCTTTTCTGGTTTCTTGGAAAAAATTATCTGATTTTTGAATGAATATCTATAAATACTGTCATTGAAAACCTATTTCTTATTTCTTTAAAACTATTTTATCCCCAAAATAAGCCTCTAAAGTATTCCCATTACATTCATAGAGGGGCACGGTGGCTAAGCAGTTAGAGGTGCAGGCTGCAAGCCGAGAGGTTCTCAGTTTGAATCCTATCTGCGGCAAGTGCCTTGTTGCTTTAGGCAAAAACACTTCACCCCCCTTGCCCACATAATGGCATAGTGACGATGTGTACTAAGACATACTGCATGTCGATGATACACTTGCACTAACCCTGCTTGTGTGGAGTTAGCATGTTGGGGAGCCAGGCAGTTGCTTGTTGTTGTTGTTGTTTGGTGGCTCTCTGTGTTCTCTGGTTTCCTCCATCTGTAAACACTGTACGACACGAGGCGGCCTAGATGTTGAAGTGTCATTAAACCCCAATAAATTAATAACATTCATAGAATGTCTTCTATGCACCGTTTGTCAACATGATAACCCAAATACAATCAATCCTATCTCAATGTTTTTGGTATACTGATAGATTGCCTACCATTGGTACTTGGTCATCTATGATTTGGAGGCATGTGGGGCCTTCGGACTCTAGATGTTAAAAATATGTTTACAACATTTACCGGGAAATGAGTTAGCTGAAGCAGTAACCATTATCTAAAACAGAAATCTCCAGAGAGAAAGCTGAGATAGAATTCTTTGTTACATTGAACAGCACTGTATATTTATGTCGTATCATGTTACAAAACTTCAGTCTCAATCATTGAAGAGACTAACTCCACACAAGCAGGGTTAGCATTGGTTGAAGACAGGTGCACCATCGATGTGCAGTACGCTTTAGTAAACATCGCCACCATGCACACACGTGGGCAATAGGGTGAAGTGTCTTGCCTAAGGACAGAATGAGGACCGCTCGACTTGCAGCCTGCACCTCTGCCAACTCAGCCACTGCGCCCCCATTTAACCCTTTACCCAACGCAGACGATAGCAAAATTTATTATTTCAAATATCATTTTTTTTCAAATTTTCCAAATAATTTCAACAAAACCATATCATGGGACCCCTCGTTGGAACTAATATTTTTTCAACTTCTCAATTTGCATATTACGTAGGGCGGATGCGGCCGATTCGTTGGGTAAAGGTTTTTTTTCATTTTTATTGGTGTTTTAAGGTCACATATTTCTGCACAATGGCTAACCATGACCGTGACAGTTTTACGGGTGGAGGAAGCCGGAGTACCCGGAGAGAACCACTGAGCAACGGCGAGCAACTGTCAGCTCCCCAACATACCAACTCCACACAAGCAGAGTTAGCATTGGTTGAAGACAGGTGCACCATCGACGTACAGTACGCCTTAGTACACAACGTCACCGTGCCCCTACGTGGGCAATGGGGGTGAACTGTCTTGCCCAAGGACACAACGTGGTTGCCGCAGGTGGGATTCGAACCGAGGACCTCTCGGCTTGCAGCCTGCACCTCTACCATCTGGGTAAAGGGTTAAAGGATTAAACTGGAATATTTAAAGCAAATATTTTAACCCTCTGAAAATCTTAATATGGGGGCACGGTGGCGCTGTGTACTAAAGCGTACTGCACTTCGATGGTGAACCTCTCTTCGAAAAAATCATTGAGAATAAGGAAAACCATTTCCATTCTCACAGTGTTGTTCTAAACACACATGGATATAGATGGGACCTCGGTATTTTGACAATGCCAATAAGTCTTCAGACAGGCTCTTGGGGGTCTTCAAGGACTTTCAACGTCTACATTCCAACATTACTGAACCTTTTTACTTGCAATATATTTTCCAGAGGTACCATGCATGCACTTCATCATTGCCTTGCTAATATGAACATTTGCCATCATCTACAAATATGGCAGATCCGGAGTTGGTGGAGCCAATATTTATAAAGTAGTTTATGCTCATACTTCAGGTTTAGTATGACCTATAGTAATGGTACCTACACCAAATGAGTTGAAACTTGCTGGAGGTTCAAAATGTGGTCCACCTCTATGCGGTCAAGAGATGTTATTAAATGCATACTTTTTCGACATATTAGGAATTTCATTTTATACCAGTTAATGCAGTTCTGAAGATTATACACGCATCTCATCATTCAAACAAATGGTAGCGGCAGTAATGTCCATTTCTGATTCCTTGATCGAATCCTATAAATGGTGTGCACATATATGCCTTTTCGGGTTTCTTAGAAAAATTGTTCTGATTCCTGTATGAATATTTTCTCCATGAAAGAATTTCACAAAAAGCAGTGGGGAGAAAGCTGTAACTGTCAAATAGAATAACATGATCTATTTATTTAATCTCATTGTACAGAATTAATTCCCAAACCAAGTTAATATAAAAACAAACAACTTGATAATGAAGAATTCCAGTGTACACTAGATTTGTTATTGAAACCTATCACAATACTGTCAGGATGCCGGTAAAAGATGCAATACTGACATAGTTGAATGTTCTGTTAACTGTGTTAGTGCTATGACTGTTTAAAATTAATTTATTAGCGAAGTTCTAGTTTTATGTATGCCTTGTTTAGGTCACTAGATGCTTTTAAGAGCAGGCTTTCAAATGAGCTCTTGGGGATTTTTAAGGTTTTTATGACAATATCTCCGACATAGAGTTTATGCACCCTTTGTCAGCGCGACAACTCAAATACGGACCGTTCTATCTCTATGCATTTTGGCATGCTGGTTACCAATAACCAATTTGCACTTATCTATGTTTTTTTCACCTGTTCGATCGGAATGTCAGATGACAGATTTGAAGTTGGTGGAGCCATTATTTCAAAGTGGGCTGCGCTCATTCTTCAATGTAGATGTGGACATGGGACTACACCGACTGAGTTAAACATTGCTGGAGATTCAATATATGGTCCACCTGAATGAGGTCATCAAGTGCATATTATTCAGAAAGACTGGGAAATGCATTTACACCTTAATGTATTTCTAAAGTTTATGTATGTATTTCATCACTCAAATTAGTGAGCAGAGCCAAAATTGTCCATTTCTGATTCGTGTATCGAACCCTTTAAATGCTGGTCACATATATGCCTTTTCTGGTTTCTTATAAAAATTGTTCTGATTCCTGTATGAATATCTGTAAATACTGTTAACGAAAAACCCATTTCTGATTTGTTAAAAAATATTTTACACCAGAAGATAAGCCTCCATAAATTCTCTTTCTGTAGAGTTTATTCCTGATACTTTAACCCTTTTCACACAGACTTGAATTTACTGGGTGCAGTAAATTCTGTTTCTCTAGTTTTTCTTCTTTTTTTTTCTTCTTCTTCTTCTTCTTCTTCTTCTTCTTCTTCTTCTTCTTCTCCTGTCTTCTGTCTTCTCATCACTTTTTTGTCCGCAAGATAACTCGAAAAGGAATAGCCCTATCTCATTGATTTTTGGCATGCTGATAGACAGTCAGAAGTTCTCGGCCACCTATGTTTTTCAGATTCCTGGGGTATCAGGGGTGTCTGTAGGGGTGTTTTGAAAGTGGGTCACGCCCATATCTCAGGCGTGGTATGACCTACAGACCTGGGACCAACACCAAATGAGTCGACATTCAATGGAGGTTCAAAATATAGGTTAAAGGATTAAAATGGAATATTTAAAGCGAATATTTTAACCCTCTGAAGATCTTAATATGGGGGCACGGTGGCGCTGTGTACTAAAGCGTACTGCACTTCGATGACGCACCTCTCTTCGAAAAAATCATTGAGAATAATGAAAACCATTTCCATTCTCACAGTGTTGTTCTAAACACACATGGATATAGATGGGACCTCGGTATTTTGACAATGCCAATAAGTCTTCAGACAGGCTCTCGGGGGGTCTTTAAGGCCTTTCAACGTCTTCATTCCAACATTACTGAACCTTTTTACTTGCAATATATTTTCCAGAGGTACCATGCATGCACTTCATCATTGCCTTGCTAATATGAACATTTGCCATCATCTACAAATATGGCAGATCCGGAGTTGGTGGAGCCAATATTTATAAAGTAGTTTATACTCATACATCAGGTTTGGTATGACCTATAGTAATGGTACCTACATCAAATGAGTTGAAACTTGCTGGAGGTTCAAAATGTGGTCCACCTCTATGCGGTCAAGAGAGGTCATTAAATGCATAGTTTTTCGACCTATTAGGAATTTCATTTTATACCAGTTAATGCAGTTCTGAAGATTATACATGTATCTCATCATTCAAACAAATGGCAGCGGCAGTAATGTCCATTTCTTATTCCTTGATCGAACCCTATAAATGATGTTCACATATATGCCTTTTCGGATTTCTTAGAAAAATTGTTCTGATTCTTGTATGAGAATTTTCTCTATGAAAGAATTTCACAAAAAGCAGTAGGGAGAAAGCTGTGACTGTCACATACAATAACATGATCTATTTATTTAATCTCATTGTACAGAATTAATTCCCAAACCAAGTTAATATAAAAACAAACAACTTGATCATGAAGAATTCCAGTGTACATGTAATTGTATACTGTCAGGATGCTGGTAAAATATGCAATACTGACATAGTTGACTGTACTGTTAACTGTGTTAGTGCTATGACTGTTTAAAATTAATTTATTAGAGAAGTTCTAGTTTTATGTATGCCTTGTTTATGTCACTAGATGCTCTTTTATGAGCAGGCTTTCAAATGAGCTCTTGGGGTTTTTAAGGTTTTTATGACAATATCTCCAACATAGAGTCTGTGCACCCTTTGTCAGCGCGACAACTCAAATACGGATCGTCCTATCTCGATGCATTTTGGCATGCAGGTTAACAATAACCAGTTTGCACTCATCTATGTTTTTTTCACCCTTTCCATCTGAATGACAGATGACAGATCTGAAGTTGGGGGAGCCATTATTTCAAAGTGGGTTGCGCTCATTCTTCAGTGTAAATGTAGACATGGAACTACACCGACTGAGTTAAAAAGTGCTGGAGATTCAATATACGGTCCACCTGAATGAGGTCATCAAGTGCATATTATTCAGAAAGACTGGGAAATGCATTTACACCTTAATGTATTTCTAAAGTTTATGAATGTATTTCATCACTCAAATTAGTGGGCAAAGCCAAAATTGTCCATTTCTGATTCGTGTATCGAACCCTTTGAATTCTGGCCACATATATGCCTTTTCTGGTTTCTTATAAAAAGTGTTCTGATTCCTGTATGAATATCTGTAAATACTGTTAACGAAAACCCATTTCTGATTTGTTAAAAAAATATTTTACACCAGAAGATAAGCCTCCATAAATTCTCTTTCTGTAGAGTTTATTCCTGATACTTTAACCCTTTTCACACAGACTTGAATTTACTGGATGCAGTAAATTCTGTTTCTCCAGTTGATACCATTTTTGAATCTATGCTGACGTGCCCCTGTAATGGTAAATATCAACAAGGTAAACAACTCGCTTTTCGAAAACGATAGCACTCATCTTCGTTCCCCCCCCCCCCCCCCCCCCTCAAATTTGATTCACAAAATGTATCCAACAATACCCAGTATCAATGGAAAGGGGAATGAATAAGCTTTACAGTGGTGTATTACACGATCGTTGGGAGTTCTTGGGTTGTTCACGATAACCGGGAGAAGTCGCAGAAAAGGAGGAAAAACATTTAGTCGAGCGACAATTATCCGATTTATTGTAAATAATTCGAGGTCCCGTTGTATATGGAGGGCAGATTCAAATATTATCAATTACTAATCTCGGATCCACATTTATTATTTTCTGGAGTTCACATTTAACGTTTATACACTTTTTAGCCGTAACTTTGACATTTTGCCCAAGCTGACCTGAGTAGACGGCGTCCTGAGATACGCGACTTCCGCGAAAGCTTTCCCATTCTCCCATTGGCTTATTTTCATCGATGATTTTCTCGGCATAAATAGTAGCCAATGGGATGTCATTGTACTTCTATGGATGCCGCTAGCTTGTTCAACGCCAAGGGAAGGTTTAAAAAACTGTATAAACGGCAAATGTGATCGCCAGAAATGAATAAATGTGGATCAGAGATTAGTAAGTGATAAAGGCATACGGTTAATATTTGAATCTGCCCTCCATAGACAATGGGACCTCGAATTATTTATAATAAATGTTTTTAGGCCTTTTCTGCGACTTCTCCCAGTTGTCATGAACAACCCAAGAACACCCAACGGTCGTGTAATACACCACTGTAAAGCTTATTCATTCCTCTTTCCAATGATACCGGGTACTGTTGGATACGTTGTGTGAATCAAATTTGAGGGGGGAAACACGAAGATGAGTGCTATCGTTTTCGAAAAGCGAGTTGTTTACCTTGTTAATATTTATATACCATTACAGGGGCACATCAGCATAGATTCAAAAATGGTATCAAATATCATTTTTCTTTCGATTTCCCAGCTTATGCCGAGTACCTGTGATTGACTGGCGCATCGAACTTGTGACCGGTATATCGACAGTGCGAAAGAGGTCCATTCCACTTGCATCGTGACACTGAGCAAGTCACTCCAAACTGCGCACACAGGGGCACAGATGCGAAGTGTTCTAAGATGTGCTGCGCGTTGATGGCACGCGTGCATTCAACCAATGCTCACCCGGCTTGTGTCTGGAGAGTCTGGCAGATACTTGCCGCTGTGCGATGGTTTCTATAGATACTCCGGCTTTCTCCATCTGTAAAACAGCTCGACACGATATGGCCTTGGCATTCGAAAGTGCCGTAACCCTCAATATACAAACTAATTATCTGTTATAACAGTTTAGTAATGTGATTGATTGGGTTTTATTATACATGAGGAAATTGGTGGGACCGAAAGATGTCTTCTTTTACGGAACTGCAATTGCAGAAGTTATGTAATTGGGGATGGAGATGGGGGGGGGGGGGGGGGGGGTATCGTGAAAATATCACGGCAGAACCTTTCAGAATGGTGTTTTCGTGGTCAGTACTGTAAGCTAAAATACGCCCCCTCCACTCACACACGACAAATAGCATACATGTATGCCTCCAGGGGTGAGAATTAATGTAACGTGTGCAATTTAAGAAAAGAATTGACAAGTTCCGTCATCTGTGAACCATCAACCTTTCGTACGCGATTGTGCAAATAAAACCTTTATTGTTCACAGATGTTGCATTAGAATGGGATTTCAAGGCTTATGTGACTGGGTACAGACCTTGTAAAGTAGTAGGGCGGTATGTGTTGTATGTACAGTACATGGCTAGAAACCCACGTGTTTCCCCATGCCGATTGAAGGGGGTCTCTGAATAAGATCCATGGCCACTGAAGCAGTTTTATTTACGTAAACAAATCCGTTGGATTTTCCAAGATGTGGTCTGTCGGTCAGCGGGGCCTTAACGTCGCTGGGGCTTTTGAGCCTTTCCAATACGGCTCGACCCGATGCTTTTATCGAGGCTATTGCACAACGCCTTCTTTCCATAGCCTGTTTACCCTATATAACACTGTACCCCCCCCCCCCCCCCCGCCACACACACACACATACCTCCATTGTTATAATGGCACAAGCATTCTCAGTGTACAGTCGCCTTCTCGCTCTGACGTCGCCCGTGCCCATTTCTCTTTTGCGATGTCACTCTAGTAGCCTACAAGGCCTCTTTGACTCAACCGCGACTACAGAATTGCGCCCCACCCAAATGGGCCTTATCATGCTTTACCCCATGTAACACTGTACTGCTACGGCCCATTCGCTTTAACACGCGAGGACTCGGAGCAAGTCCCGTGCAGCTCTACCGACTTTATACACCGAGCCCAAACATCTGACAGCCACCTGGTCTTTAGTCGTCTTTTTGTGACTGGTATCCAACGCGCGCCCCTACTTCCGTTTCTTCTTGCAAGTTTTAATTCCCTGTTCTACTCCACACCGCAGCCACACGCATAAACTCTTCATCCAGTAGGTGATTAAATTATGCAACTTGGCATTTTGACCGGATCCTCCCCCACCCCACATACACACTGCGCCACTGACCTATTTAGAAATAAGCCGTAACACATGACTCCGGTTGGCCCCATATATATTTACTGGCCAAGTTTCTGTGAGGCGACGCCCTATCCTGGTACCCAAGTCTGTACTTTGGCTCATAGAAAAATAAACTGAGACTATCTTTATAATTCTGTGTCGGTGTTGAGACCAATTTGTTTCAGCCACATCTCACTCTACCATTCAAAAATAAATTCAGACTATTCTTATAATTCCAATTCGGTGTTGAGACCAAATTGTATCAGCCACGTCTCACTCTACCATAAAATAAAACATTGTTGAAAGCTATAAGCCAATTTCGAATCTGGCATCTTTGATGTGAAGGTCAAGTTCACGAGGTGCAGACCACGTGACTAGCAGTTTACTTCCGTGTTTACAGTGTTGAGTTCAGTGTCCACCAAACAGAGTTGTTTTGCGTAATATAAGTTTTAATTTCTCAGAATCTATGTCATCTTTTGGATTAGCCGACGACACAAAGCATAGAGGTCTTTAAACGGGGATATCGCCGGTTTAAATGCAATCTTGAGCCCATCGCATGACCTGATCGAAAATTTCAGGCTGAGGAACAACAGGAATCTTTTCCAACTCAACATGTCATCTCAGCCGCAGTTTGGATGAAGAATAAGAAATGGTGACCCATGAAGTTATGTCTTTTAAGACTTAGGCCACAACACCACCTACGCAGGGTATAGGGAGGCCTGTGGGCGATCGGGGGAGGGGGGGGGGGGGGGCTCAGGTGGGGGCACCCGCCATCGGATGAAACGGGGGGGGGGGGGGGATAGAGTATGTTGCCCTTCATTTAAAAAAACGGGTAGCGCTTGATCCAGCGATAGGGGAGGGGCGGGGGGGGGGGCTCAAGTGGGGGAACCCACCATCGGATGACCCAGAGGTCGGGGGAGGGGGGAGTAGAGTATGTTGCCCTTCGTTAAAAAAACATAGCGATCGGTCCAGGGATGGAGGGAGGGGGGGATAAACTACATGTATTCTTTGGAAGGAAAAGCAGAAACAGAAAAACCTACAATATTTTGGGGGATTTCTGAGGAATAATTGATAATTTGATATTATCATCTATAAATGACATCTGGTATTTATTCACCCGGAAAGCCTAGAATATCCACAGCATGTATTTTTTTTTGTCCTAAAAAACCTGGTGTTCCACTGGCTAAAACTTTGCCTGAACTTTGTACATGTACATTTGACATTTAAAATTGAGAGTACCCGGTACTGTAGTAGTTTGGGTGATAACTCCACTCGAGGGGGGATTTGATGTCGATGCCAATTCACTCTTCACATTTACATATAGTATGCCTGCTTTCTTTTCTATTGAATCCCATTCTATACATGTCTGTCTGCATAACAATCCATTCATCAGTCACTTTCAAGACTTGATGCTAATTTGCTAAAATTGAAAAAAATAATATACATGTAGTGCAAGAAGAATAAGCTGCAAGTGTACCACTATGAACTGTATGTCCTATGTTGATAACTCCAGATTTTTTTTTACACTCCCCCCCCCCCCCCCTCCCCTTTTGTGGGGCTTTCTAAACAATAATGTCAGAACCTGGTGTTATCGTAGAAGGAGGACACATGGTTTAGAATGGTTATATTACAACTTATTTGCAGTTGTTTGGTAAATTGTAACTACACTCACCCAGCAACACAGCTGCAAAATGCATTTATTATTTCTCCTGTGTCCTTGGAAGCACACACCCACACCAGGTGTGGTGGTTCGTTTATCCTCTCTGAAGGCATGCATTGTGCCTTTAGATAACAATAATTTGATTCCTCTTTTATGTTGTGGAATTCAATATTCATAATAAAGGTGGAAGAAAAATAACTTCTTTTTTTGTTCCTTATAGTCACAAAGAAGTCGTTTTGTTAAGGAAACTTTTTCGATATTAGTGTCGTGTTTTGAAATGAAAACGCTTATGTCCTGTATCATGACCGGTGGCCATTTGTCTATTCCATCGGTTTCCTTTATCCATCCTTCTTTTAGCTCCGTGATGGGGTCTGGGAGGTAGCCTTCGTCTGTTTTCAGTAAACTTCTGTACATGTCACGCCGTTCGGCTTCTTTTTCCTGTGCAGTTGGAAGTGTTGGGACTTTCATCTCCCAAGCCGAGAAGCTTCATGCAACAAGCGTTTCCTTGTTGCCAATCACATTCAGACCCCGTCTCCGTAAAAAACGTCTTTAAACCGGCGATATCCCACCGTTTAAAGTCCTCTATGCTTGACTCGTCGGTTAACTCAAAAGATGACATCGATTCTTATAAATAAAAACTTTACACATAACAACTAAGTTTGGTGGACACTGAAATTAACACTGTAAACACGGAAGTAAACTGCTAGTCGCGTGGTTTGCACCTCGTGAACTTGACCTTCACATCAAAGATGTCAGATTCGAAATAGGCTTATTGCAAGGTTCAAAGTTTCCAAAGGTTTTGCACATTGCAGTTACATTAAGTGTCGAATCTACTTCCATTCACAGGCACTCGACAAATTATCCGATTTTATCGATTTTAATAAAATATATGTTATATTATCAACACTAATTTTTTAATATTGATAATATAATATATATTTTATTAAAAATGATAAAATCTGATAATTTGTCGAGTGCCTGTGCACAGATTAATTCTTGTTAGCTGCCGATAACGCAACCAACTTTTTCTGTGTCGTCGGTTTACTCTTTGACGAGAAACGCAATCTTGATCAAAATCGATTATTCTGAATACATCATGTAACGTGAAATGAACGTTTCCTTGAGAATAGGATTCTGTAATTGCACTACGCATGACACACTAGTCAGGCGAATTCTGAATATATTCGGAATGGCCCACGGAAACGTACCCTTGGTATTCCAGTCAACAACCCTGAGTCATCGGTCTCAGTCATTTCGGCCCCAGTATACTTTGTCATTTCAGCTCCAATAGATATTTTTAAATATATTTTAAATTTTAACATTTTTTTAGTTAATTGTTTTTCAGCATTTATACTTCAAATAGATATTTGCGGTATACATATGATATATGATATTCCTCCATACCCAGCAGATTTTCTTTGATAATGAATGAATGAATGAATGAATGAATGAATGAAAAGTTTTAGCGCGCTGAATGCACACTGCGACGATGTGTGATTTGAAATCCCTTGCGAGATGAATAATTTTATTTGCTTGTGAATCAATGAGAGTCGGAAGCGACGGTCAGTAATGTTATTTGGTTTGAGTTTGCGCACTGACAGTGGGGTAATGGGGCCAGACGTCCGAGGAATTCGAACTAGGAATTGTGCATAACAACATGAATGAACGAGTTGATTGCATATATTTTGCGTGCTCTATAGATCGCACCCTTTATTTGGGCGCATTATTTGTGTATATTTAATCTGAATTTAGGTGGAAATTTCAAAGTAAAAGTTCTCTTACTTATGTAGCACCTTAAGTGTATGTAAAATTGAACTCATGGATATTTTTTAATGTCATGTAAAACGTTTCTATACACTGTGTAAATATAAATAACTAAACATTAATTAATAATTAATAAAGGTAATTACCCATTATTTCTAAACATAAACTATGCGTTGTTGTATATAGATCTCTACTCTCGAAATGGGAGGTGGCAAAGTGACTGGTGCTGAAATGACTTTGAGGCCGAAGTGACCAGAATCCAAAATGACATGGGGCTTTGGTGACTGATATCGTAGATTTGTCGGGAACAGGTCGTTTCGGCGGGAAACCGATTCAGAGGAAATTCTCTGGTTGGTTCGACGGAGACCAAATTTTTCCCGCCGAAAGTGTTGGGACGGTTCGTCGGGAAAAGATCGATTCGGCAGGGATGCGGGGCTTGCATTGCAATGTTTGTTGTCTTGGTCTAACCTCAGTTGTGCATGAAATACACGGATACGACTCAATTCCAACAGTGCGACATCTTGTTCTGATTGCAGGCATTGTTAAGAGGTTTAAGCTGAATCAATCAATGAAGCCAGTGTCTGATTTATCATCAGCTATCGGCCTACTTTCCTCTTTGATGCTGAGACCAGTTAATAAATTTCTAACTCTTTGTGATTTAACAAAAACAATGCTATTTGTTGATGTCGTGATCAACTACTGCTAGTTGTGTGTAGAAAATAGTAATAAAACTAATCATAAAAACAACAACGGCTCATTGAAAAAACAAACAAACACTTAAGGTGATGAGAGTAGCTCCGGAACTGACGAAAGAGATACTACTGCACTTTGTTTAGACGTTCCAGTCTCATGCCATCATGCGGATTGGTAATGTCTTTCTTATTAACCCAGAACAGGCTTGACGACGAATGAAATGGTTTCACGCGTCGAAGGCGCGCAGGGACGGTCTTGGGGAACAAGCCCCTTTCGACCCTCGGTGACTGTATATGATTGGCTTGTCACATGTCTCGGCGTGTTGAAGGAGGAAAAGGTTCCGGTACTCGGCAGGTGTCTCCTGTAGCGGCGAGGTGGCCTTGTTGACTGATGTCGGTTGAACCCTCGGGTTAGGACCAGTGTGGGAGGTTGGGTCCTCTCACAAAGATACTACCTCTCCCCGAGGGTGCAGTCGATCTGGATTTTCAGGCAAGTATAGTCTGTCACTTTGGAGATGATATTGAGTGATGGTCATCACTGACAAGTATAATCTGCCTCAGGCTGTCTCTGTTTGGTAGGACGTCTTTGAAAGAAACAACAACGACCCCTTTCGGGGACCACCAGAAAGAAGACCCGAACTTCTCTGGTTCGGGGGCAGGCCTGCATTGTTGTCCTATTGGGTTGGGACAGAAGATGCGTAATCGCGTAATGCGCTTACAAAAAGGGGCAGAGGCGGAACGCAGGACCAACGCTCGCCTCCCTTAAAGTGGTCGACCAGGAGGATGTTCAGAAACCATGGGAGTTACCGTTTCCATAACGGTTAGACTGTCCATAGCGGTTATTGGGGTGCTGGTCAAAAAGCATCTTCTGCGTACCTGCTTAAAAGAAGAAGGCAGAATTAGTTTTCATTAGAATGTGTAAAAAGATAAAAGTAGCACATTTTGTTTAATTTGATTTAATCTTTGGCTGAGTCGGTGAAGGCAGCCCTTTCTGGTAAGCTGTTAATCTGCCTAGTAGCTCACCTTCTCGTTCCCTATTTGTCCTCAAGCATGTTTAATTTTTAAACCTGATGTAATCTTAGTTGAGTCGGTGAAGGCAGCCCTTTCTGGTAGAAGGCCACAGTTAATCTGTTAATCTGCCTGTTAGCTCACCTTCTCGTTCCCTAGTTTTACTCGAGCAGTTTTAGTTTTAAACAGTCTTGGAACGTGATCTAATTTTAGTTGAGTCGACGAAGTCAGCCCTTTCTGGTAGAAGGCCACAGTTAAGCTGTTAATCTGACTGTTAACTCACCTTCTCGTTCCCTATTTATTATTAAGCGTGTTTAGTTTTTACAATATTTAATCGCGATGTAATTTTAGTTGAGTCAGTGAAGGCAGCCCTTTCTGGTAGAAGGCCACTGTTAAGCTGTTAATCTGCCTGTTAGTTCACCTTCTCGTTCCCTAGTTTTTTCGAGTGGTCTTAGTTTTGATTGGAATTTTTGGGCTTTTGTCGGCTTTCGCAAATGGCTCCAAGTTCGGAGATTAGTTCACTGTCGGCTAGCCGGTCATGATTTTTCGCGGCCAGGGTGGCTAGGCGGTCTTTGATGGTGGGGATATCGGCCCTGTCGGGGAGTGTTTTAATAGGTGTGGCCCATGGGGCGCGGAGGGCGACTCTAAGCGCGTGATTTTGGACCTTCTGGAGTTTTCACATATTAGTTTGGTTGAGGTCAGTTCGAGTACTGGGCGCACAAAGGCTTTGTATAGTTTGAGTAGGGTCGACTGGTTGGCTCCCCATGAAGTTCCCTTTAGCATTTTCAATAAGTTAATGCGTTTGGTGGCTTTTTTCGCCATGTCGTCGGTGTGTTTGTTGAAGAACAGTTTTTGATCAATGGTGATGCCCAGGAATTTCGCCTCTTTGCATTCTGGGAGGGTGTTATCCATTAGTTTTAGGTCAAAATCACGTTTATTTGTCTTGCGAGTAAAGGCGATTCGTTGGGTTTTATTGGCGTTTAGCTTAATTCTACATTTGGCACACCATTGTTCAAGGTCATCGAGAGCGCATTGCAGGGGTTTTTGGAGCAGATTAGCCGTATTTTTAGAGTCTCAGAGGCCCTTATCATCCGCGAATTGGGAGACTTGAACACGATCCTCGGAGAAGTTAAGGTCGTTTACGTAGAAGATGTAAAGGACGGGGCTTAGGACGGACCCTTGGGGGTGCTTCAAGGAGGACACTGTCAGACATTTCATTGTTCACTCTGACTTTAATTTCGCGATCATTTAAGAAAGAGGATAGTAATCTGAGCAATTTCATGGGGACTCTTAGCTTTGATAATTTGTAGCGCATTCCGTTGTGCCAAACAGAGTCAAATGCTTTTTCGACGTGTAACAGGACTGCCGCGCCTATTTGCTGATTGTTGATCGCGGTTTTCATTTGATTGACTAGTCGGTAGACATGCTCGATGCCTTCTTTACGGTTTCTATAGGCTCTTTGCTACTTATTGAAAAATACGATGTCTTCAAGGTGCCCCCTGAACCGATTGGTAAGTATTCGTTCGAATGTCTCACCAATGCAGTTGAGGAGGCTGATTGGGCGGTAGCTGGCTGGATCGGAAGGGTCCTTGTCAGGTTTTGGTATCCTGACACCGATGGCATTTTTCCAGCATTTGGGAAAGTAGCCAGTGGTGAGGCATGCGTTGAACAGTTTGTTTACTTTTTCAATTACGGAATTTAGGCTTTGTTTTAGAATTTTGTAGCTAATTTCGTCTTCGCCGGGGGAGGAGGAATTTTTGCATTTTTTTATGACGTTGATGATTTCGTCATTGGTGATGGCGATGACGAGGTCATCGTCATCATCATCCCCGTCTTCTGGCTCGTTATAGAATTTGGGGTCACGGTAGATATCAGGGTGTTCATTGATGAACTCATCAATCGCGTTTATGACGGCGTCATCATTGCCCGCGCCTTGGTACGGGCGATGCGTTTTTCTTAGAAGGTCGGCAAAGGTGTCGGCCTTGTCTTTATCGGTGCGCGTGAAGGAACCGTCTTTCCTCTTAAGAGGTTTGGCTGCGGCTTTTCCGCCCTTGTTTTTTTTTTTTGCCCAGTTAGGTTTTTGAAAGAGTCCCAGAATTTTGTAGCATCTTGGACCCCGTTTAGATTGGCTGTTACCTTTTCCCAGTTGGCTTGTATTTCAGCTTTGAGGGCTTCTTTGACTTCGCCATGAAGGCGGTTGTATGTTTTTTTGAGTCCCGCTTTCTTAGCGGGGTCAGTTTCGGTTTCAAGAGCGCGAAGAGCTTTCCGTTTAGTTTTGATTAGTGACAGTGTGTCGCCCGTGATGGTATTTCTCCAGGGGCGCACTTCTTCTTTTGGACATATTTCGTTTAAGGTTGAGTTGATGATTTTCTCTATGCCCTCGCATTGTGCTTGACCAAACCAACAAACCATTTTATAGACTTCCAGGGGAAATAACCAAAGTCCCCGTCCGAATGTTCCTGCTTCAGCAAAACCCTACGGGAATTACACTCACACTGGCCCCCAGCCAACCGGCCTCCACAATTTTACCCAAACTGGCCCCCACCATTTTGCCCGAATCGGCCTCCTACAATTTCACCCAAACCGGCCCCCAGTACTTTTTTTACCGGCTTGAAATTCAACATTCGCAAGATAATGAATGAATGAAAGGTTTTAGCGCGCCGAAGGCGCGCAGGGACGATATGGGATTTACAAATCCCTTGCGACCCGGTTAACCTTATTTTATTTCACTTGGATCACACAGACCTAGCTTTCCTATTGCCTTAAATGGGGTCTGAGGAGGGGGGGGGGGGTGGGGGTATTCACGCGGTTAGAATTCCCGGCAGTTTACGTTGGCGTGTTAGGTTGTCAATAAGCAATCCCTCAACGCCATCAAAACTATTAGAGAGTGGGCACTATTCGGTTCCAGCTCGGCGATGGTAGAGGTTTGAGTCCCACCATGGTGGCGAGCCAGATTGTAATGTTGTGCGATGGCAAATTTAAGGGAAGAAGAGAAAAGAAAACCAAACAGCAACGCCAGTTTGGTAGCGGCCCCGGTATATGACCACAGCGGTTACAAAAAGGAGTGGAGAAAGCTCCAACAGTTTAGTTTTGAAAAACCTGAAGTCATCCATCAAGCCTTCTGGGAGATAGGATGCCGTATGTGATTATGAGGTACCTGGTTATCCTTGGGGAATTCCAAATGACCTCCTCCACCCCTCCCCAAAAAAGAAAAAAAACCTCTCACAGACATACACCCTCAAGCCAGTTAAATCTTTATTCAAATGTTTATTTATATAAAATGTACACTCGTCCCCAGCCAGACAAGCTTGTTTCAATCCTTGCCTAGTGTTTAGTGGTTTCTTGTGTATGTTGCAGAAAGGTAGGTTGCACCAATTCCCCCTACGCTTTGTCTACCATTTCCATGCGGCGTCTTTGTAAGAGTGTTGCAAGAAAATCTGAGAATATTCAATTAGAAAAGTTATAGGTGGAGAGAAAGATAGGTATCCGCTATTGTATATTGTGCCTGTTGTGTGATTGTTGCTATGGATGGGGTAAGGGGTGTGTTCTTCGGAGCCCACTCCCCACTCGCAGAGTTGCGAGGCAATCCTCACAGACTCAATCCTAAAGATCTCAATGAGTAGCGAGGCAACCCTCACAGACTCCACGCAGTTTAATTCTACTGAGTAATTTTAATTTACTGTGGATTATTTTGTTTTTCTGTTAAGGGTTCTGTGTTTGTTCAGCTTCACCATTGATTCACTATCCTGGAGTATGTGGAGGGTTTTGTTATATAGATCTTATTAAACGCATTTCAATCGCGCTTCAGCAGAGTTGCGAGGCAGTCCTCACAGACTCAATGAGTAGCGAGGCAATCCTCACCGACTCCACGCGATTTAGTTATTTTGCATAATTTTTATTTTATTTTATTTTATTTTTTTTTTTACGGAAACTTATTTTGTTTTTCTGTTAAGGCATCGGTGTTTGTTCAGCTCAACCATTAATTCACTATCTTGGAGTCTGTTGAGGTTTTCGTTTTGTATGTCTTTTAATCGCGTATCAATAGTTTCTATTTTTGCTAGCTCGTGAAGTTCCTTTATCGGTGTCCATTTCGGTTTGCATAGTGCCACTCGCAGGGCATAATTTTGAACCCTCTGTAGCTTCAGAATGTTGGTTTTGCTCAGGTCACTTGTTATTATGGCACTGTATTCTAGTACCGGACGTATAAATGTTTTGTAGAGCTTGGAAAGCACATCTTTGTGTGCTCCCCAATTTCTACCCCTGATCATCTTCAGAAAATTGATACGTTTAGTTGCTCTAAACATAATGGAGTTTACGTGACTGTTTAGACTGAGATTGCTATCTAGGATAAATCCCAAAAATTTGGCCTCTTTGTTTGCTTCTAGTTTGTGATCGTATAACCGGAGATCGATACTGGGGACTGGTTTTTTCCTTTGCTTTTTGAAGAACGTAACTTTTTGAGTTTTGGCGGCTTTGAGTTTGATGCACCACAAGGCGCACCAGCTCTCAAGATCGCGAATGGTATCCTGTAGACGATTTTTTAATTATGTTTCTGGACTTGCTGGCCGTCCAAATGACTTTGTCGTCTGAGACCTGCGATAGTTCAACACAGTTTTTCCCTACTTTTTCTATATCATTCACATATATTATGAAAAGAAGCAGACTTAGAACCGACCCTTGTGGTGTTCCCGCTTCGAGTATTACTTTCTCTGACACCTCGCGATTAACCCTCACCTTGATTTTTCGGTCAGTTAGAAATGATGATATGATCCTCAGAATTTTAGTGGGTAATCCCATTTTCGCTAGTTTATATCTCACGCCATTGTGCCATACCGAGTCGAACGCTTTTTCTACATCCAGGAAAAGCGCTGTTCCGATTTCGTTTTGACTAAATGCTGTTTTCATATAATCAACCAGTCTATATACGTGTTCGATTCCCTCTTTCTGACTCCTATATGCTCTTTGCCATTTGTTGAAAAAGTTGATTGATTCGAGATAGTTGCGAAGTCTCGTAGTGAGAATCCGCTCAAATATTTTTCCAACACAGCTAAGCAATTTGATTGGGCGGTAGTTAGATGGGTTGGTAAGGTCTTTGTCGGGTTTAGGTATCATGACTCCTGTGGCCACTTTCCAGCATTTTGGGAAGTACCCACAGGAGAGACAGCAGTTCAGGGGTTTGGTAAGTCTGCAGTAGAAGATGTTGGGGCACTGTTTCATTATTTTGTAGGAGACTTCGTCTTCTCCTGGGGACGAAGATGACTTGCATTTTCTGATTATACCCATGACCTCTTCTACGCTTATTGGTTCGGTTAATTCATGGTCGTCCCCGTCTTCATGCCTTTGGTCGAAGTTCGGTTCAATGAAAATTGAGTTGTTATCTTGACCAAATTTATTTACTTTTACCTTAAAATCGTTGTCATATCTGTCATAAATATCTGTTCCCTTCTTGTGGACGATGCGCCTTCTTCAGAAGTTCAGCAAAAGCGCTGGCATTGCCTTGTCGTCCATGGCCATAGTTCCGTCGCTAGTCCTCAGCGCATTATTATTGGCAATTTTGCTCTTTTGGCCAATAAGAATTTTAAATGTATCTCAGAACCTCTTAGGTTCTCTCAGCCCATTTAGGTTTTCTGCTGCTTTTTTCCCATCTCACACGATTGTCGTTAGCTATGGTCTTTTTACTTCTCCGTGTAGGCAATTATACGCGGTTTTAAGTTCTGCTCTTTTCATTTGACCATTCTCTGATTGGTAAGCCCGGAAGGCTTTTCTTTTTTGTTTGATTATTTGGAGAGTTGTTTGGGTTATTCTGTTTATCCGCGTCTTTACTGTTTGCTTGGGACAAAGTTCATCTAGTGTACTGTTGATAACCTCGTTAAGATGGGTGCAGGCTTTTTCTAGTTCATGAGCATTTAAGGGGTCATTTGCCTTTATTTTTAATTAGATAATGTTTCAGAAGAGGTTCCAGTCAATTTTTGATAGGTTCCTCCTATTCACGGGAGGATACCGTGTGGGACCAGTATTACATTTCAAAGTGGCGTGAACCGGCAGGTGATCACCGCCTAGCTCATCATCCCCTACAAATATGTCTTGCGTTTGGCTGGTTAGTGATTTGCTGCTGATAATCAAGTATAGCATATCTGATTGATGGAGTGGGTTGTTGCTTATGTATGTTACGTCTTGATCGTTATTTACCATGAATAGATCGAGTTCTTCAATGATGTGGAAAATGGCGTCACCATTAGGCTCAGTCTTATGACAGCCGAATACCTGGTGTTTGGAACTGAAATCACCCAAGAATATGCAGTGCTTGTACTTTTTGGTAAAAAAGTCAAATACTTTACTTCTACTGTTGCTTGCGGCTTGTTATAATATGATATGATGGCCACGTGTTTGTGGTCAAGTTCAATTTCAGCTGCAATCACTTCAGCATTGAGGTGGTCGCAAGGTATTGATTTGTATTTAATCTCCTATCTTATTAGCAGAGCGACACCGCCACCTTTTTGGGAGGGCGATCTCCTCTAATAATATCAAAACCACATAACGAGAATTTTTTGTTTGGTTTAAGCCATGTTTCGCTAATTCCAATTACGTCCAGATTTTGGAAATAATGTGACATTTGCAAATTTTTCTGATTAACGCTTCGAGCGTTCCACTGAACTATTTTTTAGTGTATCCATGAATGGTTTAGGAATAACTGTACTAAGTTTATTTAAGTTTAATTACTATTTGTAATATTGTTACATAATTATATTCTGTTGACGGCCGCTTCTAATAGCGTGTGAGATATTTGAGTGTTATATAACTTAGAGGCTATTTTACTAATCTCTTTGCAAACGTCCGAAAGACTGGTGTCCAAGTGTTTCTTCATTATGCTGAAAATAGAGCCAGCCATTAGAGTGCACATGGAGTAAGGGGAAGATGAGTTCTCGATATTACTTACATTTAGAGCTTTAAGCTGGATGTTTGTTTTAACTTTTTTGAAGTGGCTACACCCCCCGGTAGTCGCTGGGGCGTTGACCACCGCAATTTGGGTCATTTCAGAGTTTTAGCACTACATGCGTTCGCGACGTGTTTGTCACCGCATCTCATACACCGCTGCTCCCCGTTGCATTTGTGTGACAAGTGCCCAAATTTCTGACAACTTGTGACACTGAATGGGTTGCGGAAGAACACGATATTCCTCGGTTTCGTATTTTTTGCCGTTAATAATTACCCCTTTGCTTATCAGATTTAATTTCTTGGCTCTATTAGGGCATTTTACTTTTATTTTCCAAGTATGGTTGCCCGTGGCTTTGGAGATTAGTCTCTCCCACGAGCATCCTGAAAGGGCTTTATCAATCGAGTTTTTTTCCGTTTTGGGGAGGACGCGTGTGATTACGACACAGGGGTTTGGTTGCGGATGGTCCTGTGTCTTGTTGGTTTTATTGGTCACCTTAGGGGGCGTTGTGGCTTTTACTTTATCGGCGTACGTCGCGCTATCAGTTGGGCTAGCTGCCGCAGTCGTATTCACTATTTCCGGTGATGTAGACTCTGTTGCGTTAACAGAGCCCCCATTTCTTGGTGTGACCACCGAGTCCTTTTTCAGTAGCGATGCTTAGGGAATTTTGCTTGATAGTTTTTGTTTTCTTGACATGCCGATCAATAGTCATACAGAAACCATTTCGTCTTCGACGTCCACGGTTTCATCATTTTCACGGAACTCATTGGAGAGTTTCCTTTTCGAACGATTTTGGTTTGGTGATTTTTGCTGTCGCTGCGATTTGGGGATTTTAGCTGAATTTTTATCCAATTGAATTTCAACCGCCTCAGCCGGGGAAACTGCGGCTGTGTTGGTAGCTTCTTCTACTATGGAACGCAGCCAGTTATCCTGGCTGGGGACAATTGGATCTGAATCTATTTCAGATATCCCCGCCAGTGAGCCGGCGGACGCAGGTCTTCTCATTTCTGTAGCGGCGTCAATACATGGTAAATCAGTAACTGGAGGAGCATGGTCCTCTTTACCTGGTTTGACTCTCAGAATTGCTTTTTCCAATTCCCTTCTCAATTCAGCCTTTTCTTTATCTGCCTGCCGCTTCTGGGCTTGAAGCTCTGATCGCAAACCCTCTATTGTGTCATTCAATCTGGTTATTTCTTTCTAGAAGCCAGACATCATTGACATCATCGATGCCATATCAGTGTTAGTGGAATTTCAACTGTTGCTTAGACTGCCAGAATTAAAGACAGAATTGGTTAACTGAACTTGAATTTGTTTATCCATTGTTTTTATTTTGTAAATAATTCTAAAATTTATTTTTTATGTTATTAGAGATTTTAATTTAATTGTATTGACTAAATATTCGTTTTTAGCGGAAAAATGCAGATAGAAATAGCAAGAGAAAAAAAGTAAACACTTACAGTGATACAAAAAGATACACAGAAAGAGTGCAAATTGCAAAAGCGTTGTTGAACTTCCGAGTGAGCGATAATCAGTTTTGTGTGAAATCACCAGTGCTGGACGATACGTCTGTTCGCTGTGAAGGCAGAGGTGCGAATTCGGAAGACAAGAGAAAGAGAAAGAATTTGCAAGATAAAATGACTTACATGCGGTTAAATCCGAAAATGCATTTTAACTAATATCCCATTAAATCCGATTTTACAAATGGAAAACCACGACTTGTCGGTTCAAAATCGTTTTATTTCTGAAAAGGTGACTAACAATCTAGAATTATCCGAACAAACACTTGTTTTTGCAACAATTCAAAAATCATCTCGGCAGCTTTCTGAAAGTGTTGTTGTGATTAACATAAGCCATACTTCAAAAGGTGTTTCGAAAAAATCACTGAGTTCTAAAATGGCGAGAAACAATACATCGACTTGAAAATTCATTCATCTATCACATCAAACACTAGAGCTGTAGGTTAACCGAAACCGAAACGAGGTTTTTAGTTTTTTTTAAAAAAAAACCGAAACCGTCGGCATCCCGTAATCTAAGGTTTTTCGTTTTTTATCAAATACTCTCTTGCTGCAGAAATTCACAGAATGTAGCCATCCCACAGTAGTGAGAGTACCCAGACACTGCCAACGGCAGTGTCTGGGTACTCTCACTACTCTGGGAAGGCTACATTCTGTGAATTTCCGACATTTCAGTTTAGTTGTGTTTGCAGCTTTCCTCAAGTTGCGTGTAGGTGTCAGACCTCGAAAATGGCGAAGCACAATAAAAGTTCTGTATATTTAGGTAATTATTACACTGGCCTTCCTGATTCTTCATGTATGAAAGCTTATTTCGGGCATTCATTGAGTTTCACTCAATTTCACTGCCATCCAGTTATGACTCCGGACATAAGAATGAGTTTTATTGAATTTTATTTGGCCTCATGAACAAACCGAAAACCGAGGTTTTATTCCACTTGAAAAACGAAAACCGAAACAGAACAAGAAATTTAAAAACCCACAGCTCTATCAAACACATCTTTGATTTTGTCTTTTTCTATTGTTAATCATTTGTGGCTTCCTTCAATAATGATAGTATAAATGCATGTGCCAATGTTCATCTGACAGGGGGGGGGGGGTGGTCAAAATTATGCCCTGCGAGTGACACTATGCAAACCGAAATGGACACCGATAAAGGAACTTCACGAGCTAGCAAAAATAGAAACTATTGATACGCGATTAAAAGACCTACAAAAGAAAACCCCAAACAGACTCCAAGATTGTGAATTAATGGTTGAGCTGAAGGAACACCGATCCCTTAACAGAAAAACAAAATAAGTTTCCGAAAAAAAAAAAAAATAAAAAAAAAATAAAATAAAATAAAAATTATACAATATAACTAAATCGCGTGGAGTCAGTGAGGATTGCCTCGCTACTCATTGAGAACTTTAGGATAGAGTCTGTGAGGACTGCCTCGCAACTCTGCTGAAGCGCGATTGAAATGCGTTTAATAAGATCTATATAACAAAACCCTCCACATACTCCAGGATAGTGAATCAATGGTGAAGCTGAACGAATACCGAACCCTTAACAGAAAAACAAAATTATCCACAGTAAATTAAAATTAATCAATAGAATTAAATTGCGTGGAGTCAGTGAGGGTTGCCTAGCTACTCATTGAGATCTTTAGGATTGAGTCTATGAGGATTGCCTCGCAACTCTGTGTGTGGGGAGTGGGCTCCGAAGAAACACACCCAGCAAAAAGTGTTTTAAAATGTGTTTTTACTCGTGTCAAACTTTCTAAAATATAATTTTTTTTACTTTTGTTAACATTGAGGGGCTGTGGATTAAATCACATATATCACTATTTTGTATACTATATGGGTAAATAATTGTACAGTTGTGCAGGTGTCCTCCAATATTTGAACTCGGCTTCGCCTCGTCCAAAATATCTCCAGACACCTGCACAACTGTACAATTATTTACCCATATAGTACACAAAATAGTGATATATCTATTACCTACAGCTCTATCAAACATATCTTTGATTTTGCCTTTTTCTATTGTTACTCATTTGTGGCTTCCTTTAATAATGATAGTATAAATACATGTTCCAATGGCTTCCTTTAATAATGATAGTATAAATACATGTGCCAATAGCTTCCTCCAATAATGATAGTATAAATACATGTGCCAATGGCTTCCTTCAATAATGATAGTATAAATGCATGTGCCAATGGCTTCCTTCAATAATGATGGTACAAATACATGTGCCAATGGCTTCCTTCAATAATGATAGTATAAATACATGTGCCAATGGCTTCCTTTAATAATGATAGTATAAATGCATGTGCCAATGGCTTCCTTTAATAATGATAGTATAAATACATGTGCCAATGGCTTCCTTCAATAATGATAGTATAAATACATGTGCCAATGGCTTCCTTTAATAATGATAGTATAAATGCATGTGCCAATGGCTTCCTTTAATAATGATAGTATAAATGGCTTCCTTCAATAATGATAGTATAAATACATGTGCCAATGGCTTCCTTCAATAATGATAGTATAAATACATGTGCCAATGGCTTCCTCCAATAATGATAGTATAAATACATGTGCCAATGGCTTCCTTCAATAATGATAGTATAAATGCATGTGCCAATGGCTTCCTTCAATAATGATAGTATAAATACATGTGCCAATGGCTTCCTTCAATAATGATAGTATAAATACATGTGCCAATGGCTTCCTTCAATAATGATAGTATAAATGCATGTGCCAATGGCTTCCTTTAATAATGATACTATAAATGGCTTCCTTCAATAATGATAGTATAAATACATGTGCCAATGGCTTCCTTCAATAATGATAGTATAAATGCATGTGCCAATGGCTTCCTTTAATAATGATAGTATAAATGGCTTCCTTCAATAATGATAGTATAAATACATGTGCCAATGGCTTCCTTCAATAATGATGGTATAAATACATGTGCCAATGGCTTCTTCCAATAATGATAGTATAAATGCATGTGCCAATGGCTTCCTTTAATAATGATAGTATAAATACATGTGCCAATGGCTTCCTTCAATAATGATAGTATAAATACATGTGCCAATGACTTCCTTCAATAATGATAGTATAAATACACGTGCCAATGGCTTCCTTCAATAATGATGGTATAAATACATGTGCCAATGGCTTCCTTTAATAATGATAGTATAAATACATGTGCCAATGGCTTCCTTCAATAATGATAGTATAAATGCATGTGCCAATGGCTTCCTTTAATAATGATGGTATAAATACATGTGCCAATGGCTTCCTTCAATAATGATAGTATAAATACATGTGCCAATGGCTTCCTTCAATAATGATGGTATAAATGCATGTGCCAATGGCTTCCTTTAATAATGATAGTATAAATACATGTGCCAATGGCTTCCTTCAATAATGATAGTATAAATACATGTGCCAATGGCTTCCTTCAATAATGATAGTATAAATGCATGTGCCAATGGCTTCCTTCAATAATGATGGTATAAATACATGTGCCAATGGCTTCCTTTAATAATGATAGTATAAATACATGTGCCAATGGCTTCTTTCAATAATGATGGTATAAATACATGTGCCAATGGCTTCCTTTAATAATGATAGTATAAATACATGTGCCAATGGCTTCCTTCAATAATGATAGTATAAATACATGTGCCAATGGCTTCCTTCAATAATGATGGTATAAATACATGTGCCAATGGCTTCCTTTAATAATGATAGTATAAATACATGTGCCAATGGCTTCCTTCAATAATGATAGTATAAATGCATGTGCCAATGGCTCCCTTTAATAATGATGGTATAAATACATGTGCCAATGGCTTCCTTCAATAATGATAGTATAAATACATGTGCCAATGGCTTCCTTCAATAATGATGGTATAAATGCATGTGCCAATGGCTTCCTTTAATAATGATAGTATAAATACATGTGCCAATGGCTTCCTTCAATAATGATAGTATAAATACATGTGCCAATGGTTTCCTTCAATAATGATAGTATAAATGCATGTGCCAATGGCTTCCTTCAATAATGATAGTATAAATACATGTGCCAATGGCTTCTTCCAATAATGATAGTATAAATACATGTGCCAATGGCTTCCTTCAATAATGATAGTATAAATACATGTGCCAATGGCTTCCTTCAATAATGATGGTATAAATGCATGTGCCAATGGCTTCCTTTAATAATGATAGTATAAATACATGTGCCAATGGCTTCCTTTAATAATGATGGTATAAATGCATGTGCCAATGGCTTCCTTCAATAATGATAGTATAAATACATGTGCCAATGGCTTCCTTCAATAATGATAGTATAAATGCATGTGCCAATGGCTTCCTTTAATAATGATAGTATAAATGGCTTCCTTCAATAATGATAGTATAAATGCATGTGCCAATGGCTTCCTTCAATAATGATAGTATAAATACATGTGCCAATGGCTTCCTTCAATAATGATAGTATAAATACATGTGCCAATGGCTTCCTTCAATAATGATAGTATAAATGCATGTGCCAATGGCTTCCTTTAATAATGATAGTATAAATGGTTTCCTTCAATAATGATAGTATAAATGCATGTGCCAATGGCTTCCTTCAATAATGATAGTATAAATACATGTGCCAATGGCTTCCTTCAATAATGATAGTATAAATGCATGTGCCAATGGCTTCCTTTAATAATGATAGTATAAATGCATGTGCCAATGGCTTCCTTCAATAATGATAGTATAAATACATGTGCCAATGGCTTCCTTCAATAATGATAGTATAAATACATGTGCCAATGGCTTCCTTCAATAATGATAGTATAAATACATGTTCCAATGGCTTCCTTCAATAATGATGGTATAAATACATGTGCCAATGGCTTCCTTTAATAATGATAGTATAAATACATGTGCCAATGGCTTCCTTCAATAATGATAGTATAAATGCATGTGCCAATGGCTTCCTTTAATAATGATGGTATAAATACATGTGCCAATGGCTTCCTTCAATAATGATAGTATAAATACATGTGCTAATGGCTTCCTTCAATAATGATGGTATAAATGCATGTGCCAATGGCTTCCTTCAATAATGATAGTATAAATACATGTGCCAATGGCTTCCTTTAATAATGATACTATAAATATATGTGCCAATGGCTTCCTTCAATAATGTTTGTATAAATACATGTGCCAATGGCTTCCTTTAATAATGATAGTATAAATACATGTGCCAATGGCTTCCTTCAATAATGATAGTATAAATACATGTGTCAATGGCTTCCTTCAATAATGATGGTATAAATACATGTGCCAATGGCTTCCTTTAATAATGATAGTAGAAATACATGTGCCAATGGCTTCCTTCAATAATGATAGTATAAATGCATGTGCCAATGGCTTTCTTTAATAATGATGGTATAAATACATGTGCCAATGGCTTCCTTCAATAATGATAGTATAAATGCATGTGCCAATGGCTTCCTTCAATAATGATGGTATAAATGCATGTGCCAATGGCTTCCTTTAATAATGATAGTATAAATACATGTGCCAATGGCTTCCTTCAATAATGATAGTATAAATACATGTGCCAATGGCTTCCTTCAATAATGATAGTATAAATGCATGTGCCAATGGCTTCCGTCAATAATGATAGTATAAATACATGTGCCAATGGCGTCTTCCAATAATGATAGTATAAATACATGTGCCAATGGCTTCCTTCAATAATGATAGTATAAATACATGTGCCAATGGCTTCCTTCAATAATGATGGTATAAATGCATGTGCCAATGGCTTCCTTTAATAATGATAGTATAAATACATGTGCCAATGGCTTCCTTTAATAATGATGGTATAAATGCATGTGCCAATGGTTTCCTTCAATAATGATAGTATAAATACATGTGCCAATGGCTTCCTTCAATAATGATAGTATAAATGCATGTGCCAATGGCTTCCTTTAATAATGATAGTATAAATGGCTTCCTTCAATAATGATAGTATAAATGCATGTGCCAATGGCTTCCTTCAATAATGATAGTATAAATACATGTGCCAATGGCTTCCTTCAATAATGATAGTATAAATACATGTGCCAATGGCTTCCTTCAATAATGATAGTATAAATGCATGTGCCAATGGCTTCCTTTAATAATGATAGTATAAATGGCTTCCTTCAATAATGATAGTATAAATGCATGTGCCAATGGCTTCCTTCAATAATGATAGTATAAATATATGTGCCAATGGCTTCCTTCAATAATGATAGTATAAATGCATGTGCCAATGGCTTCCTTTAATAATGATAGTATAAATGCATGTGCCAATGGCTTCCTTCAATAATGATAGTATAAATACATGTGCCAATGGCTTCCTTCAATAATGATAGTATAAATACATGTGCCAATGGCCCCCTTCAATAATGATAGTATAAATACATGTGCCAATGGCTTCCTTCAATAATGATGGTATAAATACATGTGCCAATGGCTTCCTTCAATAATGATAGTATAAATACATGTGCCAATGGCTTCCTTCAATAATGATAGTATAAATGCATGTGCCAATGGCTTCCTTTAATAATGATGGTATAAATACATGTGCCAATGACTTCCTTCAATAATGATAGTATAAATACATGTGCCAATGGCTTCCTTCAATAATGGTGGTATAAATGCATGTGCCAATGGCTTCCTTCAATAATGATAGTATAAATACATGTGCCAATGGCTTCCTTTAATAATGATAGTATAAATACATGTGCCAATGGCTTCCTTCAATAATGATGGTATAAATACATGTGCCAATGGCTTCCTTTAATAATGATAGTATAAATACATGTGCCAATGGCTTCCTTCAATAATGATGGTATAAATACATGTGCCAATGGCTTCCTTTAATAATGATAGTATAAATACATGTGCCAATGGCTTCCTTCAATAATGATAGTATAAATGCATGTGCCAATGGCTTCCTTTAATAATGATGGTATAAATACATGTGCCAATGGCTTCCTTCAATAATGATAGTATAAATACATGTGCCAATGGCTTCCGTCAATAATGATGGTATAAATACATGTGCCAATGGCTTCCTTTAATAATGATAGTATAAATACATGTGCCAATGGCTTCCTTCAATAATGATAGTATAAATGCATGTGCCAATGGCTTCCATTAATAATGATGGTATAAATACATGTGCCAATGGCTTCCTTCAATAATGATAGTATAAATACATGTGCCAATGGCTTCCTTCAATAATGATGGTATAAATGCATGTGCCAATGGCTTCCTTGAATAATGATAGTATAAATACATGTGCCAATGGCTTCCTTCAATAATGATAGTATAAATACATGTGCCAATGGCTTCCTTCAATAATGATAGTATAAATGCATGTGCCAATGGCTTCCTTCAATAATGATAGTTTAAATACATGTGCCAATGGCTTCTTCCAATAATGATAGTATAAATACATGTGCCAATGGCTTCCTTCAATAGTGG
This sequence comes from Pictodentalium vernedei, assembly GCA_031216915.1. Lineage (NCBI taxonomy): Eukaryota > Metazoa > Mollusca > Scaphopoda > Dentaliida > Dentaliidae > Pictodentalium > Pictodentalium vernedei. The sequence goes on along the minus strand of CM062296.1, from coordinate 864,990,251 downwards.
TAGTATAAATACATGTGCCAATGGCTTCCTTCAATAATGATAGTATAAATACATGTGCCAATGGCTTCCTTCAATAATGATGGTATAAATACATGTGCCAATGGCTTCCTTTAATAATGATAGTATAAATACATGTGCCAATGGCTTCCTTCAGTAATGATAGTATAAATACATGTGCCAATGGCTTCCTTCAATAATGATGGTATAAATGCATGTGCCAATGGCTTCCTTTAATAATGATAGTATAAATACACGTGCCAATGGCTTCCTTTAATAATGATGGTATAAATGCATGTGCCAATGGCTTCCTTCCATAATGATAGTATAAATACATGTGCCAATGGCTTCCTTCAATAATGATAGTATAAATGCATGTGCCAATGGCTTCCTTTAATAATGATAGTATAAATGGCTTCCTTCAATAATGATAGTATAAATGCATGTGCCAATGGCTTCCTTCAATAATGATAGTATAAATACATGTGCCAATGGCTTCCTTCAATAATGATAGTATAAATACACGTGCCAATGGCTTCCTTCAATAATGATAGTATAAATGCATGTGCCAATGGCTTCCTTTAATAATGATAGTATAAATGGCTTCCTTCAATAATGATAGTATAAATGCATGTGCCAATGGCTTCCTTCAATAATGATAGTATAAATACATGTGCCAATGGCTTCCTTCAATAATGATGGTATAAATACATGTGCCAATGGCTTCCTTTAATAATGATAGTATAAATACATGTGCCAATGGCTTCCTTCAATAATGATGGTATAAATACATGTGCCAATGGCTTCCTTTAATAATGATAGTATAAATACATGTGCCAATGGCTTCCTTCAATAATGATAGTATAAATACATGTGCCAATGGCTTCCTTCAATAATGATGGTATAAATACATGTGCCAATGGCTTCCTTTAATAATGATAGTATAAATACATGTGCCAATGGCTTCCTTCAATAATGATAGTATAAATGTATGTGCCAATGGCTTCCTTTAATAATGATGGTATAAATACATGTGCCAATGGCTTCCTTCAATAATGATAGTATAAATACATGTGCCAATGGCTTCCTTCAATAATGATGGTATAAATGCATGTGCCAATGGCTTCCTTTAATAATGATAGTATAAATACATGTGCCAATGGCTTCCTTTAATAATGATAGAATAAATGCATGTGCCAATGGCTTCCTTTAATAATGATAGAATAAATGCATGTGCCAATGGCTTCCTTTAATAATGATAGAATAAATGCATGTGTCAATGGCTTCCTTTAATAATGATAGTATAAATGCATGTGCCAATGGCTTCCTTCAATAATGATAGTATAAATACATGTGCCAATGGCTTCCTTTAATAATGATGGTATAAATGCATGTGCCAATGGTTTCCTTCAATAATGATAGTATAAATACATGTGCCAATGGCTTCCTTCAATAATGATAGTATAAATGCATGTGCCAATGGCTTCCTTTAATAATGATAGTATAAATGGCTTCCTTCAATAATGATAGTATAAATGCATGTGCCAATGGCTTCCTTCAATAATGATAGTATAAATACATGTGCCAATGGCTTCCTTCAATAATGATAGTATAAATACATGTGCCAATGGCTTCCTTCAATAATGATAGTATAAATGCATGTGCCAATGGCTTCCTTTAATAATGATAGTATAAATGGCTTCCTTCAATAATGATAGTATAAATGCATGTGCCAATGGCTTCCTTGAATAATGATAGTATAAATATATGTGCCAATGGCTTCCTTCAATAATGATAGTATAAATGCATGTGCCAATGGCTTCCTTTAATAATGATAGTATAAATGCATGTGCCAATGGCTTCCTTCAATAATGATAGTATAAATACATGTGCCAATGGCTTCCTTCAATAATGATAGTATAAATACATGTGCCAATGGCCTCCTTCAATAATGATAGTATAAATACATGTGCCAATGGCTTCCTTCAATAATGATGGTATAAATACATGTGCCAATGGCTTCCTTCAATAATGATAGTATAAATACATGTGCCAATCGCTTCCTTCAATAATGATAGTATAAATGCATGTGCCAATGGCTTCCTTTAATAATGATGGTATAAATACATGTGCCAATGACTTCCTTCAATAATGATAGTATAAATACATGTGCCAATGGCTTCCTTCAATAATGATGGTATAAATGCATGTGCCAATGGCTTCCTTCAATAATGATAGTATAAATACATGTGCCAATGGCTTCCTTTAATAATGATAGTATAAATACATGTGCCAATGGCTTCCTTCAATAATGATGGTATAAATACATGTGCCAATGGCTTCCTTTAATAATGATAGTATAAATACATGTGCCAATGGCTTCCTTCAATAATGATAGTATAAATGCATGTGCCAATGGCTTCCTTTAATAATGATGGTATAAATACATGTGCCAATGGCTTCCTTCAATAATGATAGTATAAATACATGTGCCAATGGCTTCCGTCAATAATGATGGTATAAATACATGTGCCAATGGCTTCCTTTAATAATGATAGTATAAATACATGTGCCAATGGCTTCCTTCAATAATGATAGTATAAATGCATGTGCCAATGGCTTCCTTTAATAATGATGGTATAAATACATGTGCCAATGGCTTCCTTCAATAATGATAGTATAAATACATGTGCCAATGGCTTCCTTCAATAATGATGGTATAAATGCATGTGCCAATGGCTTCCTTGAATAATGATAGTATAAATACATGTGCCAATGGCTTCCTTCAATAATGATAGTATAAATACATGTGCCAATGGCTTCCTTCAATAATGATAGTATAAATGCATGTGCCAATGGCTTCCTTCAATAATGATAGTTTAAATACATGTGCTAATGGCTTCTTCCAATAATGATAGTATAAATACATGTGCCAATGGCTTCCTTCAATAATGGTAGTATAAATACATGTGCCAATGGTTTCCTTCAATAATGATAGTATAAATACATGTGCCAATGGCTTCCTTCAATAATGATGGTATAAATACATGTGCCAATGGCTTCCTTTAATAATGATAGTATAAATACATGTGCCAATGGCTTCCTTCAATAATGATAGTATAAATACATGTGCCAATGGCTTCCTTCAATAATGATGGTATAAATGCATGTGCCAATGGCTTCCTTTAATAATGATAGTATAAATACACGTGCCAATGGCTTCCTTTAATAATGATGGTATAAATGCATGTGCCAATGGCTTCCTTCCATAATGATAGTATAAATACATGTGCCAATGGCTTCCTTCAATAATGATAGTATAAATGCATGTGCCAATGGCTTCCTTTAATAATGATAGTATAAATGGCTTCCTTCAATAATGATAGTATAAATGCATGTGCCAATGGCTTCCTTCAATAATGATAGTATAAATACACGTGCCAATGGCTTCCTTCAATAATGATAGTATAAATACACGTGCCAATGGCTTCCTTCAATAATGATAGTATAAATGCATGTGCCAATGGCTTCCTTTAATAATGATAGTATAAATGGCTTCCTTCAATAATGATAGTATAAATGCATGTGCCAATGGCTTCCTTCAATAATGATAGTATAAATACATGTGCCAATGGCTTCCTTCAATAATGATGGTATAAATACATGTGCCAATGGCTTCCTTTAATAATGATAGTATAAATACATGTGCCAATGGCTTCCTTCAATAATGATGGTATAAATACATGTGCCAATGGCTTCCTTTAATAATGATAGTATAAATACATGTGCCAATGGCTTCCTTCAATAATGATAGTATAAATACATGTGCCAATGGCTTCCTTCAATAATGATGGTATAAATACATGTGCCAATGGCTTCCTTTAATAATGATAGTATAAATACATGTGCCAATGGCTTCCTTCAATAATGATAGTATAAATGTATGTGCCAATGGCTTCCTTTAATAATGATGGTATAAATACATGTGCCAATGGCTTCCTTCAATAATGATAGTATAAATACATGTGCCAATGGCTTCCTTCGATAATGATGGTATAAATGCATGTGCCAATGGCTTCCTTTAATAATGATAGTATAAATACATGTGCCAATGGCTTCCTTTAATAATGATAGAATAAATGCATGTGCCAATGGCTTCCTTTAATAATGATAGAATAAATGCATGTGCCAATGGCTTCCTTTAATAATGATAGAATAAATGCATGTGCCAATGGCTTCCTTTAATAATGATAGTATAAATGCATGTGCCAATGGCTTCCTTCAATAATGATAGTATAAATACATGTGCCAATGGCTTCCTTTAATAATGATAGTATAAATACATGTGCCAATGGCTTCCTTTAATAATGATAGTATAAATACATGTGTCAATGGCTTCCTTCAATAATGATAGTATAAATACATGTGCCAATGGCTTCCTTTAATAATGATAGAATAAATGCATGTGCCAATGGCTTCCTTTAATAATGATAGAATAAATGCATGTGCCAATGGCTTCCTTTAATAATGATAGAATAAATGCATGTGCCAATGGCTTCCTTAAATAATGATAGTATAAATGCATGTGCCAATGGCTTCCTTCAATAATGATAGTATAAATACATGTGCCAATGGCTTCTTTTAATAATGATAGTATAAATACATGTGCCAATGGCTTCCTTCAATAATGATGGTATAAATACATGTGCCAATGGCTTCCTTTAATAATGATAGTATAAATGCATGTGCCAATGGCTTCCTTCAATAATGATGGTATAAATACATGTGCCAATGGCTTCCTTTAATAATGATAGTATAAATGCATGTGCCAATGGCTTCCTTCAATAATGATGGTATAAATACATGTGCCAATGGCTTCCTTCAATAATGATAGTATAAATACATGTGCCAATGGCTTCCTTCAATAATGATAGTATAAATGCATGTGCCAATGGCTTCCTTCAATAATGATGGTATAAATACATGTGCCAATGGCTTCCTTCAATAATGATAGTATAAATGCATGTGCCAATGACTTCCTTTAATAATGATAGAATAAATGCATGTGCCAATGGCTTCCTTTAATAATGATAGTATAAATACATGTGCCAATGGCTTCCTTCAATAATGATAGTATAAATGCTTGTGCCAATGGCTTCCTTTTATAATGATGGTATAAATACATGTGCCAATGGCTTCCTTCAATAATGATAGTATAAATACATGTGCCAATGGCTTCCTTCAATAATGATGGTATAAATGCATGTGCCAATGGCTTCCTTTAATAATGATAGTATAAATGCATGTGCCAATGGCTTCCTTTAATAATGATAGAATAAATGCATGTGGCAATGGCTTCCTTTAATAATGATAGGATAAATGCATGTGCCAATGGCTTCCTTTAATAATGATAGAATAAATGCATGTGCCAATGGCTTCCTTTAATAATGATAGAATAAATACATGTGCCAATGGCTTCCTTCAATAATGATAGTATAAATGCATGTGCCAATGGCTTCCTTTAATAATGATAATATAAATACATGTGTCAATGGCTTCCTTCAATAATGATAGTATAAATACATGTGCCAATGGCTTCCTTTAATAATGATAGAATAAATGCATGTGCCAATGGCTTCCTTTAATAATGATAGAATAAATGCATGTGCCAATGGCTTCCTTTAATAATGATAGAATAAATGCATGTGCCAATGGCTTCCTTTAATAATGATAGTATAAATGCATGTGCCAATGGCTTCCTTCAATAATGATAGTATAAATACATGTGCCAATGGCTTCTTTTAATAATGATAGTATAAATACATGTGCCAATGGCTTCCTTCAATAATGATGGTATAAATACATGTGCCAATGGCTTCCTTTAATAATGATAGTATAAATGCATGTGCCAATGGCTTCCTTCAATAATGATGGTATAAATACATGTGCCAATGGCTTCCTTTAATAATGATAGTATAAATGCATGTGCCAATGGCTTCCTTCAATAATGATGGTATAAATACATGTGCCAATGGCTTCCTTCAATAATGATAGTATAAATACATGTGCCAATGGCTTCCTTCAATAATGATAGTATAAATGCATGTGCCAATGGCTTCCTTCAATAATGATGGTATAAATACATGTGCCAATGGCTTCCTTCAATAATGATAGTATAAATACATGTGCCAATGGCTTCCTTCAATAATGATAGTATAAATGCATGTGCCAATGGCTTCCTTCAATAATGATGGTATAAATACATGTGCCAATGGCTTCCTTCAATAATGATAGTATAAATGCATGTGCCAATGACTTCCTTTAATAATGATAGAATAAATGCATGTGCCAATGGCTTCCTTTAATAATGATAGAATAAATGCATGTGCCAATGGCTTCCTTTAATAATGATAGAATAAATGCATGTGCCAATGGCTTCCTTTAATAATGATAGTATAAATACATGTGCCAATGGCTTCCTTCAATAATGATAGTATAAATACATGTGCCAATGGCTTCCTTCAATAATGATAGTATAAATACATGTGCCAATGGCTTCCTTCAATAATGATGGTATAAATACATGTGCCAATGGCTTCCTTTAATAATGATAGTATAAATACATGTGCCAATGGCTTCCTTTAATAATGATAGAATAAATGCATGTGCCAATGGCTTCCTTTAATAATGATAGAATAAATGCATGTGCCAATGGCTTCCTTTAATAATGATAGAATAAATGCATGTGCCAATGGCTTCCTTTAATAATGATAGTATAAATGCATGTGCCAATGGCTTCCTTCAATAATGATAGTATAAATACATGTGCCAATGGCTTCCTTTAATAATGATAGTATAAATACATGTGCCAATGGCTTCCTTTAATAATGATAGTATAAATACATGTGTCAATGGCTTCCTTCAATAATGATAGTATAAATACATGTGCCAATGGCTTCCTTTAATAATGATAGAATAAATGCATGTGCCAATGGCTTCCTTTAATAATGATAGAATAAATGCATGTGCCAATGGCTTCCTTTAATAATGATAGAATAAATGCATGTGCCAATGGCTTCCTTTAATAATGATAGTATAAATGCATGTGCCAATGGCTTCCTTCAATAATGATAGTATAAATACATGTGCCAATGGCTTCTTTTAATAATGATAGTATAAATACATGTGCCAATGGCTTCCTTCAATAATGATGGTATAAATACATGTGCCAATGGCTTCCTTTAATAATGATAGTATAAATGCATGTGCCAATGGCTTCCTTCAATAATGATGGTATAAATACATGTGCCAATGGCTTCCTTTAATAATGATAGTATAAATGCATGTGCCAATGGCTTCCTTCAATAATGATGGTATAAATACATGTGCCAATGGCTTCCTTCAATAATGATAGTATAAATACATGTGCCAATGGCTTCCTTCAATAATGATAGTGTAAATGCATGTGCCAATGGCTTCCTTCAATAATGATGGTATAAATACATGTGCCAATGGCTTCCTTCAATAATGATAGTATAAATGCATGTGCCAATGACTTCCTTTAATAATGATAGAATAAATGCATGTGCCAATGGCTTCCTTTAATAATGATAGTATAAATACATGTGCCAATGGCTTCCTTCAATAATGATAGTATAAATGCTTGTGCCAATGGCTTCCTTTTATAATGATGGTATAAATACATGTGCCAATGGCTTCCTTCAATAATGATAGTATAAATACATGTGCCAATGGCTTCCTTCAATAACGATGGTATAAATGCATGTGCCATAGGCTTCCTTTAATAATGATAGTATAAATGCATGTGCCAATGGCTTCCTTTAATAATGATAGAATAAATGCATGTGGCAATGGCTTCCTTTAATAATGATAGGATAAATGCATGTGCCAATGGCTTCCTTTAATAATGATAGAATAAATGCATGTGCCAATGGCTTCCTTTAATAATGATAGAATAAATACATGTGCCAATGGCTTCCTTCAATAATGATAGTATAAATGCATGTGCCAATGGCTTCCTTTAATAATGATAGTATAAATACATGTGTCAATGGCTTCCTTCAATAATGATAGTATAAATACATGTGCCAATGGCTTCCTTTAATAATGATAGAATAAATGCATGTGCCAATGGCCTCCTTTAATAATGATAGAATAAATGCATGTGCCAATGGCTTCCTTTAATAATGATAGAATAAATGCATGTGCCAATGGCTTCCTTTAATAATGATAGTATAAATGCATGTGCCAACGGCTTCCTTCAATAATGATAGTATAAATACATGTGCCAATGGCTTCTTTTAATAATGATAGTATAAATACATGTGCCAATGGCTTCCTTCAATAATGATGGTATAAATACATGTGCCAATGGCTTCCTTTAATAATGATAGTATAAATGCATGTGCCAATGGCTTCCTTCAATAATGATGGTATAAATACATGTGCCAATGGCTTCCTTTAATAATGATAGTATAAATACATGTGCCAATGGCTTCCTTTAATAATGATAGAATAAATGCATGTGCCAATGGCTTCCTTTAATAATGATAGAATAAATGCATGTGCCAATGGCTTCCTTTAATAATGATAGAATAAATGCATGTGCCAATGGCTTCCTTTAATAATGATAGTATAAATGCATGTGCCAATGGCTTCCTTCAATAATGATAGTATAAATACATGTGCCAATGGCTTCCTTTAATAATGATAGTATAAATACATGTGCCAATGGCTTCCTTTAATAATGATAGTATAAATACATGTGTCAATGGCTTCCTTCAATAATGATAGTATAAATACATGTGCCAATGGCTTCCTTTAATAATGATAGAATAAATGCATGTGCCAATGGCTTCCTTTAATAATGCTAGAATAAATGCATGTGCCAATGGCTTCCTTTAATAATGATAGAATAAATGCATGTGCCAATGGCTTCCTTTAATAATGATAGTATAAATGCATGTGCCAATGGCTTCCTTCAATAATGATAGTATAAATACATGTGCCAATGGCTTCTTTTAATAATGATAGTATAAATACATGTGCCAATGGCTTCCTTCAATAATGATGGTATAAATACATGTGCCAATGGCTTCCTTTAATAATGATAGTATAAATGCATGTGCCAATGGCTTCCTTCAATAATGATGGTATAAATACATGTGCCAATGGCTTCCTTTAATAATGATAGTATAAATGCATGTGCCAATGGCTTCCTTCAATAATGATGGTATAAATACATGTGCCAATGGCTTCCTTCAATAATGATAGTATAAATACATGTGCCAATGGCTTCCTTCAATAATGATAGTATAAATGCATGTGCCAATGGCTTCCTTCAATAATGATGGTATAAATACATGTGCCAATGGCTTCCTTCAATAATGATAGTATAAATGCATGTGCCAATGACTTCCTTTAATAATGATAGAATAAATGCATGTGCCAATGGCTTCCTTTAATAATGATAGTATAAATACATGTGCCAATGGCTTCCTTCAATAATGATAGTATAAATGCTTGTGCCAATGGCTTCCTTTTATAATGATGGTATAAATACATGTGCCAATGGCTTCCTTCAATAATGATAGTATAAATACATGTGCCAATGGCTTCCTTCAATAATGATGGAATAAATGCATGTGCCAATGGCTTCCTTTAATAATGATAGTATAAATGCATGTGCCAATGGCTTCCTTTAATAATGATAGAATAAATGCATGTGGCAATGGCTTCCTTTAATAATGATAGGATAAATGCATGTGCCAATGGCTTCCTTTAATAATGATAGAATAAATGCATGTGCCAATGGCTTCCTTTAATAATGATAGAATAAATACATGTGCCAATGGCTTCCTTCAATAATGATAGTATAAATGCATGTGCCAATGGCTTCCTTTAATAATGATAGTATAAATACAGGTGTCAATGGCTTCCTTCAATAATGATAGTATAAATACATGTGCCAATGGCTTCCTTTAATAATGATAGAATAAATGCATGTGCCAATGGCTTCCTTTAATAATGATAGAATAAATGCATGTGCCAATGGCTTCCTTTAATAATGATAGAATAAATGCATGTGCCAATGGCTTCCTTTAATAATGATAGTATAAATGCATGTGCCAATGGCTTCCTTCAATAATGATAGTATAAATACATGTGCCAATGGCTTCTTTTAATAATGATAGTATAAATACATGTGCCAATGGCTTCCTTCAATAATGATGGTATAAATACATGTGCCAATGGCTTCCTTTAATAATGATAGTATAAATGCATGTGCCAATGGCTTCCTTCAATAATGATGGTATAAATACATGTGCCAATGGCTTCCTTTAATAATGATAGTATAAATGCATGTGCCAATGGCTTCCTTCAATAATGATGGTATAAATACATGTGCCAATGGCTTCCTTCAATAATGATAGTATAAATACATGTGCCAATGGCTTCCTTCAATAATGATAGTATAAATGCATGTGCCAATGGCTTCCTTCAATAATGATGGTATAAATACATGTGCCAATGGCTTCCTTCAATAATGATAGTATAAATACATGTGCCAATGGCTTCCTTCAATAATGATAGTATAAATGCATGTGCCAATGGCTTCCTTCAATAATGATGGTATAAATACATGTGCCAATGGCTTCCTTCAATAATGATAGTATAAATGCATGTGCCAATGACTTCCTTTAATAATGATAGAATAAATGCATGTGGCAATGGCTTCCTTTAATAATGATAGAATAAATGCATGTGCCAATGGCTTCCTTTAATAATGATAGAATAAATGCATGTGCCAATGGCTTCCTTTAATAATGATAGTATAAATACATGTGCCAATGGCTTCCTTCAATAATGATAGTATAAATACATGTGCCAATGGCTTCCTTTAATAATGATAGTATAAATGCATGTGCCAATGGCTTCCTTTAATAATGATAGTATAAATACATGTGCCAATGGCTTCCTTTAATAATGATAGTATAAATACATGTGCCAATGGCTTCCTTTAATAATGATAGTATAAATGCATGTGCCAATGGCTTCCTTTAATAATGATAGTATAAATACATGTGCCAATGGCTTCCTTCAATAATGATAGAATAAATGCATGTGCCAATGGCTTCCTTTAATAATGATAGAATAAATGCATGTGCCAATGGCTTCCTTTAATAATGATAGTATAAATACATGTGCCAATGGCTTCCTTCAATAATGATAGAATAAATGCATGTGCCAATGGCTTCCTTTAATAATGATAGAATAAATGCATGTGCCAATGGCTTCCTTTAATAATGATAGTATAAATACATGTGCCAATGGCTTCCTTCAATAATGATAGTATAAATACATGTGCCAATGGCTTCTTTTAATAATGATAGTATAAATACATGTGCCAATGGCTTCCTTCAATAATGATGGTATAAATACATGTGCCAATGGCTTCCTTTAATAATGATAGTATAAATGCATGTGCCAATGGCTTCCTTTAATAATGATAGAATAAATGCATGTGCCAATGGATTCCTTTAATAATGATAGTATAAATACATGTGCCAATGGCTTCCTTCAATAATGATAGTATAAATACATGTGCCAATGGCTTCTTTTAATAATGATAGTATAAATACATGTGCCAATGGCTTCCGTCAATAATGATGGTATAAATACATGTGCCAATGGCTTCCTTCAATAATGATGGTATAAATACATGTGCCAATGGCTTCCTTTAATAATGATAGTATAAATGCATGTGCCAATGGCTTCCTTTAATAATGATAGTATAAATACATGTGCCAATGGCTTCCTTTAATAATGATAGTATAAATACATGTGCCAATGGCTTCCTTCAATAATGATAGTATAAATGCATGTGCCAATGGCTTCCTTCAATAATGATGGTATAAATACATGTGCCAATGGCTTCCTTCAATAATGATAGTATAAATACATGTGCCAATGGCTTCCTTCAATAATGATAGTATAAATGCATGTGCCAATGGCTTCCTTCAATAATGATAGTATAAATACATGTGCCAATGGCTTCCTTTAATAATGATAGAATAAATGCACGTGCCAATGGCTTCCTTCAATAATGATAGTATAAATACATGTGCCAATGGCTTCCTCCAATAATGATAGTATAAATACATGTGCCAATGGCTTCCTTCAATAATGATGGTATAAATACATGTGCCAATGGCTTCCTTCAATAATGATAGTATAAATGCATGTGCCAATGGCTTCCTTCAATAATGATAGTATAAATACATGTGCCAATGGCTTCCTTTAATAATGATAGTATAAATACATGTGCCAATGGCTTCCTTTAATAATGATAGTATAAATGCATGTGCCAATGGCTTCCTTCAATAATGATAGTATAAATACATGTGCCAATGGCTTCCTTCAATAATGATGGTATAAATGCATGTGCCAATGGCTTCCTTCAATAATGATAGTATAAATGCATGTGCCAATGCATAGTATAAATACATGTGCCAATGGCTTCCTTTAATAATGATAGTATAAATGCATGTGCCAATGGCTTCCTCCAATAATGATAGTATAAATGCATGTGCCAATGGCTTCCTTCAATAATGATAGTATAAATACATGTGCCAATGGCTTCCTTTAATAATGATAGTATAAATACATGTGCCAATGGCTTCCTTCAATAATGATAGTATAAATACATGTGCCAATGGCTTCCTTCAATAATGATAGTATAAATACATGTGCCAATGGCTTCCTCCAATAATGATAGTATAAATACATGTGCCAATGGCTTCCTTCAATAATGATAGTATAAATACCTGTGCCAATGGCTTCCTTCAATAATGATAGTATAAATGCATGTGCCAATGGCTTCCTTTAATAATGATAGTATAAATACATGTGCCAATGGCTTCCTTCAATAATGATAGTATAAACACATGTGCCAATGGCTTCCTTCAATAATGATGGTATAAATACATGTGCCAATGGCTTCCTCCAACAATGATAGTATAAATACATGTTGGTGGTCGAGCTTTTCTGGGGAGGGGGATATTCCACACTTGGTTTAACCATTTGAACCGGGGGGGGGGGGGGGGTCGTTTTCCCGTCAAGGAACATAATTCATAATTCAATGAAGTAGAATGGGTACTTAGTGCACGGTTGACCAATCAATATTTTCAACATGCAGCCTTGGGGCTGCATGTTGAATGTGTCACCCCCAAAAGATGAATATGAACTCTTCCAAATGCTGCCATTTGAACCGACATGGAAGATATCACCAGGGTTGAAAGCGGTATATTTATTTATTTATTGGTGTGGTGTTTAAGGTCACATACTTATGCACAATGGCTAATCGTGACCGTGACAGTTTTACGGGTGGAGGAAGCCGGAGTACCCGGAGAGAACCACCGAGCAACGACGAGCAGCTGTCAGTTCTCCAACATCGTAACTCTGAACTCTGCACCGCAGCACAGGCAAGGTTAGATTGGTTGAAGACATGCGCACCATCGACGTGCAGTACGCCTCAGTACACAACGTCATCGTGCCCCCATGTAGGCAATCGGGGTGAAGTGTCTTGCCCAAGGACACAACGCGGTTGCCGCAGGTGGGATTCGAACCGAGGACCTCTCGGCTTGCAGCCTGCACCTCTACCAACTGAGCCACCGTGCCCCCGTTGAAAGCGGTGCCACTGTCCATCTGACATTGGTTTGGTCATTCATCATCATTATCGTTGATCGTTCAGTCAATTAACACTTAACGCTTAACACCTTATACTTTCCAGAAAGTGATTACCATCATATCTGGAAAACGAAACAGCATAACCAATACACTTGACTGAATTTGATCTAGATATAATCTCTAAAAATTTCCAAGATGTCAACTTTTAACAAGAATGAGAGCATGAAGGACAAGAGAAGAGAAGAAAAGAAGGAGGATAGAAGGCAGAGAAGGGGGCGAGAGAGATCAGCTAGGAGAGGGTCCATGGAAGGGGAACTGCCTAATACGGCATTCACCCTATCTACTCCATCCACCCCTGGTTCTCCCCCAAGGGAGGTCCAATTGGTGGCTGAAATTCACGCTATACCCAGTAACAGCAGTAACATTCACGCTATACCAAGTAACAACAGTAATAGCGGCAGTAACAGCACTGTGATAGAGTCCGGTTGCTCAGCAATCCCAGCGACTGCGGCGTCTGACGAGGGCAGAAGCCCAAGATCTTGCGCAGAGGTCGCTCGGGCAGCTGGGAGTACCAACACAAACAAAGTATCTTCCCCTAATAATGACCTGAAGGACCCCCTCAGCACAAAGGACAATTATCTCTTCTGTTAATGGACCATCAAACTAACCCGATGATCGGTGGCGTACGGCTTGCTTGTCTGTCTTACGTAAGTTTTCTTTTCTTTTTTAGTAAAAGCCTACATCAAATGAAATATCTGCGGGTTGAGGGCCTGGCTATTAGCTTCTCACTGGGGTTCCGGGTTATTGTTGCCGCGCTGTGTGCCGCGGGTGACGAGCGGTGGTTCGTGCATTATTGAACAAGACATTGCATGCTAATGAAAAATGCGTCTTCCACTTGCAAGACACTGTTCGTTTCCCGGCGGTGCATGGTGCTGGCGGCGGTCCTCCGGAGTCGTGTCCCCTACTGAAATAAAAAACGTTATCAGCGCTCGCACCCCCCCCCCCCCCCCCCACCCGTTGTCCATTAGAATACCCTCGTCTTATATTAGCGTTAGGCTGCGATTTCCAAGTGACTCAGTTCCCTAACTGTTGTCGATCAATGATGATGTGTTTTGCATTCAAGTTGGCCCTTTTCAATTGTCATCCTTCTCCTTCACTGTTCATTACTGTTCCTCTCGATCTACTTTCTTCATTTTTTTCTCGTTTAAACAATATCGAAACAGACCCACCCGTTCTATCCGTCTAACTGGAATTGTGTAATCTTGCAGACTTGGGAGACGGTTTACATAAGCATTCAGCTTTCTTCCGAATCCCCTACTACAAGTTAGTTTGACATTTCAGGTGTTAAATGTATTCACTGAAATTTATGTACAAACCATTCAATACGTTTACACTTGTTTGCATGTATACAGTTAACTTATCTTTTTCAATAAATATTGTTTGAACTAAAGGACTTCAACCCAGACAAACCACTGTCACAGCTCTTGGGTTCTAATAGCACTCAGGGAAATCAAATTCAAAATAGCCTTCAAAGCACCAATGGTAAAACACCTAAGAAAAGAAAGCAAAGGCAAAAAGGTAATGACTCTGACTCCGACACTGAGCTGCAGGAGTGCACAAACGAGGAGGGGTTCAACACAATGATCGAAAGAAGGGTCATAAGGTGTAGAAGCCTCATCCCTCGTCCGTGCCCTCCTGGCTCGGTCTCATCAGCAGGCAACATTAGCGTCATGAGAAGGGAGAGTCTCACCAACTATCCTAAAACCACTGACAAAATACCCAGCTAGCCAATTCAGACAATCTCACAAAAAGCCTTTACCTACGCCACTAATGGAACTAAACTTTTCAGAGGCTGTCAAAAAGACAGCAAACCGCCCGCTGACTAAGCTCAGCAAACAAGAGAAAGTGACTCCCTCCCCTCCCGTTAAGAAGACAATCCCCTTCACGATTGTCGTAACCAGGGTTCGCCCGGAAACCCCCAAGAATGCCATAAATGTCTGAGAAATGGAGACTAGGCTATGTACAGCCACCCCACCCCACCCCACCCCCTCAAAATGCTTGAAAACAGAAAAATGGGCTGAGAAAGATCTCTCTTCCTTCTTTCCATGATTGACCTATTGGGTGCCCAGTCCCCGGACTATGTGGGGTTTTCCGATGCACTGGACCCTTCTTCCTTCTCTACGACAAGACGTCGTACATGCCTTAATGCCGTCCTACAAAACCAAATATACCGAAAGTTTCGAAAAAAGAAATAAAGTCCAATAATACTGGCCTATTTGACTGATACTCCGAACTGGCAGTTAGCTGACAATAATTCTGGAACCTGAGAAGACTCCTGTTTGTAGGACAAGGAACCATCTAAACTTCACGAGATTCTGTTCAATCACGTATATAATTATTAACCCAAGTAGTAAGAGTATAACAATGTAATAAAGCATATTACTCTATGAAGCCATCCCAATTGTCAGCCCAGGGCGCCGGAGCCACCCCACCAAGGTCGGGGCAAAAAAGATGAGGAGATTTTGCGACTACTTCTTTAGTATTCCAACCGCTTCGGAAGCGGTTGGAATACTAAAGAAGTAGCCCCAAAATGCGTATGAGAGAGGTAATTTTTCAAAACAATTCTGGGGGCAAGGCCGGATTTAAGAATGGGAAGGCTGGACGGACGCATGTGGGGCCCCCCACACAAATCAGTTGGCAATTTGGCAGGGAATTTTGTCATATTATGTTCCTCGAAAGACGAACTGCATACGCTGTCAATTGTTTTTTTTTTCTCCCCAACATAATCGAGGGCAACAATTCGAAAAAAAACCCAGTGGAATTGAGGTTAGCTCCAAATTGTTTAATTTACCAAATTTTACCAAACAAAAAATATATTTTCCTGTTGAAATGATCCAGGATTTTGGAATTCAGAGTGCCTTCAGAAGTTCAGAGGCCACCTGAGAGCCTCCAGAAAACAAAATTTTCCTGGGGGAGAAACTACCAGACACCCCTCGAAACGCTCGGGATCTGGGTGTGATGGTGTGGGCAATGTTTGGGCCGTTCCGGCGCTCCCACAGCCAAATGACCAGAGAAATCTCCGACAGAAGGGCTAAAATCTCCGACAAAAATGGGGGTGGGGGGGGGGGGGGGGGTGGGGGTGGGGGGTACACTTTTCGACAGTAGTTCTGTGTGAAAAATTCTGAAAATAAGCCAAAGGAAAATGCAATTATTGTCATGACCTTAAAATAAAGGCATTTCTGCTCAAAACGTTTCCAAAATAGTCACTTTTCAAACATCTTCGTGTTAATGAATGCAAAACTGATTAATCCACTATGAAAATCCCGACTTTTTAGGGTGATCCGAGTCACGCACGGCAGATCTGCGGGATCTCCACTGGAGTGCTCACCCCGACGAACTGGCCAAATTCCCCAACGGAGGGTGGGGGTGGGGGTGCTGACATCACCCTGTACCCCCCCCCCCCCCCCATTGGCACCACCCCTGCAGATGACATTCACAATTTATAGTACACAAACTTTAATAAGCGTGTAGTAAAAAACATCTGTAAATGAACAGGAATAATATAATAGGAATGTGCGCGGGCATGACATGTTACGCAAATGCATGGAGCCATAGGCGTATTGGCCAGGGGAGTTGGAAGCCCCCCCCCCCCCTCCTCCCCCCCCCCCCCCCCCTTTCCCCGAGACGGGGGAAATATTTGTTTGTTTTCTTTCGGACAATTTTCATATTTTTTTCGGGCAAAAGTTTGACTGAGGAACCTACCTGTGCAGTCTTATCTTCAATAAGGGATTCTGTTCCATTAGTCCAAACTTGGACGCATAGTCCGAAATATTTGATCATATTTCTCACTTTTCGTCCATGTTTTTACTGCTGTCTCAGTAGATTGAAAACGCGTCTGATGGGTATAGACACACAGTCGTAACATAGTTTATTTCAGCTAATTTCAGACCAAAAACTGGCCACCAACCTCTCTATGGAAGGAGAACATGAAAACCACCTGCTAACCTACACCCACCCAACATGAAAACCGCCAACTAACCTACACCCATCCAAGGCAGGGACCGATCAGGACTATGTAAAATACGCTCTAGCCTCGGAGCCTATTTTTTCAATTCATGCGCCAGATTTCAATTTACGGAGCCACACTGCTGTTTGTAACACACACTGCAAGTATGTAATAGCTCTCATCATTTTCATTTAGTACACTATAGCAAACATTAATCTTCACTGCGGTTTCTGATCAAGTCTTGGCTGCCTATTTAGGCAGCCAAGACTTGATCAGAAACCACAGTGAAGATTAATGCTTGGTAATTAAGACTTGAAGTATTAACTTAAGCACTCTACAACAATGATAAATGATAATCATTAAAATAATATATGTAAGAGTGTCTCTCTCGATTATCCATCGAAAGAATATCAAAATATGATCTGAGAAGTTACGCGCCAACTGAGAAGCCTATTTCTGAGATTTAAGAGCCAGGTCCTGATGTTTCAGACCCAAATACGCACTGGCGCATGCCCAGGTCGGTCCCACCCAAGGGCCACCTGCCTCAATAATGCTTGCAGCATTAGTTTTCGGGAAACATCTTCCACCCCTCCACAAAAATTTGGCCCGTTCTCCTGTGCATACAGCCATGGATGATGTGAATTGGAGAAAAAAAATCATGTGAATGAGAGAAAACTGTGAGCTGACTTCACATTTGAATTGGAAAAGGTAAAAAATCAGGTCGATCAACACGTCGTGATGGCATTGTGATCGATTTATAGTTGACAGTTCGCAAACCTGTGAACACTGCCCTTCTCAAGAGACGAAACTGTTTAAAATTCATAGTACATCATTAAAATACGAGAGTGGACCCACGTAAAATAGTTGTACAGCATGTGAGCTTATATATTACAGGATAAACGAATATTTACAAAGCGGTACGAATTGTCAGCCAACTTCACATCACAGGCTTGTATTCCGGAATGAAAACAGAACTGGAATTTCCCGGCGCCGATCACGTGATGTAGGTACAAACAACTCGAGTTGAATGAGCCGCCATTTACAAGTTTATGTTCTCCGTTCCGCTGTGAATCGTGTAAAGTGCCAACAACGCGTTGCTCGTGGGGAAAGTGCAATAGTGACAGCCGCTACAAAGAGAAGCCACATATGACAGAGCTAGCATATATACCATTTCCGAAGCCATTCAGTGCAGAAGAACGGTGTAAACTTTGGATCAGGCTGTGTGGCAGACCACACGAAGATCTGAATATTGATCGGATCGAATAGGGCGACACCATTTTGTTTGAATTACAGACAACTCGCACCAAAGACAACTCGGACCAAGACAACTCGGACCACTTTTGAAGACAACTCGGACCAACTTTGAAGACAACTCGAACCAACTTTAAAGACAACTCGGACCAACTTTGAAGACAAGTCGGCCCAGTTTTCAGGACAACTCGGACCACTTTTGAAGACAACTCGGACCAACTTTCAGGACGACTCGGCCCAACTTTTGAAGAAGTCGACCCATGTTTCAAGACAAATCGGACCAACTTTCTAGGCAATTTGGACTGACTCGGTGAATAATTCGGACCTAAATAGTGGACAAACGAAGATTCGGGGTTGGTGGGGAAAGACACAGAACAACCAGTCACGGTTTAAACGACTTATTAAAAACTGAGACATGACAATCAAAGACATGAATAAATGAAAACTTCACATAAAAAACAATGTCCAGCACGTATTTTAACAAACTATATGTACAATATATATGTATTGGTATTTAAAGTCAAAATTCTTCAAATTTAAGTCTGAATGAACATCTGCATTATTATCTGAATGATATATATACATTCACCCTTTACCTAACGCTTGTAGCAGACGACACTCGTAACGCGTTACTAATTTTTTTTTTGCTTCATAAACATAGGTTATGAAACCTCATTGGAACGGACGTGATTCGCTCGTTCCAATGAAGGATCATAATCTTTGTTTTGGAAACAAAAACAAAAATGAAAAAACTATATGGCTGAACCAATCAGTGAATTAACTCAGGGTTGTCAATTTTCACCTGTAATTACATTGAATATAATCCCATGACGGGGTCTCTATTGTTATATTTGAGGTGTTTATTCAACACACAGATTATACACAACTTGCTCCTTTTAATGCCAAATTGTAAAATTTTTACACGCCGGGTGGAACCATGGTCGACCCGGGACACATGTGTTTGACAAGATGTATCCAAATTAGTGAACTTTAGTCACTTGGGGGTGGGGGGGGGGGGGCGAGTCGGAATGATTCTGGACGGACTGTTGCCTTACACTCTATACAGTCATCAGCCATGATTGAATGACTAAATTCTCGAAACGAACATAATATATAGAAAAGCTAGTGCCTAAAACAACATGTCGGTAATCTTTTGAGCCGCCTGTTGAAAAGACAAGCTAGTACAAGCAACACACTTTCACACATTATTTCCGTGTGATTACTTGTTTAGTTGCAATGCAAACATTCATCACATATCAAAGTTTGTAGAGAGAAGCATTTTCATTTTACAGAATAACTTCAAAGACAACACAAGCCGCACTGAAAAGTGTTGCGTCGCATCTATTGAAGTCTTTGAGACCACATTTAATTATTTTCGACATCATTCTTTTCTTCACAGTTAGTCCGACCTGTCTTATAGTCGTTACAACTTGTCTTGAAAGTTGGTCCGAGTTGTCTCCAAAAGTGGTCCGAGTTGTCTTGAAAGTTGGGCCGACTTGTCTTGAAAGTTGGTCCGAGTTGTCTTGAAAGTTGGGCCGACTTGTGTTTAAAGCTGGTCCGAGTTGTCTTCAAAGTTGGTCCGAGTTGTCTTCAAAAGTGGTCCGACATGTCTTGGTCCGAGTTGTCTTTGGTCCGAGTTGTCCTGATCCCATTATTATTACACCAGTTTCCATTTACTTGTGAGCGCTTTTATTCATATGAACACAATAGATACATAAATCTGGGGATTCTTTCTACTTATGTATTGACATTTATCAGATAAGGGAAATCGCCTAACAGTACCATGAGGTGTTGTTTTCACAAATCTATATAAACTTATCACAGCTGAAGGGACATTTATATCAGGGCAGGAAAGCGCCCAGCACTGTTGGGGGGAGGGGGATGCCATAACCTCAGCATAGAAGGCCTTGAACATAGGCATGCGGGCCACAATGTACCCCTCCCCCCCCCCCTCCACCTCCGAGTTTGGCAAAATTTAATTTTCCACGAAGTTTTCATAATGATTTCGGGCTCATTTGACCATAACCCAACGATACAATTGATTCCAGGATAGGGGATTCCGCCTCATTTGTCAAAACTAGGCCCTAAAGTCCGCAACATAAATTCGTGCTGTGGTACGGAGCCCCCACCCCCTTCCCAAATAAAAAAAATATATATATATACATTATATGGACTTCTGACTCACAACCATAAGGCGCAACAGACTTCGACTTTTATCTCTATCACAAGGTAGGAAAGGCAGTTGGAGCTCGGTCTCAGGCCACCAGATGTTTTCAAACCATGTTACCGGGGTGAAACCCTTCCTCCACATGTCTGTGGAAGGGTAACACCTCATTCCTCAACCACCAACACAGTCACTTCAATTCAACGGTACTTGATGCCTTCAGAATCACTTTTCAGGCAACAGGTTTCAGTCCCATCTAAAATATTCGGCCCATGATGTTACGGTGTGGAAATATTATTGATATTGGTAACAGAAAGAAATCTGAGAATCAGCAACAATAACTATGAATTTAACTATTCTGAAATTGAATTTTAAAAAAATTAATAAAAAAAACGATACAAAGATCTTTTACACTAATTGGTTTACAGAAAATAAAAACAGTGGTACTTATCAATTATTGAATTAGTCCACTGAAAGTACAGTTTGACAGAATCCAGTAATCCAGTGGTGAAGAATCTTGTGAAGAAAGTTACCAGCTGGTACATGTAGTATTAAATCCAAGAATGTCTCCCGTAGACTTGTAATAAAATTTTCACTTTGAAAATTTCAGCAGTCTCCAATAAAATATAATAAAATGCTCTGCAAAATTCAAATGGAGTAACAATCCAAGAAGTATTGGCGCCACAGGTAATTTCCAAATAATCCAGTAGAATCCTGGCTTTTCACAAAATAATATTCTGTTTCACAGAAAGTATAAATTCTCTTTTCCAAGACGAATAGATTGCCTTCAAAATTCTCTTTTGGAATCAATCTTCCAAATTCAGAAAGAAGCGCTGCTTCTATAATAAATGCACTGTTCTGAAACAACAATAATCTCCAATGGAAACAACTGAAGTGAGTCTTTCTGAAATAGCTTTCTAAAAATGAGTTTTTGAATTCTGTTGACAAACCTTTATATAGTAACCAGATAGAATGTTCCAGAAGGTGAAAATTCTAACAGGTTTTATCAGTCTCCAGGTGATTCTGTCACAATCCAAGTAAACAAGGTCCCTGACCTAGTTCCTTTATCGGTGTCCATTTCGGTTTGCATAGTGCTACCCGCAGGGCATAATTTTGAACCCTCTGTAGCTTCAGAATGTTGGTTTCGCTCAGGTCACTTGTTATTATGGCACTGTATTCTAGTATCGGACGTATAAATGTTTTGTAGAGCTTGGGAAGCACATCTTTGTGTGCTCCCTAATTTCTACCCCTGATCATCTTCAGAAAATTGATACGTTTAGTTGCTCTAAACATAATGGAGTTTACGTGACTGTTTAGACTGAGATTGCTATCTAGGATAAATCCCAAAAATTTGGCCTCTTTGTTTGCTTCTAGTTTGTGATCGTATAACTGGAGATCGATACTGGGGACTGGTTTTTTCCTTTGCTTTTTGAAGAACGTAACTTTTTGAGTTTTGGCGGCTTTGAGTTTGATGCACCACAAGGCGCACCAGCTCTCAAGATCGCGAATGGTATCCTGTAGACGATTTTTAATTATGTTTCTGGACTTGCTGGCCGTCCAAATGACTTTGTCGTCTGAGAACTGCGATAGTTCAACACAGTTTTTCCCTACTTTTTCTATATCATTCACATATATTATGAAAAGAAGCAGACTTAGAACCGACCCTTGTGGTGTTCCCGCTTCGAGTATTACTTTCTCTGACACCTCGCGATTAACCCTCACCTTGATTTTTCGGTCAGTTAGAAATGATGATATGATCCTCAGAATTTTAGTGGGTAATCCCATTTTCGCTAGTTTATATCTCACGCCATTGTGCCATACCGAGTCGAACGCTTTTTCTACATCCAGGAAAAGCGCTGTTCCGATTTCGTTTTGACTAAATGCTGTTTTCATATAATCAACCAGTCTATATACGTGTTCGATTCCCTCTTTCTGACTCCTATATGCTCTTTGCCATTTGTTGAAAAAGTTGATTGATTCCAGATAGCTGCGAAGTCTCGTAGTGAGAATCCGCTCAAATATTTTTCCAACACAGCTAAGCAATTTGATTGGGCAGTAGTTAGAAGGGTTGGTGAGGTCTTTGTCGGGTTTAGGTATCATGACTCCTGTGGCCACTTTCCAGCATTTTGGGAAGTACCCACAGGAGAGACAGCAGTTTAGGGGTTTGGTAAGTCTGCAGTAGAAGATGTTGGGGCACTGTTTCATTATTTTGTAAGAGACTTCGTCTTCTCCTGGGGACGAAGATGACTTGCATTTTCTGATTATACCCATGACCTCTTCTACGCTTATTGGTTCGGTTAATTCATGGTCGTCCCCGTCTTCATGCCTTTGGTCGAAGTTCGGTTCAATGAAAATTGAGTTGTTATCTTGACCAAATTTATTTACTTTTACCTTAAAATCGTTGTCATATCTGTCATATATATATTTGTTCCCTTCTTGTGGACGATGCGCCTTCTTCAGAAGTTCAGCAAAAGCGCTGGCATTGCCTTGTCGTCCATGGCCAAAGTTCCGTCGCTAGTCCTCAGCGCATTATTATTGGCAATTTTGCTCTTTTAGCCAATAAGAATTTTAAATGTATCTCAGAACCTCTTAGGTTCTCTCAGCCCATTTAGGTTTTCTGCTCCTTTTTTCCCATCTCACACGATTGTCGTTAGCTATGGTCTTTTTTACTTCTCCGTATAGGCAATTATACGCGGTTTTAAGTTCTGCTCTTTTCATTTGACCATTCTCTGATTGGTAAGCCCGGAAGGCTTTTCTTTTTTGTTTGATTATTTGGAGAGTTGTTTGGGTTATTCTTTTTATCCGCGTCTTTACTGTTTGCTTGGGACAAAGTTCATCTAGTGTACTGTTGATAACCTCGTTAAGATGGGTGCAGGCTTTTTCTAGTTCATGAGCATTTAAGGGGTCATTTGCCTTTATTTTTATTTCGATAATGTTTCAGAAGAGGTTCCAGTCAATTTTTGGTAGGTTCCTCCTATTCACGGGAGGATACCGTGCGGGACCAGTATTACATTTAAAAGTGGCGTGACCGGCAGGTGATCACCGCCTAGCTCATCATCCCCTACAAATATGTCTTGCATTTGGCTGGTTAGTGATTTGCTGCTGATAATCAAGTATAGCATATCTGATTGATGGAGTGGGTTGTTGCTTATGTATGTTACGTCTTGATCGTTATTTACCATGAATAGATCGAGTTCTTCAATGATGTGGAAAATGGCGTCACCATTAGGCTCAGTCTTATGACAGCCGAATACCTGGTGTTTGGAACTGAAATCACCCAAGAATATGCAGTGCTTGTACTTTTTGGTAAAAAATTCAAATACTTTACTTCTACTGTTGCTTGCGGCTTGTTATAATATGATATGATGGCCACGTGTTTGTGGTCAAGTTCAATTTCAGCTGCAATCACTTCAGCATTGAGGTGGTCGCAAGGTATTGATTTGTATTTAATCTCCTATCTTATTAGCAGAGCGACACCGCCACCTTTTTGGGCGGGGCGATCTCCTCTAATAATATCAAAACCACATAACGAGAATTTTTTGTTTGGTTTAAGCCATGTTTCGCTAATTCCAATTACGTCCGGATTTTGGAAATAATGTGACATTTGCAAATTTTTCTGATTAATGCTTCGAGCGTTCCACTGAACTATTTTTTAGTGTATCCATGAATGGTTTAGGAATACTAAGTTTAAACTGTACTAAGTTTATTTAAGTTTAATTACTATTTGTAATATTGTTACATAATTATATTCTGTTGACAGTCGCTTCTAATAGCGTGTGAGATATTTATTTATTTATTTATTTATTGGTGTTTAAGGTCACATACTTATGCACAATGGCTAATCGTGTCCGTGACAGTTTTACGGGTGGAGGAAGCCGGAGTACCCGGAGAGAACCACCGAGCAACGACGAGCAGCTGTCAGCTCTCCAACATCGTAACTCTGAACTCTGGACCGCAGCACAGGCAGGGTTAGATTGGTTGAAGACATGCGCACCATCGACGTGCAGTACGCCTCAGTACACAGCGTCATCGTGCCCCCATGCAGGCAATCGGGGTGAAGTGTCTTGCCCAAGGACACAATGGATGTTTGTTTTAACTTTTTTGAAGTGGCTACACCCCCGGTAGTCGCTGGGGCGTTGACCACCGCAATTGGGTCATTTCAGAGTTTTAGCACTACATGCCTTCGCGACGTGTTTGTCACCGCATCTCATACACCGTTGCTCCCCGTTGCATTTGTGTGACAAGTGCCCAAATTTCTGACACTTGTGACACTGAATGGGTTGCGGAAGAACACGATATTCCTCGGTTTCGTATTTTTTGCCGTTAATAATTACCCCTTTGCTTATCAGATTTAATTTCTTGGCTCTATTAGGGCATTTTACTTTTATTTTCCAAGTATGGTTGCCCGTGGCTTTGGAGATTAGTCTCTCCCACGAGCATCCTGAAAGGGCTTTATCAATCGAGTTTTTTTCCGTTTTGGGGTGGACGCGTGTGATTACGACACAGGGGTTTGGTTGCGGATGGTCCTGTGTCTTGTTGGTTTTATTGGTCACCTTAGGGGGCGTTGTGGCTTTTACTTTATCGGCGTACGTCGCGCTATCAGTTGGGCTAGCTGTCGCAGTCGTATTCACTATTTCCGGTGATGTAGACTGTGTTGCGTTAACAGAGCCCCCATTTCTTGGTGTGACCACCGAGTCCTTTTTCAGTAGCGGTGCTTAGTGAATTTTGCTTGATAGTTTTTGTCTTCTTGACATGCCGATCAATAGTCATACAGAAACCATTTTCGTCTTCGACGTCCACGGTTTCATCATTTTCACGGAACTCATTGGAGAGTTTCCTTTTCGAACGATTTTGGTTTGGTAATTTTTTCTGTCGCTGCGATTTGGGGATTTTAGCTGAATTTTTATCCAATTGAATTTCAACCCCCTCAGCCGGGGAAACTGCGGCTGTGTTGGTAGCTTCTTCTACTATGGAACGCAGCCAGTTATCCTGGCTGGGGACAATTGGATCTGAATCTATTTCAGATATCCCCGCCAGTGAGCCGGCGGACGCAGGTCTTCTCATTTCTGTAGCGGCGTCAATACATGGTAAATCAGGAACTGGAGGAGCATGGTCCTGTTTACCTGGTTTGACTCTCAGAATTGCCTTTTCCAATTCCCTTCTCAATTCAGCCTTTTCTTTATCTGCCTGCCGCTTCTGGGCTTGAAGCTCTGATCGCAAACCCTCTATTGTGTCATTCAATCTGGTTATTTCTTTCTAGAAGCCAGACATCATTGACATCATCGATGCCATATCAGTGTTAGTGGAATTTCAACTGTTGCTTAGACTGCCAGAATTAAAGACAGAATTGGTTAACTGAACTTGACTTTGTTTATCCATTGTTTTTACTTTGTAAATAATTCTAAAATTTATTTTTTATGTTATTAGAGATTTTAATTTAATTGTATTGACTAAATATTCGTTTTTAGCGGAAAAATGCAGATAGAAATAGCAAGAGAAAAAAAGTAAACACTTACAGTGATACAAAAAGATACACAGAAAGAGTGCAAATTGCAAAAGCGTTGTTGAACTTCCGAGTGAGCGATAATCAGTTTTGTGTGAAATCACCAGTGCTGGACGATACGTCTGTTCGCTGTGAAGGCAGAGGTGCGAATTGGCAAGATAAGAGAAAGAGAAAGAATTTGCAAGATAAAATGACTTACATGCGGTTAAATCCGAAAATGCATTTTAACTAATATCCAATTAAATCCGATTTTACAAATGGAAAACCACGACTTGTCGGTTCAAAATCGTTTTATTTCTGAAAAGGTGACTAACAATCTAGAATTATCCGAACAAACACTTGTTTTTGCAACAATTCAAAAATCATCTCGGCAGCTTTCTGAAAGTGTTGTTGTGATTAACATAAGCCATACTTCAAAAGGTGTTTCGAAAAAATCACTGAGTTCTAAAATGGCGAGAAACAATACATCGACTTGAAAATTCATTCATCTATCACATCAAACACTAGAGCTGTAGGTTAACCGAAACCGAAACGAGGTTTTTAGTTTTTTTTAAAAAAAAACCGAAACCGTCGGCATCCCGTAATCTAAGGTTTTTCGTTTTTTATCAAATACTCTCTTGCTGCAGAAATTCACAGAATGTAGCCATCCCACAGTAGTGAGAGTACCCAGACACTGCCAACGGCAGTGTCTGGGTACTCTCACTACTCTGGGAAGGCTACATTCTGTGAATTTCCGACATTTCAGTTTAGTTGTGTTTGCAGCTTTCCTCAAGTTGCGTGTAGGTGTCAGACCTCGAAAATGGCGAAGCACAATAAAAGTTCTGTATATTTAGGTAATTATTACACTGGCCTTCCTGATTCTTCATGTATGAAAGCTTATTTCGGGCATTCATTGAGTTTCACTCAATTTCACTGCCATCCAGTTATGACTCCGGACATAAGAATGAGTTTTATTGAATTTTATTTGGCCTCATGAACAAACCGAAAACCGAGGTTTTATTCCACTTGAAAAACGAAAACCGAAACAGAACAAGAAATTTAAAAACCCACAGCTCTATCAAACACATCTTTGATTTTGTCTTTTTCTATTGTTAATCATTTGTGGCTTCCTTCAATAATGATAGTATAAATGCATGTGCCAATGTTCATCTGACAGGGGGGGGGGGGGGGGGGTGGTCAAAATTATGCCCTGCGAGTGACACTATGCAAACCGAAATGGACACCGATAAAGGAACTTCACGAGCTAGCAAAAATAGAAACTATTGATACGCGATTAAAAGACCTACAAAAGAAAACCCCAAACAGACTCCAAGATTGTGAATTAATGGTTGAGCTGAAGGAACACCGATCCCTTAACAGAAAAACAAAATAAGTTTCCGAAAAAAAAAAAAAATAAAAAAAAAATAAAATAAAATAAAAATTATACAATATAACTAAATCGCGTGGAGTCAGTGAGGATTGCCTCGCTACTCATTGGGAACTTTAGGATAGAGTCTGTGAGGACTGCCTCGCAACTCTGCTGAAGCGCGATTGAAATGCGTTTAATAAGATCTATATAACAAAACCCTCCACATACTCCAGGATAGTGAATCAATGGTGAAGCTGAACGAATACCGAACCCTTAACAGAAAAACAAAATTATCCACAGTAAATTAAAATTAATCAATAGAATTAAATTGCGTGGAGTCAGTGAGGGTTGCCTAGCTACTCATTGAGATCTTTAGGATTGAGTCTATGAGGATTGCCTCGCAACTCTGTGTGTGGGGAGTGGGCTCCGAAGAAACACACCCAGCAAAAAGTGTTTTAAAATGTGTTTTTACTCGTGTCAAACTTTCTAAAATATAATTTTTTTGACTTTTGTTAACATTGAGGGGCTGTGGATTAAATCACATATATCACTATTTTGTATACTATATGGGTAAATAATTGTACAGTTGTGCAGGTGTCCTCCAATATTTGAACTCGGCTTCGCCTCGTCCAAAATATCTCCAGACACCTGCACAACTGTACAATTATTTACCCATATAGTACACAAAATAGTGATATATCTATTACCTACAGCTCTATCAAACATATCTTTGATTTTGCCTTTTTCTATTGTTACTCATTTGTGGCTTCCTTTAATAATGATAGTATAAATACATGTTCCAATGGCTTCCTTTAATAATGATAGTATAAATACATGTGCCAATAGCTTCCTCCAATAATGATAGTATAAATACATGTGCCAATGGCTTCCTTCAATAATGATAGTATAAATGCATGTGCCAATGGCTTCCTTCAATAATGATGGTATAAATACATGTGCCAATGGCTTCCTTCAATAATGATAGTATAAATACATGTGCCAATGGCTTCCTTTAATAATGATAGTATAAATGCATGTGCCAATGGCTTCCTTTAATAATGATAGTATAAATACATGTGCCAATGGCTTCCTTCAATAATGATAGTATAAATACATGTGCCAATGGCTTCCTTTAATAATGATAGTATAAATGCATCTGCCAATGGCTTCCTTTAATAATGATAGTATAAATGGCTTCCTTCAATAATGATAGTATAAATGCATGTGCCAATGGCTTCCTTCAATAATGATAGTATAAATACATGTGCCAATGGCTTCCTCCAATAATGATAGTATAAATACATGTGCCAATGGCTTCCTTCAATAATGATAGTATAAATGCATGTGCCAATGGCTTCCTTCAATAATGATAGTATAAATACATGTGCCAATGGCTTCCTTCAATAATGATAGTATAAATACATGTGCCAATGGCTTCCTTCAATAATGATAGTATAAATGCATGTGCCAATGGCTTCCTTTAATAATGATACTATAAATGGCTTCCTTCAATAATGATAGTATAAATACATGTGCCAATGGCTTCCTTCAATAATGATAGTATAAATGCATGTGCCAATGGCTTCCTTTAATAATGATAGTATAAATACATGTGCCAATGGCTTCCTTCAATAATGATAGTATAAATACATGTGCCAATGGCTTCCTTCAATAATGATAGTATAAATACACGTGCCAATGGCTTCCTTCAATAATGATGGTATAAATACACGTGCCAATGGCTTCCTTTAATAATGATAGTAGTATAAATACATGTGCCAATGGCTTCCTTCAATAATGATAGTATAAATGCATGTGCCAATGGCTTCCTTTAATAATGATGGTATAAATACATGTGCCAATAGCTTCCTTCAATAATGATAGTATAAATGCATGTGCCAATGGCTTCCTTCAATAATGATGGTATAAATGCATGTGCCAATGGCTTCCTTTAATAATGATAGTATAAATACATGTGCCAATGGCTTCCTTCAATAACGATAGTATAAATACATGTGCCAATGGCTTCCTTTAATAATGATAGAATAAATGCATGTGCCAATGGCTTCCTTTAATAATGATAGAATAAATGCATGTGCCAATGGCTTCCTTTAATAATGATAGAATAAATGCATGTGCCAATGGCTTCCTTTAATAATGATAGTATAAATGCATGTGCCAATGGCTTCCTTCAATAATGATAGTATAAATACATGTGCCAATGGCTTCCTTTAATAATGATAGTATAAATACATGTGCCAATGGCTTCCTTTAATAATGATAGTATAAATACATGTGTCAATGGCTTCCTTCAATAATGATAGTATAAATACATGTGCCAATGGCTTCCTTTAATAATGATAGAATAAATGCATGTGCCAATGGCTTCCTTTAATAATGATAGAATAAATGCATGTGCCAATGACTTCCTTTAATAATGATAGAATAAATGCATGTGCCAATGGCTTCCTTTAATAATGATAGTATAAATGCATGTGCCAATGGCTTCCTTCAATAATGATAGTATAAATACATGTGCCAATGGCTTCTTTTAATAATGATAGTATAAATACATGTGCCAATGGCTTCCTTCAATAATGATGGTATAAATACATGTGCCAATGGCTTCCTTTAATAATGATAGTATAAATGCATGTGCCAATGGCTTCCTTCAATAATGATGGTATAAATACATGTGCCAATGGCTTCCTTTAATAATGATAGTATAAATGCATGTGCCAATGGCTTCCTTCAATAATGATGGTATAAATACATGTGCCAATGGCTTCCTTCAATAATGATAGTATAAATACATGTGCCAATGGCTTCCTTCAATAATGATAGTATAAATGCATGTGCCAATGGCTTCCTTCAATAATGATGGTATAAATACATGTGCCAATGGCTTCCTTCAATAATGATAGTATAAATGCATGTGCCAATGACTTCCTTTAATAATGATAGAATAAATGCATGTGCCAATGGCTTCCTTTAATAATGATAGTATAAATACATGTGCCAATGGCTTCCTTCAATAATGATAGTATAAATGCTTGTGCCAATGGCTTCCTTTATTAATGATGGTATAAATACATGTGCCAATGGCTTCCTTCAATAATGATAGTATAAATACATGTGCCAATGGCTTCCTTCAATAATGATGGTATAAATGCATGTGCCAATGGCTTCCTTTAATAATGATAGTATAAATGCATGTGCCAATGGCTTCCTTTAATAATGATAGAATAAATGCATGTGGCAATGGCTTCCTTTAATAATGATAGGATAAATGCATGTGCCAATGGCTTCCTTTAATAATGATAGAATAAATGCATGTGCCAATGGCTTCCTTTAATAATGATAGAATAAATACATGTGCCAATGGCTTCCTTCAATAATGATAGTATAAATGCATGTGCCAATGGCTTCCTTTAATAATGATAGTATAAATACATGTGTCAATGGCTTCCTTCAATAATGATAGTATAAATACATGTGCCAATGGCTTCCTTTAATAATGATAGAATAAATGCATGTGCCAATGGCTTCCTTTAATAATGATAGAATAAATGCATGTGCCAATGGCTTCCTTTAATAATGATAGAATAAATGCATGTGCCAATGGCTTCCTTTAATAATGATAGTATAAATGCATGTGCCAATGGCTTCCTTCAATAATGATAGTATAAATACATGTGCCAATGGCTTCTTTTAATAATGATAGTATAAATACATGTGCCAATGGCTTCCTTCAATAATGATGGTATAAATACATGTGCCAATGGCTTCCTTTAATAATGATAGTATAAATGCATGTGCCAATGGCTTCCTTCAATAATGATGGTATAAATACATGTGCCAATGGCTTCCTTTAATAATGATAGTATAAATGCATGTGCCAATGGCTTCCTTCAATAATGATGGTATAAATACATGTGCCAATGGCTTCCTTCAATAATGATAGTATAAATACATGTGCCAATGGCTTCCTTCAATAATGATAGTATAAATGCATGTGCCAATGGCTTCCTTCAATAATGATGGTATAAATACATGTGCCAATGGCTTCCTTCAATAATGATAGTATAAATACATGTGCCAATGGCTTCCTTCAATAATGATAGTATAAATGCATGTGCCAATGGCTTCCTTCAATAATGATGGTATAAATACATGTGCCAATGGCTTCCTTCAATAATGATAGTATAAATGCATGTGCCAATGACTTCCTTTAATAATGATAGAATAAATGCATGTGCCAATGGCTTCCTTTAATAATGATAGAATAAATGCATGTTCCAATGGCTTCCTTTAATAATGATAGAATAAATGCATGTGCCAATGGCTTCCTTTAATAATGATAGTATAAATACATGTGCCAATGGCTTCCTTCAATAATGATAGTATAAATACATGTGCCAATGGCTTCCTTTAATAATGATAGTATAAATGCATGTGTCAATGGCTTCCTTTAATAATGATAGTATAAATACATGTGCCAATGGCTTCCTTTAATAATGATAGTATAAATACATGTGCCAATGGCTTCCTTTAATAATGATAGTATAAATGCATGTGCCAATGGCTTCCTTTAATAATGATAGTATAAATACATGTGCCAATGGCTTCCTTCAATAATGATAGAATAAATGCATGTGCCAATGGCTTCCTTTAATAATGATAGAATAAATGCATGTGCCAATGGCTTCCTTTAATAATGATAGTATAAATACATGTGCCAATGGCTTCCTTCAATAATGATAGAATAAATGCATGTGCCAATGGCTTCCTTTAATAATGATAGAATAAATGCATGTGCCAATGGCTTCCTTTAATAATGATAGTATAAATACATGTGCCAATGGCTTCCTTCAATAATGATAGTATAAATACATGTGCCAATGGCTTCTTTTAATAATGATAGTATAAATACATGTGCCAATGGCTTCCTTCAATAATGATGGTATAAATACATGTGCCAATGGCTTCCTTTAATAATGATAGTATAAATGCATGTGCCAATGGCTTCCTTTAATAATGATAGAATAAATGCATGTGCCAATGGATTCCTTTAATAATGATAGTATAAATACATGTGCCAATGGCTTCCTTCAATAATGATAGTATAAATACATGTGCCAATGGCTTCTTTTAATAATGATAGTATAAATACATGTGCCAATGGCTTCCTTCAATAATGATGGTATAAATACATGTGCCAATGGCTTCCTTCAATAATGATGGTATAAATACATGTGCCAATGGCTTCCTTTAATAATGATAGTATAAATGCATGTGCCAATGGCTTCCTTTAATAATGATAGTATAAATACATGTGCCAATGGCTTCCTTTAATAATGATAGTATAAATACATGTGCCAATGGCTTCCTTCAATAATGATAGTATAAATGCATGTGCCAATGGCTTCCTTCAATAATGATGGTATAAATACATGTGCCAATGGCTTCCTTCAATAATGATAGTATAAATACATGTGCCAATGGCTTCCTTCAATAATGATAGTATAAATGCATGTGCCAATGGCTTCCTTCAATAATGATAGTATAAATACATGTGCCAATGGCTTCCTTTAATAATGATAGAATAAATGCATGTGCCAATGGCTTCCTTCAATAATGATAGTATAAATACATGTGCCAATGGCTTCCTCCAATAATGATAGTATAAATACATGTGCCAATGGCTTCCTTCAATAATGATGGTATAAATACATGTGCCAATGGCTTCCTTCAATAATGATAGTATAAATGCATGTGCCAATGGCTTCCTTCAATAATGATAGTATAAATACATGTGCCAATGGCTTCCTTTAATAATGATAGTATAAATACATGTGCCAATGGCTTCCTTTAATAATGATAGTATAAATGCATGTGCCAATGGCTTCCTTCAATAATGATAGTATAAATACATGTGCCAATGGCTTCCTTCAATAATGATAGTATAAATGCATGTGCCAATGCATAGTATAAATACATGTGCCAATGGCTTCCTTTAATAATGATAGTATAAATGCATGTGCCAATGGCTTCCTCCAATAATGATAGTATAAATGCATGTGCCAATGGCTTCCTTCAATAATGATAGTATAAATACATGTGCCAATGGCTTCCTTTAATAATGATAGTATAAATACATGTGCCAATGGCTTCCTTCAATAATGATAGTATAAACACATGTGCCAATGGCTTCCTTCAATAATGATGGTATAAATACATGTGCCAATGGCTTCCTCCAATAATGATAGTATAAATACATGTTGGTGGTCGAGCTTTTCTGGGGAGGGGGATATTCCACACTTGGTTTAACCATTTGAACCGGGGGGGGGGGGGGTCGTTTTCCCGTCAAGGAACATAATTCATAATTCAATGAAGTAGAATGGGTACTTAGTGCACGGTTGACCAATCAATATTTTCAACATGCAGCCTTGGGGCTTCATGTTGAAAATATTGAATGTGTCACCCCCAAAAGATGAATATGAACTCTTCCAAATGCTGCCATTTGAACCGACATGGAAGATATCACCAGGGTTGAAAGCGGTATATTTATTTATTTATTGGTGTGGTGTTTAAGGTCACATACTTATGCACAATGGCTAATCGTGACCGTGACAGTTTTACGGGTGGAGGAAGCCGGAGTACCCGGAGAGAACCACCGAGCAACGACGAGCAGCTGTCAGTTCTCCAACATCGTAACTCTGAACTCTGCACCGCAGCACAGGCAAGGTTAGATTGGTTGAAGACATGCGCACCATCGACGTGCAGTACGCCTCAGTACACAACGTCATCGTGCCCCCATGTAGGCAATCGGGGTGAAGTGTCTTGCCCAAGGACACAACGCGGTTGCCGCAGGTGGGATTCGAACCGAGGACCTCTCGGCTTGCAGCCTGCACCTCTACCAACTGAGCCACCGTGCCCCCGTTGAAAGCGGTGCCACTGTCCATCTGACATTGGTTTGGTCATTCATCATCATTATCGTTGATCGTTCAGTCAATTAACACTTAACGCTTAACACCTTATACTTTCCAGAAAGTGATTACCATCATATCTGGAAAACGAAACAGCATAACCAATACACTTGACTGAATTTGATCTAGATATAATCTCTAAAAATTTCCAAGATGTCAACTTTTAACAAGAATGAGAGCATGAAGGACAAGAGAAGAGAAGAAAAGAAGGAGGATAGAAGGCAGAGAAGGGGGCGAGAGAGATCAGCTAGGAGAGGGTCCATGGAAGGGGAACTGCCTAATACGGCATTCACCCTATCTACTCCATCCACCCCTGGTTCTCCCCCAAGGGAGGTCCAATTGGTGGCTGAAATTCACGCTATACCCAGTAACAGCAGTAACATTCACGCTATACCAAGTAACAACAGTAATAGCGGCAGTAACAGCACTGTGATAGAGTCCGGTTGCTCAGCAATTCCAGCGACTGCGGCGTCTGACGAGGGCAGAAGCCCAAGATCTTGCGCAGAGGTCGCTCGGGCAGCTGGGAGTACCAACACAAACAAAGTATCTTCCCCTAATAATGACCTGAAGGACCCCCTCAGCACAAAGGACAATTATCTCTTCTGTTAATGGACCATCAAACTAACCCGATGATCGGTGGCGTACGGCTTGCTTGTCTGTCTTACGTAAGTTTTCTTTTCTTTTTTAGTAAAAGCCTACATCAAATGAAATATCTGCGGGTTGAGGGCCTGGCTATTAGCTTCTCACTGGGGTTCCGGGTTATTGTTGCCGCGCTGTGTGCCGCGGGTGACGAGCGGTGGTTCGTGCATTATTGAACAAGACATTGCATGCTAATGAAAAATGCGTCTTCCACTTGCAAGACACTGTTCGTTTCCCGGCGGTGCATGGTGCTGGCGGCGGTCCTCCGGAGTCGTGTCCCCTACTGAAATGAAAAACGTTATCAGCGCTCGCACCCCCCCCCCCCCCCCCCCCCCCCCCCCCCCCCCCCCCGTTGTCCATTAGAATACCCTCGTCTTATATTAGCGTTAGGCTGCGATTTCCAAGTGACTCAGTTCCCTAACTGTTGTCGATCAATGATGATGTGTTTTGCATTCAAGTTGGCCCTTTTCAATTGTCATCCTTCTCCTTCACTGTTCATCACTGTTCCTCTCGATCTACTTTCTTCATTTTTTTCTCGTTTAAAACAATATCGAAACAGACCCACCCGTTCTATCCGTCTAACGGGAATTATGTAATCTTGCAGACTTGGGAGACGGTTTACATAAGCATTCAGCTTTCTTCCGAATCCCCTACTACAACAAGTTAGTTTGACATTTCAGGTGTTAAATGTATTCACTGAAATTTATGTACAAACCATTCAATACGTTTACACTTGTTTGCATGTATACAGTTAACTTATCTTTTTCAATAAATATTGTTTGAACTAAAGGACTTCAACCCAGACAAACCACTGTCACAGCTCTTGGGTTCTAATAGCACTCAGGGAAATCAAATTCAAAATAGCCTTCAAAGCACCAATGGTAAAACACCTAAGAAAAGAAAGCAAAGGCAAAAAGGTAATGACTCTGACTCCGACACTGAGCTGCAGGAGTGCACAAACGAGGAGGGGTTCAACACAATGATCGAAAGAAGGGTCATAAGGTGTAGAAGCCTCATCCCTCGTCCGTGCCCTCCTGGCTCGGTCTCATCAGCAGGCAACATTAGCGTCATGAGAACGGAGAGTCTCACCAACTATCCTAAAACCACTGACAAAATACCCAGCTAGCCAATTCAGACAATCTCACAAAAAGCCTTTACCTACGCCACTAATGGAACTAAACTTTTCAGAGGCTGTCAAAAAGACAGCAAACCGCCCGCTAACTAAGCTCAGCAAACAAGAGAAAGTGACTCCCTCCCCTCCCGTTAAAAAGACAATCCCCTTCACGATTGTCGTAACCAGGGTTCACCCGGAACCCCCCCAGGAATGCCATAAATGTCTGAGAAATGGAGACTAGGCTATGTACAGCCACCCCACCCAACCCCACCCCACCCCCACAAAATGCTTGAAAACAGAAAAATGGGCAGAAAGATCTCGTCTTCCTTCTTTCCATGATTGACCTATTGGGTGCCCAGTCCCCGGACTATGTGGGGTTTTCCGATGCACTGGACCCTTCTTCCTTCTCTACGACAAGACGTCGTACATGCCTTAATGCCGTCCTACAAAACCAAATATACCGAAAGTTTCGAAAAAAGAAATAAAGTCCAATAATACTGGCCTATTTGACTGATACTCCGAACTGGCAGTTAGCTGACAATAATTCTGGAACCTGAGAAGACTCCTGTTTGTAGGACAAGGAACCATCTAAACTTCACGAGATTCTGTTCAATCACGTATATAATTATTAACCCAAGTAGTAAGAGTATAACAATGTAATAAAGCATATTACTCTATGAAGCCATCCCAATTGTCAGCCCAGGGCGCCGGAGCCACCCCCCCAAGATCGGGGCAAAAAAGATGAGGAGATTTTACGACTACTTCTTTAGTATTCCAACCGCTTCGGAAGCGGTTGGAATACTAAAGAAGTAGCCCCAAAATGCGTATGAGAGAGGTAATTTTTCAAAACAATTCTGGGGGCAAGGCCGGATTTAAGAATGGGAAGGCTGGACGGACGCATGTGGGGCCCCCACACAAATCAGTTGGCAATTTGGCAGAGAATTGTGTCATATTATGTTCCTCGAAAGACGAACTGCATACGCTGTCAATTGTTTTTTTTTTCTCCCCAACATAATCGAGGGGAACAATTCGAAAAAAACCCAATGGAATTGAGGTTAGCTCCAAATTGTTTAATTTACCAAATTTTACCAAACAAAAAATATATCATTTTCCTGTTGAAATGATCCAGGATTTTGGAATTCAGAGTGCCTTCAGAAGTTCAGAGGCCACCTGAGAGCCTCCAGAAAACAAAATTTTCCTGGGGGAGAAACTACCAGACACCCCTCGAAACGCTCGGGATCTGGGTGTTATGGTATGGGCAATGTTTGGCGTTCCGGCGCTCCCACAGCCAAATGACCAGAGAAATCTCCGACAGAAGGGCTAAAATCTCCGACAAAAATGGGGTGGGGGGAGATACACTTTTCGACAGTAGTTCCGCCCTGTGTGAAAAATTCTGAAAATAAGCCAAAGGAAAATGCAATTATTGTCATGACCTTAAAATAAAGGCATTTCGGCTCAAAACGTTTCCAAAATAGTCACTTTTCAAACATGTTCGTGTTAATGAATGCAAAACTGATCAATCCACTATGAAAATCCCGACTTTTTAGGGTGATCCGAGTCACGCACGGCAGATCTGCGGGATCTCCACTGGAGTGCTCTCCCCGACGAACTGGCCAAATTTCCCGACAGATGGTGGGGATGAGGGGAGGGTGCTGACATCACCCTGTACCCCCCCCCCCCCCCCCCATTGGCACCACCCCTGCAGATGACATTCACAATTTATACATGTCGTACAGAAACTTTAATGGGTGTGTAGTAAAAAAACATCTGTAAATGAACAGGAATAATATAATAGGAATGTGCGCGGGCATGACATGTTACGCAAATGCATGGAGCCATAGGCGTATTGGCCAGGGGAGTTG
Source organism: Pictodentalium vernedei (assembly GCA_031216915.1). NCBI lineage: Eukaryota > Metazoa > Mollusca > Scaphopoda > Dentaliida > Dentaliidae > Pictodentalium > Pictodentalium vernedei. The sequence continues at coordinate 864,951,668 of CM062296.1, read as the reverse complement.
GAAGCCCCCCCCCCCCCCCCCTTTTCCCGAGACGGGGGAAATATTTGTTTGTTTTCTTTCGGACAATTTTCATATTTTTTTCGGGCAAAAGTTTGACTGAGGAACCTACCTGTGCAGTCTTATCTTCAATAAGGGATTCTGTTCCATTAGTCCAAACTTGGACGCAAAGTCCGAAATATTTGATCATATTTCGCACTTTTCGTCCATGTTTTTACTGCTCCCTCAGCAGATTGAAAACGCCTCTGATGGGTATAGACACACAGGCGTAACATAGTTTATTTCAGCTAATTTCAGACCACAAACTGGCCACCAACCCCTGTCTATGGAAGGGGAACATGAAAACCACCTGCTAACCTACACCCACCCAAGGCAGGGACCGATTAGGACTATTTAAAATACACTCCAGCCTCGGAGCCTATTTTTTCAATTCATGCGCCAGATTTCAATTTACGGAGTCACACTGCTGTTTGTAACACACACTGCAAGTATGTAATAGCTCTCATCATTTTCATTTAGTACACTATAGCAAACATTAATCTTCACTGCGGTTTCTGATCAAGTCTTGGCTGCCTATTTAGGCAGCCAAGACTTGATCAGAAACAACAGTGAAGATTAATGCTTGGTAATTAAGACTTGAACTATTAACTTAAGCACTCTACAACAATGATAAATGATAATCAAATATATAATGTATGTAAGAGTGTCTCTCTCGATTATCCATCGAAAGAATATCAAAATATGATCTGAGAAGTTACGCGCCAACTGAGAAGCCTATTTCTGAGATTTAAGAGCCAGGTCCTGATGTTTCAGAACCAAATACGCACTGGCGCATGCCCAGGTCGGTCCCTGCCAAGGGCCACCTGCCTCAATAATGCTTGCAGCATGTTTTCGGGAAACATCTTCCACCCCCTCCACAAAAATTTGGCCCGTACTCCTGTGCATACAGCCATGGATGATGTGAATTGGAGAAAAAAAAATCATGTGAATTAGAAAAAACTGTGAGCTGACTTCACATTTGAATTGGAAAAGGTAAAAAATCAGGTCGATCAACACGTCGTGATGGCATTGTGATCGATTCATAGTTGACAATTCGCAAACCTGTGAACACCGCCCTTCTCAAGAGACGAAATTGTTTACAATTCATAGTATATCATTAAAACACGAGAGTGGACCCACGTAAAATAGTTTTATAGCATGTAAGCTTACATATTACAGGATAAACGAATATTTATAAAGCGGTACGAATTGTCAGCCAACTTCGCATCACAGGCTTGTATTCCGGAATGAAAATAGAACTGGAATTTCCCAGCGCCGATCACATGATGTAGGTACAAACAACTCAAGTTGAATGAGCCGCCATTTACAAGTTTATGTTCTCCGTTCCGCTGTGAATCGTGTAAAGTGCCAACAAAGCGTTGCTCGTGGGGAAAGTGTAATAGTGACAGCCGCTACAAAGCGAAGCCACATATGACAGAGCTAACATTTATACCATTTCCGAAGCCATTCAGTGCAGAAGAACGGTGTAAACTTTGGATCAGGCTGTGTGGCAGACCACACGAAGATAGCCTCTTGGTTGGACGGTTGGAAGCGGTTGGCTGCGGTAGCTGACCCCACTGGTAATAGTGTTTGGTGTGCTACCCTTTGGTGGTATTTATATGAATCTTGTGTGTCAAATGGCCGAGAAAATCAAAACTCGTTTTTAAGCCTCTTGGTTGGACGGTTGGAAGTGGTTGTAAGTGGTTGGCAGGGGTGGCTGACCCCTCTGGTAATAGTGTTTGCGGTGTGCCACCCTACAGTGGTATTTATTTGAATATTTTGCGTCAAACGGCCGACAAAGTCAAACCCCTGTTTTTAAGCATCTTGGTTGGACGGTTGGAAGTCATTGGCCGAGGTGGATGACCCCTCTGGTAATAGTGCTTGTGGTGTGCCACCCTACGGTGGTATTTATTTGAATCTTTTGCGTCAAACAGCCGAGAAAGTCAAACCCGTTTTTAAGCCTCTTGGTTGGACGGTTGGAAGTCGTTGGCCGAGGTGGATGACCCCTCTGGTAATGGTGCTTTGTGGTGTGCCACCCGATGGTGGTATTTATTTGAGTCTATTGCATCAAATGGCCGAGAAAATCAAAACCCCTGTTTTACGTCTCTTGGTTGGACGGTTGGCGATGGTTGGCCAGGGTGGTTGATCCCTCTGGTAATAGTGTTTGTGGTGTGCCACTCTATGGTGTATTTATTTGAATCTCTTGCATCAAACAGCCGAGAAAATCAAAACCCCTGTTTTTAAGCCACTTGGTTGGATGGTTGACCGGGGTGGTTGACCCCTCTGGTACTAGTGTTTGTGGTGTGCCACTCTATGGTGTATTTATTTGAATCTCTTGCATCAAACAGCCGAGAAAATCAAAACCCCTGTTTTTAAGCCACTTGGTTGGACCGTTGGCAGTGGTTGGCCAGGGTGGTTGACCACTCTGGTAGTAGGGTTTGTGGTGTGCCGCCCTATGGTGGTATTTATTTGCATCTACTGCGTCAAACGAATGAGAAAATCAAAACCCCTGTTTTTAAGCCTCTTGGTTGGACGGTTGAAAGTGGTTGGCTGGGGTGGCTGACCTCTCTGGTAATAGTGTTTGTGGTGTGCCACCCTATGGTGGTATTTATTTGAATCTATTGCATCAAACAGCCGAGAAAATCAAAACCAGTTTTTAAGCCTCTTGGTTGGACGGTTGGGCGGGGTGGCTGACCCCTCTGGAAATAGTGTTTGTGGTGTGCCACCCAACGGTGGTATTTATTTGAGTCTATTGCGTCAAACGGCCGAGAAAATCAAAACCCCTGTTTTGGAGTCTCTTGGTTGGACAATTGGAAGTGGTTGGCCGGGGTGGCTGACCCCTCCGGTAATAGTGTTTGTGGTGTGCCACCCTATGGTGGTATTTATTTGAATCTTTTGCGTCAAATGGCCGAGGATGGCAAAACCCCTGTTTTTAAGCCTCTTGGTTGGACAATTGGAAGTAGTTGGCCGACCCCCCCCCCTGGTAATAGTGTTTGTGGTGTGCCACCCTACAGTGGTATTTATTTGAATCTATTGCGTCAAACGGCCGAGAAAATCAAAACCCCTGTTTTGGAGTCTCTTGCTTGAACGGTTGAAAGCGGTTGGCTGGGGTGGCTGACCTCTCTGGTGATAGTGTTTGTGGTGTGCCACCCTACAGTGGTATTTATTTGAATCTATTGCGTCAAACAGCCGAGAAAATCAAACCCCGTTTTAAAGTCTCTTGGTTGGACGGTTGGAAGTGGTTGACCGGGGTGGCTGACCCCTCAGGTAATAGTGTTTGTGGTATGCCACCCTATGGTGGTATTTATTTGAATTGCTTGCGTCAAACGGCCGTGGAAGTCAAAACCCATTTATAAGCCTCTTGGTTGGACGGTTGGAAGAGGTTGGCCGGGGTGGCTGACCCCTCTGGTAATAGTGTTTGTGGGGTGCCACCATACGGCGGTATTTATTTGAATCTATTGCATCAAATGGCTGAGAAAATCAAAACCCGTTTTTAAGCCTCTTGGTTCGACAGTTGGAAGTGGTTGGCCGGGGTGGCTGACCCCTCTGGTAATAGTGTTTGTGGTGTGCCACCCTACGGTGGTATTTATTTGAATCTACTGCGTCAAACGGCCGAGAAAATCAAAACCCCTGTTTTTAAGTCTCTTGGTTAGACGGCTGGAAGTGGTTGGCCAGGGTGGCTGACCCCTCTGGTAATAGTGTTTGTAGTGTGGCACCCTACGGTGGTATTTATTTGAATATTTTGCATCAAACGGCCGAGAAAATCAAAACCCTTGTGTTTAGCCCCTTGGTTGGACAATTGGGCGGGGTGGCTGGCCCCTCTGGTAATAGTGTTTGTGGTGTGCCACCCTACGGTGGTATTTATTTGAATCTCTTGCATCAAATGGCCAAGGAAGTCAAAACCCGTTTATAGGCCTCTTGGTTGGATGGTTGGAAGTGGTTGGCTGACCCCTCTGGTAATAGTGTTTGTGGTATGCCACCCTACGGCGGTATTTATTTGAATCTATTGCATGAAATTGCTGAGAAAATCAAAAACCCTGTGTTAAGCGTCTTGGTTGGCTGGGTGGCTGACCTCTCTGGTAATAGTGTTTGTGGTGTGCCACCCTACGGCGGTATTTATTTGAATCTATTGCATCAAATGGCTGAGAAAATCAAAAGCCCTGTGTTAAGCATCTTGGTTGGATGGTTGAAAGTAGTTGGCCGGAGTGGCTGACGCCTCTGGAAAAGTGTTTGTGATGTGCCACCCCACGGTGGTATTTATTTGAATCTATTGCATCAAACGGCCAAGAAAATCAAAACCCGTTTTTAAGCGTCTTGGTTGGACAGTTGGAAGTGGTTGGCTGGGGTGGCTGACCCCTCTGGTAATAGTGTTTGTGGTGTACCACCCTACAGCAGTATTTATTTGAATCTATTGCATGAAATGGCTGAGAAAATCAAAAACCCTGTGTTAAGCGTCTTGGTTGGCTGGGTGGCTGACCTCTCTGGTAATAGTGTTTGTGGTGTGCCACCCTACGGCGGTATTTATTTGAATCTATTGCATCAAATGGCTGAGAAAATCAAAAGCCCTGTGTTAAGCATCTTGGTTGGATGGTTGAAAGTGGTTGGCCGGGGTGGCTGACGCCTCTGGAATAGTGTTTGTGATGTGCCACCCTACGGTGGTATTTATTTGAATCTATTGCATCAAACGGCCAAGAAAATCAAAACCCGTTTTTAAGCGTCTTGGTTGGACAGTTGGAAGTGGTTGGACAGTTGGAAGTGGTTGGCTGGGGTGGCTGACCCCTCTGGTAATAGTGTTTGTGGTGTACCACCCTACAGCAGTATTTATTTGAATCTATTGCATGAAATGGCTGAGAAAATCAAAAGTCCTGTGTTAAGCGTCTTGGTTGGCTGGGGTGGCTGACCTCTCTGGTAATAGTGTTTGTGGTGTGCCACCCTACAGTGGTATTTATTTGAATCTTTTGCGTCAAACGGCCGAAAAATTCAAAACCCCTGTCTTTAAGCCTCTTGGTTGGACAGTTGGAAGTGGTTGGCCGGGTGGCTGACCCCTCTGGTAATAGTGTTTGTGGTGTGCCACCCTACGGTGGCATTTATTTGAGTCTATTGCTTCAGACAGCCGAGAAAATCAAAACCCCTGTTTTTAAGCCTCTTAGTTGGACGGTTGAAAGTGGTTGGCCATGGTGGCTGACCCCCCCCCCCCCCCCCCCCCCTCCTCTGGTAATAATGTTTGTGGTGTGCCACCCTATGGTGGTATTTATTTGAATCTATTGCATCAAACGGCCAAGGAAGTCAAAACCCGTTTTTAAGCCACTTGGTTGGATGGTTGACCGGGGTGGTTGACCCCTCTGGTACTAGTGTTTGTGGTGTGCCACTCTATGGTGTATTTATTTGAATCTCTTGCATCAAACAGCCGAGAAAATCAAAACCTCTGTTTTTAAGCCTCTTGGTTGGATGGTTGGAAGTGGCTGGCCGGGGTGGCTGACTCCTCTGGTAATAGTGCTTGTGATGTGCCACCATTTGGTGGGATTTGTTTAATGCCTCTCGGCAGTTTACTGAATATCAAATAAGGAATGAGGAGCTGGAGTCACCTTTTGTGGTTTCCATATGTAGCCCAAATATTAACCGAGGCACTCGAATTGAACAAACTGGAATCTGAGCCCCCTAGAGATGTTGTATACCAAATATGAAAGCATTCCGACTGGTGGATCTGAAGAAGATTTTTAAAGAAATTTCCTCATATCGCACTAAGTAAAAATTTGGGCTTGGGATCTGATTTGAACAAACTTGAATCTGACGCGCGTCAAGATGTTGCATACCAAATATGAAAGCATTGTGATTGGTGGATCTGAAGATTTTTTAAAATTATCCCCCATATTGAACGTAGGAATCCCAAATATTAACCTAGGGACTTGGTTTGAAGAATCTTGAATCTGACCCTCATAGCATTGATGAATATCAAACGTTAATTTATTCTAACTGGTGGTTCTGAAGATTTTTAAAGAATATTCCCCATATTACCCTATGTACAAAATTTGGGCTCCTGTATTGAGCCCAGATATGAACCAATGGGCATTATTTTAACAAACTTGTATGTGACCCCTCTATGAATGCTGTATACCGAATATCAAAAGATTCTGATGATTGGTTCTGGAGAAGACTTTTTAATTTTTGCAAATATGCTGATTCCGCATTTTTTCGATGCCTGTTACAGAACACCCTCACATAACTGATGGCAATTTTTTTACCATTCAATTCTATTGGACCTAAGGATACTTTATACCAAATAACAACTCTCTGTTCCGTGAGGTTTGGGAAATATGGGCGTTTGAAAATATTTCTATTTTTAGCTTCCAGGGTTCCCATTTTTTTGCATGGGTCATGTACTTATGACCCATAATACCACATACCAAATTTGGTTCATACAAGACCATTGGTTCAGAAACTAGAATCTGAATGTCAAAAAGGCAAGGTTACTGTTTACTATAAATAGACTTTTGGTTTCCATGCAATAACTTTTTAGTTTCCTTTAGCGTATTAAGCTGTAACTTGAACTAACTTCAGAGAGTGATTACCTATGAGGCGTCGATCATTGGTATTATGTTAGGTGCCAATACATCAAAGGTCAAGGCCATTGTTAGTACCAATAAAGGTTTAGTATTGTACAATAACATGGATTTCCTTATATGCACAAAGCTTTAAATTTTACCTCTCTGATCAACTCGCCACCCACCATATGAGTTAATGAGGCAAAAATTTAAATTTTGCTCCAAAAAGTTCTTTGAAGGATATATAGTGAAGTGCACAAAAAAGGTCTTTACCCCCTCATAGGGTTTACTTTTTTTTCCCACATAAAATCACTTTAAATTCTTCAAAATGCATATGACCGCAAACATTTTTTTCTCTCCTAATTCAGCCTCTGGGGCTGGGGAGTGGTGGTGGTGGTGGTAGTGATATGGGCCATTCTTTCACATAAATCTTTCAAAACACATTTTGGAGCAAAATAAAATGTTTGCATATTTGACCCGGGGGGGGGGGGGCGGGGTGTCATAGTGTTAAAATTGTTTCCACATAATATGAAGAGGCTTTCTTTGGTGGTCACGAAGATTTTTTCAAAGAATATTCATCATAAGGCACCATGTTAAAATTCAGGCTCCAATAAGGATCCCAAATATACACCCAGCGACTTGATTTGGACACACTTGAATCTGACCCGTCCCCCTTCCCCTCCTAGAGATGTTGTATACCAAACATGAAAGGATTCTGCCTGATGGATCTGAAAAAGAAGGCTTTTAAGGAATATTCAGCATAAAGCACTGAGCGGGCCAAAATATCAACCCAGTGCCCCTGTTTGAACAAAACTGAATCTGACCCCGGAGATTTATACCAAATATGAAAGGATTCTGACTGGTGGATCTGAAGAAGATTTGTAAAGAATATTCCTCATAAAGCACTAAGATAAACTTTGGGCTCCAATAGAAAGCCCGAATATTAACCCGAAGATCGGTTTGAACAAATTTGAATCAGACACTGCTAGATTCTGACTGGTGGATCTGAAGAAGAATATTCCTCATAATGCACAAAGTTAAAATTTGGACTCCAGTAGATAGCGCAATTATTAACACAGAGACTCGATTTGAACAAACTTGAATCTAATCCTCCTAGAAATTTTGTATACCAAACATGAAAGGATTCTGACTGGTGGATCTGATGAAGAAGATTTTTAAAGAAATGTCCTTATATTTCACTAAGGTAAAACTTGAGCTTCTGCAGGGAGCCCGATTATTAACCCTGGGACTCGATTTGAACAAACCTGAATCTAACCCCCAAGAGATGTTGTATAACAAATATGAAAAGATTCTGACTGGTGGGTCAGAAGAAAAAGATTTTTTTTAATTGTTGTAAAAATGTATGGGTGTTAAGGGTGCTATCAATTATGTATCTTCTGGTGCCCCCCTGTGGGCGTGGCAATTTTATTTTAACAAACATAAACTGAAATATGATGAGGAATATGCACACCAAATTTGGTTCCATTTGGTCCAAGAGTTTGTGAGAAGTCGATAATGTAAAAATTACGCCGGACGGACGGAAAGTTATTAGTAAAGCTCCCATCGAGCTTTGCTCAGGTTAGATAAAAAACAAGAGGCCCCAAGGGGCCTGAGGGCGCTCACCTGACATGGTAGCCTAAATTTATATCAACCCAGAGAATTGATTTCAACAAGTTGCATCTGCTCCTCCTAAGAAAAGCTTATACCAAATATCCAAAGATTCTGACCAGTGGATCTAAAAAAAAAGATTTTTAAAGAATATTCCTCATATCGAACTAAGTTATAATTCAGGCTCCCACAGGGAGCCCATATATGAACCCAGGGACTTGGCTTTAACAAACTTGAATCTCACCCCGCTAAGGATGCTGCACACCAAATATCAAAACATTCCGACTGCTGGATCTGAAGAAGAAGATTTTTAAAGAAAAGTCCTCATTTTGAACTATGTTACAATTCGAGCTCCCACAGTGAGTCCTAATATGGACCTAGGGACATGGCTGAAGAAGAAGATTTTTAAAGAAAAGTCCTCATTTTGAACTAAGTTACAATTCGAGCTCCCACAGTGAGTCCAAATATGGACCTAGGGACATGGCTTGAACAAACTTGAATCTCACCCCCTAAGGATGCTGCATACCAAATATCAAAACATTCCGACTGCTGGATCTGAAGAAGATTTTTAAAGAAAATTCCTCATTTTGAACTAAGTTATAATTCGGGCTACCACAGTGAGCCCAAATATGAACCCAGGGACTTGGCTTGAACAAACTTGAATCTCATCCCCCTAAGCATGGTGCATACCCAATATCAGAAAATTCTGCCTGCTGGATCTTGAGAAGAAGATTTTCAAAGAAATTTGCCTGAAATGCACTAAGTTCAAATTTGGGCTCCTATACTGAGCCCAAATATAAACCCAGGGGCCGATTTGAACAAACTTGAATCAGATCCACCCCACAATGTTGCATACCAAATATCAAAAGATTCTGCCTGCTGGATCTGGAGAAGAAGATTTTTTAAGAAATATGCCTGAAATGCACTAAGTTAAAATTTGGGCTCCTATACGGAGCCCAAATATAAACCCAGGGGGCCGATTTGAACAAACTTGAATCAGATCCACCCCACAATGTTGCTTACCAAATATGAAAAGATTCTGAAGCTGGATCTGGAGAAGATTTTTTTAAGAAATTTGCCTGAAATGCACTAAGTTCGAATTCGAGCTTCTATAGTGAGCCCAAATATGAAACTAGGAAGCCGATTTGAACAAACTTGAATCAGATCCACCCCACAATGTTGCATACCAAATATCAAAAGATTCTGCCTGCTGGATCTGGAGAAGAAGATTATTTAATAAATTTGCCCGAAATGCACTAAGTGCGAATTCGGGCTTCTATATTAAGCCCAAATATGAATCCAGGGGGCCGATTTGAACAAACTTGAATCAGATCCACCCCGCAATGTTGCATACCAAATATCAAAAGATTCTGCCTGCTGGATCTGGAGAAGAAGATTTTTTAAGAAATTTGCCTAAATGCACTAAGTTCGAAATCGGGCTCCTATACTGAGCCCAAATATAAACCCAGGGGGCCGATTTGAACAAACTTGAATCAGATCCACCTTACAATGTTGCATACCAAATATCAAAAGATTCTGCCCGCTGGATCTGGAGAAGATTTTTTAAGAAATTTGCCTGAAATGCACTAAGTTCGAAATCGGGCTCCTATACTGAGCCCAAATATTAACCCAGGGAGCCGATTTGAACAAACTTGAATCAGATCCACCCCACAATGTTGCTTACCAAATATGAAAAGATTCTGCCTGCTGGATCTGGAAAAGAAGATTTTTTAAGAAATTTGCCTGAAATGCACTAAGTTCGAATTCGGGCTTCTATAGTAAGCCCAAATATGAATCCAGGGGGCCGATTTGAACAAACTTGAATCAGATCTACCCCGCAACGTTGCATACCAAATATCAAAAGATTCTGCCTGCTGGATCTGGAGAAAAAGATTTTTGAAGAAATTTGCCTGAAATGCACTAAGTTCGAATTCAAGCTCCTATAGTGAGCCCAAATATGAACCTAGGGAGCCGATTTGAACAAACTTGAATCAGATCCACCCTACAATGTTGCATGCCAAATATCAAAAGATTCTGCCTGCTGGATCTGGAGAAGAAGATTTTCAAAGAAATTTGCCTGAAATGCAGTAAGTTCAAATTCGGGCTCCTATACTGAGCCCAAATATAAACCCAGGGGGCCGATTTGAACAAACTTGAATCAGATCCACCCCACAATGTTGCATACCAAATATCAAAAGATTCTGCCTGCTGGATCTGGAGAAGAAGATTTTATAAGAAATTTGCCTAAATGCACTAAGTTCGAAATCGAGCTCCTATAGTGAGCCCAAATATGAACCCAGGGGGCCGATTTGAACAAACTTGAATCAGATCCACCCTACAATGTTGCATACCAAATATCAAAAGATTCTGCCTGCTGGATCTGGAGAAGAAGATTTTTTAACAAATTTGCCTGAAATGCACTAAGTTCGAAATCGGGCTCCTATACTGAGCCCAAATATTAACCCAGGGAGCCGATTTGAACAAACTTGAATCAGATCCACCCCACAATGTTGCTTACCAAATATGAAAAGATTCTGCCTGCTGGATCTGGAGAAGAAGATTTTTTAAGAAATTTGCCTGAAATGCACTAAGTTCGAATTCGGGCTTCTATAGTAAGCCCAAATATGAATCCAGGGGGCCGATTTGAACAAACTTGAATCAGATCTACCCCGCAACGTTGCATACCAAATATCAAAAGATTCTGCCTGCTGGATCTGGAGAAAAAGATTTTTGAAGAAATTTGCCTGAAATGCACTAAGTTCGAATTCAAGCTCCTATAGTGAGCCCAAATATGAACCTAGGGAGCCGATTTGAACAAACTTGAATCAGATCCACCCTACAATGTTGCATGCCAAATATCAAAAGATTCTGCCTGCTGGATCTGGAGAAGAAGATTTTCAAAGAAATTTGCCTGAAATGCAGTAAGTTCAAATTCGGGCTCCTATACTGAGCCCAAATATAAACCCAGGGGGCCGATTTGAACAAACTTGAATCAGATCCACCCCACAATGTTGCATACCAAATATCAAAAGATTCTGCCTGCTGGATCTGGAGAAGAAGATTTTATAAGAAATTTGCCTAAATGCACTAAGTTCGAAATCGAGCTCCTATAGTGAGCCCAAATATGAACCCAGGGGGCCGATTTGAACAAACTTGAATCAGATCCACCCTACAATGTTGCATACCAAATATCAAAAGATTCTGCCTGCTGGATCTGGAGAAGAAGATTTTTTAACAAATTTGCCTGAAATGCACTAAGTTCGAAATCGGGCTCCTATACTGAGCCCAAATATTAACCCAGGGAGCCGATTTGAACAAACTTGAATCAGATCCACCCCACAATGTTGCTTACCAAATATGAAAAGATTCTGCCTGCTGGATCTGGAGAAGAAGATTTTTTAAGAAATTTGCCTGAAATGCACTAAGTTCGAATTCGGGCTTCTATAGTAAGCCCAAATATGAATCCAGGGGGCCGATTTGAACAAACTTGAATCAGATCTACCCCGCAACGTTGCATACCAAATATCAAAAGATTCTGCCTGCTGGATCTGGAGAAGAAGATTTTTGAAGAAATTTGCCTGAAATGCACTAAGTTCGAATTCAAGCTCCTATAGTGAGCCCAAATATGAATCTAGGGAGCCGATTTGAACAAACTTGAATCAGATCCACCCTACAATGTTGCATGCCAAATATCAAAAGATTCTGCCTGCTGGATCTGGAGAAGATTTTCAAAGAAATTTGCCTGAAATGCAGTAAGTTCAAATTTGGGCTCCTATACTGAGCCCAAATATAAACCCAGGGGCCCGATTTGAACAAACTTGAATCAGATCCACCCCACAATGTTGCATACCAAATATCAAAAGATTCTGCCTGCTCGATCTGGAGAAGATTTTTTTAAGAAATTTGCCTGAAATGCACTAAGTTCGAAATCGGGCTCCTATACTGAGCCCAAATATGAACCCAGGGGGGCGATTTGAACAAACTTGAATCAGATCCACCCTACAATGTTGCATACCAAATATCAAAAGATTCTGCCTGCTGGATCTGGAGAAGATTTTTTAATGTTTTTCCCATTGCCTACAGTGTTAAAAAGTGCCGACTCAGCACTTTTTCAAAGTCCCGAAACTGTACCCTATGATAAAACCGATGGCAATTTTTTTTACCAATCCTTTCTGTTGGTCCTAAGGAAGCTGCACACCAAATAAAAATTCTCAATGCCGTGCAGTTTTGGAGATATGGGTGTTTTAAATTTTTTCTATTTTTAGCTCCTGCGGTTCACACGGGGCTGCGGGAAATTTTTTTTTTTTGCATAAATCAAGTACTCATGACCCAATAAGCCCTCACATAAAATTTGGTTCAAATCAGCCTCTCGGTTTGGAAAATAGATATTTTGGGCGGGGCAAAAAATTTTGCCCCTCCCATAACGACGCCAAGTATAGCCCCACAAACTTCTCTTGAACAAATCTGAATCTACACCTCAAAGGGAAGCTGCACACCATATATCAAGCCTCTGCTACTGCTGGTTCATGAGAAGATTTACAAAGATTTTGGTGCCCCTTGGGGGCGTGGCACCACCCAGGAGGAGGGGCAACTTCATTTGAACAAATCTGAATTGACATTAGGTAATAAACATTTAGCCAACATTTGAATAAAATTGGGCTAGTGGTTTAGGAGGAGAAGTCGATAATGTAAAGTTAACGCCGGACGGACGACGACGGACGCCGGACAGAAAGTGATTAGTAAAGCTCCCCTTGAGCTTCGCTCAGGTGAGCTAAAAAAGAAACAACTCGCTTTGATCTATTCATAAAAAGCATTTTTTTTATTTTGCTGCACAACATGAGAACAAACAAATTGCAAGGGAAGTATATTTTCTTCACGCTCACACTGAACACCTCCTGACATCAACTGTTGTTCTTTCAAAATATACAATCTTGTGATAAAAACTCATTTAAACTGGGATGGCATTTTCTAACAGAAGTTGGAGTTCCATCTATTCTTGTGTTGTTCCAAGTACAAGCTCTCTTGAACTGGGAATTACCCGTGCATACCTTATTCATTTCTCTTCTTACCATGGGCTAGTTTGGATGGGTACCTGTAATATCAGTGCTGTGGTTCTGTTACTCGTGTCTGGAGGTTATGATTTTTGATAACGACAACTATTCTGTAGTTCTGACTTTATGAACTATTTGATTGACTCTCAATTCGTCGGGAGGAAGAAAGAAAAACAACAAATAAGAATTTCTACTTCTTTATTCTTTCTTTATTTCTTATTTATTCACCAGTGTATAGAAATAGCAAATTACCCAAAATGACATACAACACCACCCAAATCGAAACTAAGCTGTCTCGATTGAGACAATTTGAGAATTTTGGGACACTCAGAAGCCATTGCAAAACAACGATTAATTAGTTTTTCTCAATCGTATTTTTCAGTACTCATAAAGTCATCGACCCAAGATTGTGTGTGGCAGATTTTGTTTTTTATTTATGTGAGGCAAAAAATGTTGAAGGATCAAGTTTTTCCAGATGTGGCAACCCCTGAGAAACGATGTATTTTTGTTATATGGCCTTAAAAGGTATGCTGTTAATATGGCTTGTTTGGTGGAACTGGGAATATTCCCAGTAAACATCGCGGACCTAAAGGATTGTGTAAATTTTTGGCACCATATTATTTCAACCCCACATTTATCACTTGTTAAAAGCGGCTGAATAGAAAATAGGGCAACTGAAGGTGGCTTTAGCAAACAAAGTGGAACTATTTCTTAATAGACAAGGATTTATGCATGTATGGACCACCCAGTCAACAGCTAGTATGAATAGTTCGGCATTTTCGGTGAAGAAGCTTGAAGATAATTTTATAAGTTATTGGAAATTCAAACTAAATGATGATAACAATAAAATTAATGGTAATAAACTAAGATTTTAAAAGAAAAATAGGAATATTTATGAAATAGAAAATTATTTGCTCACAGATGACCATCATGTTGATAGAAACTCAAAAGAATATTTACCTAGATTAGGATAAGTGATCATAACTTCAGGTGGAATCAGGTAGACATAATATTTATTATTTATTTATTAGGGTTTAACAACACTTCAACAGCCAGGGTCATATTGATGACAGTTTTACGGGTTGGGGAACCTGGGGTACCCAGAGAGAACCACCCAGCAACTGCAAGCTCCCCAACATCGTAACTCCGCACTACAGGACAGGCAGGGTTAGATCACTGACATCAATAAGATATGTATGACTCGGGTCTAACACATGTACAACGCCAAAAATATATTGTGATCTGAGGGAGGTAAATAGATTTAGTAGAATGAAATGGGTTCAATTTCCATGTTAAATATTTATTCAAGCAGAATAATTATGCTGTATATAATTCTCAAAAGTGGTTATAAGCGCTATACCTAAGTGACTTTGCCTTCTTGTTTTCGTGATGAATCCTAATTTTGGATTTAACAGTAAATATTGATTTAAGTTGAATTAATAACAAGAAGAATGTTACTAAGGTAACCCACGTTCGCAACCCCCCCCCCCCCCTTGTGACCTTCACCTTGCAGATGCGGCGAAAACTATTATATGCGACACACCTTCTGACTGTCCTTAACATCTGTAAAAAGTTTAACAATGGTACTATGATTCGTTTCTGAGTTATGCCTGAGACACGAATATTGACCAATTTTTAGTGTGACCTTGAAATGTGACCTTGACCTTGAAGGTACGAACCCGGCTATGGTGTGTGACACATCCTCCCATCGTCCTTGATAATTGTGTGAAGTTTGATGACCGTGGCCTTAACAGTTTTCGAGTTATAACTCGAAAACTGTTAAAGCCACAGTCATCAAACTTCACACACACACGCACACTTCAATCACGATATGCCACCCGACTTAAGTCGGGGGACATAAAAAGCACCTACGAAATGATCATAATCGACCTCCTTTGCACAAATGTGATTGTTTTTCTGTTTCCGTTAAGGCAGCATCTCTGGGTTGTGGAAAACATGTACGATATCCAAGTGCTGTTGACACTTCACCCGTGTTCAAATCTCGATAAGTAAAGGATAAAAAATAGATTGGATTAAGGAGTCGTCCAACGTAACATTGGGCATTTTTTGGTAAATTTTCACAATGCCCTAAATACGAATTAAAGCGATGAATAACAACATATAGGGCACGTCGATTTACCCATTAACACCTAACAGCACTCAATACTACTACTATCATATTCACCCTCTCCTACACACACATACTGATATGTCGATGACAAACTCTTCAATTTTTTTACGAGATTTGGAGTGTCTTTGCTGCACAATAATGTAACACGTGCAGACTTGGGCTGGTATAATTTATTTATTTATTTAAATGGGGGTCGATGTGTCAGAACGGATTAGAACGGCAAAGGTACACATTTTCACGTCTAAACAACCTTCAAGTTTTTTATTTTATTCTATAAACTGGGTAACATTGGGGTTAATTTAATTCTTTAAAATCTCCCTCGAAGAAATTGCTTCTCCATAAAATTGGGAATAACAAAATAACTCTTTCTTTAGACGAGAACACCAGTCGGGTGAGGTTTCTCTCCGAGGCATTTTGTTGAAGAGGATTCTGTCCGTGTGTAAGGGAAGGGGTCGGGTTCATAGAAAAATTTGTTCCGGCCCTGTTATCAGATATATTGGGTGTTATTGTGTTGTATTGGGTGTTATTAGGTATATCGACGTGCCAAATATTAACCCAGGCTCTCTATTTGAACTTCCCTAGAGATGTTGTGTACCAAATATGAAAGCATTCTGACTGTTGGATCTGAAGAAGAGAAATTTCTTCATACTGCACTAAGTTAAAATTTGGTCTACCATAGCAAGCCCAAATATTAACCTATGGATCCGATTTGAACAAACTTAAATCCGAATCCCCCCCCCCCCCCCCCACCCCACCTTCTAGAGATGTTGTATACCAAATATGAAAGCATTTTGACTACATGTGACTAGTGGATCTGAAGAATTTTTTTTAAGAAATTCCCTCATATTGTACTAAGTTAAATTTCAGGTTCCCGTATGGAGACCAAATATAAACCCAGGCACTCGAATTGAACAAACTGGAATCTGCCCCCGCCCCCCCCCCCCCCCTCCTAGAGATGTGGTATACCAAATATGAAAGACTTCCGACTGGTGGTTCTGAAGATTTTTAAAGAAATTTCCTCATAGTGCACCAAGTAAAAATTTGGGCTACCATGGCGAGCCCAAATATAAACCTAGGGATCTGATTTGACCAAACTTCAATCTGAGCCCCTAGAGATGTTGCATACCAAATATGAAAGCATTCTGACTAGTGGATCAGAAGAAGATTTTTTAAAAATTACCCCCAAATTGAACAATATACAAAAAAATAATGACAAAAGTATACAAAAACCGAATTCACCCACTTTTGGAATTTTTTAAAAAATTATTTTGCTTTTGATGGCAAATAAATTGCCAGCTGCATAAGTAAGGGTTAACAAGGAATAGATCGGTAATTTGAATGTTCGAGTTGTGAATAAAAGACTCCACACTCCATACTCGGAGAAAGCATATTTATGATTTCATAACCAACGTGGTGAGAAGGTTTACAAAAACAAAAATTACTGACAAAAATTCACAGGAAATTACCAAAATGAGATCACAACGTGTCATAAGGTTTGATAAGTGAATTTAATAACCAACATAATTGCGACATTGTTCAGGCCGGTAACCCTCCGCCTACGAAATTAGGACTGGTAAGCAGATCAGTTATTAATGTTCTTAAATCTTATAAGAAAACAACAGTCAAGCTTCCCCAAACAGCAACTGCGGGAGGCCGATATTTCCAAAACAAATGAAGCATACCAAATCATGCACATAAATGAATTGGAAGCCAGGAGTGTGGCCGATTGGTGAAAGTATTCAGCACGCAGGGCAGGCCATTTTTGTTGTTTTGGCCACACTTGAACATTCAAATGACACTCTTGAAGCTGTCAATGTTCATGCAAACCCAGAAATGGACACATATAACACTAAATGAGAAAGTTGGGCAGTTCATCCGTGAAAATGATGAAACCGTGGACGTGGAAGACGAAAATGGCTTCTGTATGACTACTGATCGGCATGCCAAGAAGACAAAAACTATCATGCAAAATTCACTGAGCACCGCTTCTGAAAATGACTCGGCGGTGACACCAAGAAATGGGGGCTCTGTTAACGCAACAGAACCTACATCAACCGAAATAGTGAATGCGACAGCAACAGCCGATAGCGCGACGTACGCCGATAAAGTAAAAGCCAAAACGCCACCTAAGGTAACCAATAACACAATCAAGACACAGAGCCACCCGCAACCAAACCCCTGTGTCGTAATCACACGTGTCCACCCCAAAACGGAAAAAACTCGATTGACAAAGCACTTCCAGGCTGCTCGTGGGACAGACTAATCTCCAAAGCCACGGGCAACCATACTTGGAAAATAAAATTAAAAAGCCTTAACAGAGCAACGAAATTAAATCTGATAAGCAAAGGGGTAATTATCAACGTCAAAAAATACGAAACCGAGGAATATCGTGTTCTTCTGCAACTCGTTCAGTGTCCCAAGTGTCAGAAATTTGGGCACTTGTCACACAAATGTAACGGGGAGCAACAATGTATGAAATGCGGTGACAAACACATCGCGAATGCATGTAATGCTACAGCTCTGAAATGCCCCAACTGCGGTGGTCAACACCCCAGCAACTACCGGGGGTGTACCCACTTCAAAAAAGTTAAAACAAACATCCAGCTTAAAGCTCTAAATGTAAGTAATGTCGAGAACTCATCTTCCCCTTATTCCACGTGTACTCTAATGGCTGGCTCTATTTTCAGCATAATGAAGAAAAACATGGACACCAGTCTTTCGGACGTTTGCAAAGAGATTAGTAAAACAGCATCTATGTTATATAATACTCAAATATCTCACACGCTATTAGAAGCGCCCGTCAAAAAATATAAATATGTAACAATATTACAAATAGTAATTAAACTTAAATAAACTTAGTACAGTTATTCCTAAACCATTCATGGATACACTAAAAATAGTCCAGTGGAACGCTTGAAGATTTAATCAGAAAAACTTGCAAATGTCACATTATTTAAAAAACCTGGACGTAATTGGAATTAGCGAAACACGGCTTAAATCAAACAAAAAATTCTCGTTATGTGGTTTTGATATTATTAGAAGAGATCGCCCCGTCCAAATAGGTGGCGGTGTCGCTCTGCTAATAAGGCAGGAGATTAAATACAAAACAATACCATGCGACCACCTCAATGCTGAAGTGATTGCAGCTGAAATTGAACTTGACCACAAACACGTGGCCATCATATCATATTATAATAACAAACCGCAAGCAACAGTAGACATTAAAGTATTTGAATTCTTCACCAAAAAGTACAAGCACTGCATATTCTTGGGCGATTTCAATTCCAAACACCAGGTATTCGGTTGTCATAAGACTGAGCCTAATGGTGATGGCCTTTTTCACATCATTGAAGAACTCGATCTATTTGTGGTAAATAACGATCAAGACGTAACATACATAAGCAACAACCCACTCCATCAATCAGATATCCTAGACTTGATTATCACCAGCAAAACACTAACCAGCCAAATGCAAGACATATTTGTAGGGGATAATGAGCTAGGCAGTGATCACCTGCCGGTTCACGCCACTTTGAAATGTAATACTGCTCCCGCAAGGTATCCTCCCGCGAATAGGAGGAACCTATCAAAAATTGACTGGAACCTCTTCATAAACATTATCAAAGTAAAAATAAAGGCAGATGACCCCTTAAATGCTCAAGAACAAAAAAAAGCCTGCACCCATCTTAACGAGGTTATCAACAGTACACTAGATGAAATTTGTCCCAAGCAAACAGTAAAGACGTAGATAAACAGAGTAACCCAAACAACTCTTCAAATAATCAAACAAAAAAGAAAAGCCTTCCGGGCTTACCAATCAGAGAATGATCAAATAAAAAAGAGCAGAACTTAAAACCGCATATAATCGCCTACATGGGGAAGTTAAAAAGGCCATAGCTAACGACAATCGCGTGAGATGGGAAAAAGCAACCGAAAACCTAAATGGGCTGAGAGAACCTAAGAGGTTCTGGGATACATTTAAAACTCTCACTGGCCAAAAGAGAAAAAGTGCCAATAATAATGGGCTGAAGACTAGCGACGGAACTATGGCCATGGACGACAAGGCAAAGGCCAGCGCTTTTGCCGAACTTCTAAAGAAAGTACATCATCCACAAGAAGGGAACAGATATGACAACGATTTTAAGGTAAAAGTTAATAAATTTGTACAACATAACAACTCAATTTTCAATGAACCGAACTTCGACCAAAGGCATGAAGACGGGGACGACTATGAATTAACAGAACCAATAAGCGTAGAAGAGGTCACGGGTATAATCAGAAAATGCAAGACATCTTCGTCCCCAGGAGAAGACAAAGTCTCTTACAAAATAATGAAACAGTGCCCCAACATCTTCTACTGCAGACTTACCAAACTCCTAAACTGCTGTCTCTCCTGTGGGTGCTTCCCAAAATGCTGGAAAGTGGCCACAGGAGCCATGATACCTAAACCAGACAAAGACTTTACCAACCCATCTAACTACCTCCCAATCAGCTTGCTTAGCTGTGTTGGAAAAATATTTGAGCGGATTCTCACTACGAGACTTCGCAGCTATCAGGAATCAATCAACTTTTTCAATAAGTGGCATTAGAGGAAATCGAGCACGTATATAGACTGGTTGATTATATGAAAACAGCATTTAGTCAAAACGAAATCGGAACAGAGCTTTTCTTGGATGTAGAAAAAGCGTTCGACTTGGTATGGCACAATGGCGTGAGATATAAACTAGCGAAAATGGGATTACCCACTAAAATTCTGAGGCTCTTATCATCATATCTAACTGACTGAAAAATCAAGGTGAGGTTTAATCGCGAGATGTCAGAGGAAGTAATATTCGAAGTGGGAACACCACAAGGGTCGGTTCTAAGTCTGCTTCTTTTCATAATATATGTGAATGACATAGAAAAAGTAGGGAAAAACTGTGTTGAAATATCGCAGTTCTCAGACGACAAAGGAATTTGGACGGCCAGCAAGTCCCGAAACATAATTAAAAATCGTCTACAGGATACCATTTGCGATCTTGAGAGCTGATGCGCCTTGTGGTGCATCAAACTCAAAGCCGCCAAAACTCAAAAAGTTACGTTCTTCAAGATGAAAAGGAAAAAACCAGTCCCCAGTATCGATCTCCAGTTATACGATCACAAATTAGAAGTAAACAAAGAGGCCAATTTTTTGGGATTTATCCTAAATGGCAATCTCAGTCTAAACAGTCATGTACACTCAAGTACGGTTAGAGCTACTAAATTTATCAATTTTCTGAAGATGATCAGAGGTAGAAATTGGGGAGCAAACAAAGATGTGCTTCTCAAGCTCTACAAAACATTTATAGGTCCGGTACTAGAATACGGTGCCCTAATAACAAGCGATCTAAGCAAAACCAACATTCAGAAGCCACAGAGGGTTCAAAATTATGCCCTGCGAGTGGCACTATGCAAACCGAAATGGACACCGATAAAGGAACTTCACGAGCTAGCAAAAATAGAAACTATTGATACGCGATTAAAAGACCTACAAAACAAAACCCTCAACAGACTCCAAGATAGGGAAATAATGGTTGAGCTGAATGAACACCGATCCCTTAACTGAAAAACAAAATAAGTTTCCGGAAAAAAAAAAAAAAAAATTATACAATACAATTACGTGGAGTCAGTGAGGATTGCCTCGCTACTCATTGAGAACTTTAGGATAGTGTCTGTGAGGATTGCCTCGCAACTCTGCTGAAGCGCGATTGAAATGCATTTAATAAGATCTAAAAAACAAAACCCTCCACATACTCCAGGATTGTGAATCAATGGTGAAGCTGAACGAACACCGAACCCTTAACAGGAAAACAAAATAAGCCACAGTAAATTAAAATTACTCAATAGAATTTAAACAGCGTGGAGTCAGTGAGGATTGCCTCGCTACTCATTGAGATCTTAGGATTGAGTCTGTGAGGATTGCCTCGCAACTCTGCGTGTGGGGAGTGGGCTCCAAAGAAACACACCCCTTACCCCATCCTTAACTACAATCACACAACAATAGCGGATATCTATCTTTCTCTCTACCTATAACTTTTCTAAATGAACATTC
Source organism: Pictodentalium vernedei (assembly GCA_031216915.1). NCBI lineage: Eukaryota > Metazoa > Mollusca > Scaphopoda > Dentaliida > Dentaliidae > Pictodentalium > Pictodentalium vernedei. The sequence continues at coordinate 864,930,230 of CM062296.1, read as the reverse complement.
CCAATTTTCGTTCAACACTCTTTATCAAGAAGACGTACGGAAGTGGTAGACAAAGCGTGGGAGGAATTGGTGCAACCTACCTTTCAGCAACATACACAAGAAACCACCAAACACCAGGCAAGGATTGAAACGAGCTTGTCTGGCTGGGGACGAGTGTACATTTTATATAAATAAACATTTGAATAAAGATTTAACAGCCCTTTTAAGGGCTTGAGGGTGTGTGTCTGTGAGAGGGTTTTTTTGGGGGGGGGGGTGAGGGAGGTCATTTGGAATCCCTGAAGGATAACCAGATACCTCATAATCACATACGGCATCCTATCTCCCAGAAGGCTTGATGGATGACTCCCAGTTTTTCAAAACTAAACTGTTTGAGCTTTCTCCACCCTTTTTTGTAACCGCTATGGTCATTTACCGGGGTCGCTACCAAACCGGCATTGATGTTTGGTTTTCTTTTCTCTTCTTCCTTTAAATTTACCATCGCACAACATTATATTCTGGCTTGCCACCATGGTGGGACTCAAACCTCTACCACTGCCGATCTGGAACCGAATATAGCCCACTCTCTAATAGTCTAAATGGCGATGAGGGATTGAGTATTGACAATCTATCACTCCAACGTAAACTGCCGGGAATTCTAACCGCGTACATACCCCCTCAGAACCCATTTGAGGCAATAGGAAATCTAGGCCTATGTGATCCAAGTGAAATAAAATAAGGTTAATCGGGTCGCAAGGGATTTGTAAATCCCACATCGTCCCTGCGCGCCTTCGGCGCGCTAAAGCCTTTCATTCATTCATTCTGGGCAGTTCACCCTTTTTTGGTGTATCAACCTCATCGTATGTAATCAATTTGATACAGATCTCATGCAAAATGGCACAGGATTGTGGGTGGTATGGTCACAGCAGACTCACAAAAGCCACATTGGACATACTTCATTTTTCGTTGATGCACTCTCTCATGACTCCATACTTACTCTTCTGAACTGTGTGGATTTGACCCTTGGTGAACTTCATAAAAGGTTAACAAACACAAGAAAAATGGCAGCCCTTTTAAATGGCAGCCCATCCTAAATTACCATTTGCCGTGGTCTGTTCCTTGCAAGAATGATAAAAAGATTCTCAGAGTCTGTACTGGAAGGATTGCAGAATTTGACTATTCAACAAATTTAAGGTATTTTATTGTCTAAAATCTGGTTGGTTACTCATGCCATAGCAGACTTCCAGGCGGCGCTATCTACCACATGGCAGCAAATCCGCCGCAAATTTCAGTTTCCACGTGTTCTATGTTGCATTCCAAGCATTTTGGTATATTATTTATTAGGATTATTCATTTTGGGTCTTTTTTACACTTGGAAGAAATTACATGAAATTTGACCCAAGTTAGGCTGGACGTCCCATTAATAAACTCTGCCCAAATGTATGGAAATATGTGTACTATCGAATGCAGCTGGTAATAAGGGTGAAAGCTTGATATATATTCCTATTTTCGTGTTTAGAGTTCCCAATAAAACTTACGGGTGAATTTTACAACAGATTTGATTTATTTATTTAATTTATTGGTGTTTAAGGTCATATACTTATGCACATTAGGTAATCAAGACCGAATTGATTTCTCAGACAGTCACTCATCCGAGGATTAACCTTGATTAACTTCGGTGATCTGACGACAACACATTTGAATGGGAGGAATCTGAATGTAAGGGGTAGCCTCTACGTTCAGATCGCTGAACTATTAAAACACGAGTCCCCAAACTTTAATATCCGATCATCTGCTTAATATACTTTCAAATAAATATTTTATACCGCACACCAGTGCACACTGGAAAGACACAATTAAGCTAAATTACCACTGTACGGAAGCCAACAGGTGACATCAGATTTAGCATTATCGAAGTTCATTTGTAGCAGCACCAAATAAACCTCTGGGCCTTGCAGAGGCCCTGGATGTGGGTGGGGCAGTATAGCCCCACCCACACCCAGGGCCTCGGCAAGGCCCAGAGGTGTGTGAAGGGCAATGTAGCCGTCTTGCAGAGATCACTAACATAGCAGTGATCTGAAAAGATGTGGGTTTTAGGAATAGGCTGTTACGGTAATCATTACTTTCTAAGGCCAGGAGGGCCAGTTTGTTTTCGCCCTCCTTAATTTTTTTTAAGGCGAGCAAATAAATCGCTCTCCAGAAAATGCCAGGCCTGGTTATGTTTTGGTGATGATCCTAATTTTGCATTTACCAATGACTATTGAATAAAATTGAATTAATAAAAAGCACCCACGAAATGATCATAATCGACCTCCCCTGCGCAAAAGTGATTGTGTTTCTGTTTCCGTTTCGGCAGCTCATTTATTTATTGGTGTTTAAGGTCACATACTTATGCACAATGGCTAATCGTGACCGTGACAGTTTTACGGGTGGAGGAAGCCGGAGTACCCGGAGAGAACCACCGAGCTACGACGAGCAGCTGTCAGCTCCCCAACATCGTAACTCTGAACTCTGCACCGCAGCACAGGCAGGGTTAGATTGGTTGAAGACATGTGCACCATCGACATGAAGTACGCCTCGGTACACAGCGTCATGGTGCCCCCATGTAGGCAATCGGGGTGAAGTGTCTTGCCCAAGGACACAATGCGGTTGCCGCAGGTGGGATTCGAACTGAGGACCTCTCGGCTTGCAGCCTGCACCTCTACCAACTGAGCCACCGCGCCCCCTTTCGGCAGCTCAGAGTTGTGCAAAAAAAATATGGACGATCGATATCCAAGCGCTGTTGACACTTCACCGGTGTTCAAATCTCTGTAAGTAAAGGATAAAACAAAGTTTCGATCAATTAACTCTGCCCAAAGGTAAGGAAATACGTGTACTATCGATTGCAGTCTGTAATAATGGCGAAAGCTTGATAAAAAGAGAAAAACTATTTTCGTGTTTTGAGTTCCCCATAAAACTTATTGGGGAATTTTACAACAGAATTTGAACAAAGAGTGTAGCCACCAAGTTCAGGCCGTCGAACTATTAAAATTCGCCCCCCCCCCTCCCCCCCCCCCCCACCAAAACTTTAATACCCGATCATCTGCTTTATATACTTTCAAATAATAATTTATACTCCACACCAGTGCACACTAGAAAGACGCGATTAACCTACATTTTAAGACACTTTAAAAACCACTGTACGGAAGCCAACAGGTGACATCAGATTAAGCATTATCGAAGTTCATTTGATCGATCGAGGCACAGCAAATGATTTGAAGATGATCTGCTTATATTAGTAAATCAACGATTTGTATATTTTTTTCTCATGGAATTCTCACAAAAGTTTTTTTTTCAAGTTCATTTTAAATTTGTTTAAATGTTTTTTTCAGTTAATGAATAACAGACATTTTATTTCCATCAATTGGAATGTCAACACTCTGTTGGATTTGATAACTGCAAAAAATGTAAAAAACTTTAAAAAAAAAACATACAACATAAAACATGAAATTTGAGAACCTTAGAATTATCAAATAAAGTTCTCAAACTTCCTTATTTTTTTCCTTCAAGTACTTTAGGTGTTCAATCAGATTAAAAGTTCATCGCATTTTTTATGCATTGAAAGGATCGCATTTGATCAACACAGACCCAATAGAAGTAGATTTGAGATTAGTTGTCTTCATCTTGAAATTAACAATATCTCCCCCTCTGTTCAATATCTGCTCTTATTAGTGTAAGAATGACTTTTCTAGAATGTATGGCGATGAAGCAGAGTTCATATCGAAATATCATCACATGGACGAATTGATAAACAATCCGAATGTAATGTCCATCAAATACAAGATGCTCTATCCCTTGTTCTTGTTCGATGTCAGAAAACAGAGCAAAAAACTCAAGAACTGCATTCTGGACATCTTGATCAAAGTGCAGTTCGATAAGAAAACAAACTGAAGCTTTTGAGTTTTTTAACATTCTTTATTTTTTTATTCAAGTTTTTTTGATTAAGTTTTCAAGTCTTTTAAAGTTCTTTTAAAATTTTCACAAAAGTGTATGAATTGAGGAACCAAAAGTGAACACAGATAGAGTGATTCCACTGAAAATACTCTATAATTTCAACTAGATGAAAGTCATAAAACATGTTATTTTACTTGTTTATCAAGGGTGAACCTGAAAAATGAAAGGTGGCTCACACCATGTGAATGACGCATTGCTTGATTGGCATTGATTGCACAATATTTTCACAACTGCGAATATCATACAGAGATTAATTACAGTTGCATTACTTCAATTTACTTGCATATTTGTGTGGATATTGGGCACTAGATTCACTGGAAAGTGGACATTAATCTTGTTGCCACTTTGAAAGATGGGGGGGGGGGGGGGGGGAGGGGGGGTGGGCGCTTATTATCTGGGTAAGGAGCATGGTTATTTATTGTTGTTTAAGGTAACATACTTCTGCACAATGGCTAATCATGACCACAACATGGTACAAAGGATATACAGAAAACTGTTTCACTTACAAAACTAGTTAAAACTAGTTAAAAGTATAAGTCCTGTCACAAATAGTGCGCTTATCTAGGCTTAATTGCGCGTTGGAATTGCGCGCAATTGCCATATCGAATGGCATCCAAAGCACGGCAGGTTCTCCTGGTTACTCATAGCAAACACATGCAATGTTTCTGCCAATCTACCTCCAGGTTACCTGGAGGTCCATTGGCTGAAACATTGCCTGTGCACAGGCCATATGTACAGAATTTGATAGCTTTAATTGGGTCATAACGCACACATTAACGCGCATATCAACGTGCTATTTGTGCGCTTTTCATGACAGGACTTCCAGTTTTAACTGTAGCAAGTTATCTAATGAATCACTCACTCGATTAAGTGTGATGATTCTAACCGAATCAAGTGTTTCATGAAATAACTCGCTAGATTAATCAGGTATCATTGTTGAATTAACTTGTCAAGTTCATGAAATGTCAGTGATGAATCTGTTAAGTTACTGTATTGTTGAATGTTGGGTCAGTTTGAGACTACTCTTAGTTCTGTACACACACCAAATACCATACTGAAACGGACGTATTTACCCGAAAAAATAATGATACCGAACCCGAAATGTCAATACCACACAGAGCGCTTCTCACGAGTTTTGAGTTCCGAGATATTGAATAAAGTTTTATTACATGTATACATTAAAAAAGTTTCTCATTTGTGTGGATTCGAATATGTATATTTAGATATGCTTTAGACGCGTAGACTTTATTACATATAGTACATTTAAATGGTCTTTCCCCTGTGTGAGTTCTGATATGTCTATTTAGAGATGTTTTAAAAGCGAAAGCTTTATTACATATCGTACAGTTAAATGGTTGTTCACCCGTGTGAGTTCTGAGATGTTGCTTAAGATCTGATTTACTTCTGAAGGCTTTATTACATATAGTACAATTAAATGGTTTCTCACCTGTGTGGATTGTGATATGTTTTTTCAGAGATGCTTTTAAAGAGAAGACTTTATTACATGTTGCACAATTAAATGGTTTTTCACCTGTGTGAGTTCTGAGATGTTGCTCGAGTTCTAATTTACTTCTCAAGGCTTTATTACATATAGCACAATTAAACGGTTGTTCACCTGTGTGAGTTCTGAGATGTTGCTTAAGTTCCGATTTACTTCTAAAGGCTTTATTACATATAGTACATTTAAATGGTGTCTCACCTTCGTGGATTGTGATATGTCTTTTTAGAGATGCTTTAGAAGAGAAGACTTTATTACATGTTGCACAATTAAATGGTTTTTCACCTGTGTGAGTTCTGAGATGTTGTTTAAGATCTGATTTACTTCTGAAGGTGTTATTACATGTAGTACAATTAAATGGTCTCTCACCTGTGTGGATTCTGATATGTATATTTAGACGTGTTTTAGAAGCAAAGGCTTTATTACATATAGTACAATTAAACGGTTGTTCACCTGGGTGAGTTCTGAAATGTTGCTTAAGATCTGATTTACTTACAAAGACTTTATTACATATAGTACAATTAAATGGTTTTTCACCTGTGTGAGTTCTGAGATGTTGCTTAAGATCTGATTTACTTCTGAAGGCTTTATTACATATAGTACATTTAAATGGTCTCTCACCTGTGTGGATTCGGATATGTATATCTAGATTTTCTTTAGAAGTGAAGACGTTATTACATATAGTACATTTAAATGGTTTTTCACCTGTGTGAGTTCTGAGATGTCGATTAAGATTCAATTTCCTTCTGAAGGCTTTATTACATGTAGTACAACTAAATGGTTTTTCACCCGTGTGAGTTTGGAGATGTCGCTCAAGATGTGATTGTCTCCCACCTGTGTGAGTTCGGAGATGTAAATTAAGCTGTGATTTACATCGGAAGGCTCTATTACATGTACTACATTTAAATGGTCTCTCACCTGTGTGAGTTCTTAGATGTACAGTTAGATTTAACTTTGTGTTGAAGGATTTATTACACACACCACATTTGAATGGTTTTTCACCTGTGTGAGTTCTGAGATGTGAATTAAGCTCGGATTTACTTCTGAAGGCTCTATTACATACACTACATTTAAATGGTCTCTCACCTGTGTGAGTTCTTAGATGTATAGTAAGAGTTGACTTTGTGTTGAAGGATTTATTACACACACCACATTTGAATGGTTTTTCACCTGTGTGAGTTCTGAGATGTAAATTAAGCTGTGATTTACTTTTGAAGGCTTTATTACATACACTACATTTAAATGGTCTCTCACCTGTGTGAGTTCTTAGATGTATAGTTAGAGTTGGCTTTGATCTGAAGGCTTTATTACATGCACTACATCTGAAAGGTTTTTCACCTGTGTGAGTTCTGACATGTCTAGTTAGGTGTGACTTTGTGTTGAAGGCTTTATTACATTCACTACATTTGAAGGGTTTTTCACCTGTGTGAGTTCTGACATGTCTAGTTAGATATGACTTTTTGCTGAAGGCTTTATTACATGTACTACATTTGAATGGTTTTTCACCTGTGTGAGTTCTGATGTGCCCTGATAGATCGGACTTATTACTGGAGGCTTTATTAGATATACATTTAGATGGTGTCTCACCCGTGTAAGTTCTGAGATGTGAACTAATCTCTGATTGACTACTGAAGGCATTGTTACATATACCAGATGTAAATGTTTTCTCCCCTGTGTGAGTTCTGATGTGCAGAGTTAGATGTGATACATTTCTGAAGTCTTTTTTGCATATTGTACATTGAAATGTTTTTTTATCACTGTGATTTCTGACATGTGTTGTAGGATGTGTATTTGATCCAAAGGTTCTTCTGTTACACACATCATGTTTGAATGTTTTCCCATAGGTTTGACATCTAAGATGTAAATTAAACTCGGATTGATTCACAGTGGCCTTGTTATTACATAATTCTGATTTATATGGACTGTTAATGGTGTGAGTTTGGAGATGAGCAAGATAAAGTTCTCTACAGAAAGTTTGGTTACAAACATCACAACTGAATGATTTTTCATCTGTATGGATTCCTGAAATTTTTATAAGTTCCAGTTTCTCGGAAGTTTTGTGACACATTTTACATTGAACTGATTCCTCATCAGTGTTGCGTATAAGTTGATGACTGTCAGTTTGTTCCATTTCACATTGAAGGTTGCGAGCCATTTCACGCTGAAGGGATTCACTGTCAGTGGTGTATCTAATCTCATGTATGGCAGTCTGATCCGTTTCACATTGAAGGGATTCCTTATCAGTGTTGTATCTGATCTGATGCATGTCAGTCTGACCCATTTCACACTGAAGGGAATCCTTGCCAGTGTTGTATCTAATCTGATGGGTGCCAGTCTGAACCATTTCACATTGAAGGGATTCATTGTTAGTGTTGTATCTTAGATGATGTGTGTCAATTTGATCCATTTCACACTGAAGAGATTCCTTGTCAGTGTTGTACCTAATCTCATGGAAGTCCAGTGATTCCATACTGTAAGGTTTCTTTTCAATTATGTTAAATGGACTTGCAGTGAAGAGTTTCTGTGATGTTTATCTTCAACTCTCTGTATTGGCTTCACCTTCTTTACAGTACTTTTTCCTATATTATATTGTTCATTGCAATGTTCAGTGATTATAAACATATCACTAGTACTGTGAAACATTTACATGTACCCCACAATTGGAACTTACATCAAATACAGAATCTTACAAAGCTCCCGCTTATTTTGTCACAGATGCTGTTAAATCTGTTTTAGGGAAATCAGGGATGACCAGCATTAACAGTATTCTCATAGAATACCAACATACTAAACATTTGTCAAGGATTTCTTGTCACTTCATTTTAAAACTGTGAACAATTGTGTTGATATGATACTATGAGTACACTTGTTTATAACTTAAAAATAAAACACTCAATCTTCATGGTTTGTATTCTGAAAAAAAATAAATTTAATAATATTGTTAAAAATAATATCTACAAACATATATCCAGTATTGTCCTTAACACTTCTACGAATCATAATTGGTGTTCACATAAAATCTACAAATTCACTCTATTTCACAATCAATAATGTTAAATCTCTTTCAGGGAACTCAAACATAATAGATGTCTACGTCCTCCTACAGAATAATCATGCAAACCTTGATTTGAATGAAGGTATTCATTACTTTGAATTATGACCACATATAAGTAGATAGAAACTGGCTATTCCAGAAGAGAAAAAATCCAATTCCAGCTCAGCAATTGGAATTGAGTTTAAAAACATTCTAGCCCAGCTCAAAAAACTACCACCCCATTCTCATTTAGGATAGTATTCCAGGATATGATAAGCTAAGGTTAATACAATGTGGAGTACTTTAGAAAATAAAAACAAGAGTACTGTTAGGCGTGGCTAAATATGCACATTGGCCATTTTGATCACACCAACTTTGGTTGAGATTCGAAGTCAAAGAACCATAACTCATGTAAAAATGGTTGGATGGAACCCATATTCAAACTTGGCCTGTATTGTTTGTTTGTTGGTGGTTAACGTCACATATTTATGCACCATGGCTAATCGTGACACAACATGGAGATGATGTCAAGTTTAGTCAATCGTTGATCTACATGTTGCCCATTTTAGAGGACTTTCACCCCAAGCATTGGTGACTGGGTCCTATTATACTAGTAAAGCGGAACTGGTTTACCACAGTAAACAAGTGCTGCTTACTTCCCGGGGTTCCCACGGGGAACTTGGCCTTTATTACTGGTGTCATCCTAACAATCAATCCCAACAAGACGAATGAGTAAAATATTCCAACAAGACGAACCCAACAAGACGAATGAATCCCAACAGGACAAAAACTTTTTTTTTTCATTAATTATAGAGGAAATTGATAACAAAATAGATTCCAAAAAGTGTATATTCATGCTATTTGAGGTATTTTGGGGTGGTTGTTTTACATGTTTCTTTGGCTGCTGCACAGTTATTGTTTCTTTTTCTTGATCGCCCATATTCACTGTCTAACTAGAACAAGAGTTTATTTCTGTAGTGATTTCAATGGTTTTATCTTTAAATTTTTCATGTCTTTTCATTTTAAAAACATTTCTGTTAAAATAAGCCTTGTTGTATACTCCTTGTCATAATTTCCATCCACAAGTAATTACGTTTTATAAAATTGAGAGATTAATTCACGGTTCAATACTGAACCTTCCCACACCCCATCATTGATGAACTGAAAATTTTCACAATATTATAAAGCATAAATAAAGTGGAAAGCAAAAATGGTTAAACAATTATTGTATATGGTACAAGATGTAAACTCCTTTGTGTTTTGTTACTCTGATGTGATTTTAGTGGGTTTTTTTTGACCTGGTTAAAAATAAATAAAATATCTCAAACACATGGGATTTTTCTCTTAAAAAATAAACTTCCACTTCATAATACCCTTTTTATTTTTATTTAATCTTATTTGTTTTGTCTGACCAATTTCACACTGAATCGGTTTCTAATCTGTTTTGTATCTAATCTGATGGGTGTCAGACGTACCAATAAGTTTATGGAACTTATATTAATGCCTCTCCTTAACGCAAATGTGTGGGATGACTTTTTGTAGAGGCAACTTTGTGGCCTTGCTCTTCTCAAACATAACAACAGGGAGTTTGTCTCTATCTGCACAGAGGAAAGCCAATTCACATCTGCACCCAATAGGATGGTACACTGTGAAAGTATCTACCCCACAATTGATGCTGACAGAGTGTTTGGACAGCTCAAGAATTTCCCCTGACCAGAATTGATCCCGGGACCTCTGACATGAGAGACCAGTGCACTTATCGACTCGGCCACCACACTCTCAAAAATACCTTTCTCAGATACAATTTTGCCCAGATGTGTCAAAATAATTGGGTCATACATGTATAGTCATTTAAATTAACTTTGTCTTGTTGTTGGGATTTGTCTTTTGGGATGACCGATTTTGACATTCGTCTTGTTTGGAATAAACCGTATTACCACAGAAGTCTGGAACTTGTACAGGCAATATAATATCACATATATATAATATATACTACCGAGCGAAGAAAGGAAGGAGAGCAACAGGCCCTGGACTGATCCTATCACATTCACACCTCGCATTACGATTCAAATCAACTTACCTCTTCTTTTTCTCTTCACACTTACTCACAAATGATTATCTATCAAATGGCCGAAAGGATGGATTCACAATTCTCAATTACATACTTTATTTCACAATTTTCCTAAAAAATGACGGAATTTAAATCTGCCACGACACCCTACATGAACACTAAAGTAAACCTGCCAACAGTTTTACTTAACAGGATCAACCATGTGAAACGAAGCAGGTTTACCTATGACGAAATCCCCGCGAAATTTGAATCGCTTCAACGTGTCTAATGCGAGTTTAGTTTTCAAATTATAATTGAACGCCCCCTATTAGCTATATCTGACTGCGGGAGCCGAATAAGTGTTCATTAACTCTTATGAATTGCGGAGAACTGAAGCATGTCAAGTTTACAAGACGTTAACCTTCTGCTGATGGAATGGTAAGTAATAATAGAATATTGATACTTTCCAGAACGCAATTGAAAATCTGTTTACCTTTCACATTTTACAAGGAATATTCACATTTATCAACAAATACACCTCCAATAATTTGCGTCCTAACACAGGAATATGTAGTTTGTCATGTTGGCCATATATAAGACCCTCTAGATGATATTATATGGCTCATACGACAAGATCCTAACTGGAAAAAAATCGACCGTATTTTTATAGTAGGGTCTCATAAGCTATATTTTGGCATGTCGATTTTTTTTGGCTCATGCCACGATATGACAACAGGTGTGTCAAACCTTTTGTTATAAAAACACATAGGCTATAGATATTTTGGGTGCAAATTACTGAAGATGTTCAAATCCTTTAACATTGTGTCGTCTGTTATTCCATAACCATTTTTCGGGTTATGTTCAAATCAACTGTGGCATAACCTTTTTTCAAGTTATGTCCCCACCCACTCCTCCAAAAAACTAACAAAATCAAGACCACATGATTTTATTGTGATTTATTTACAGAGAATAACTTAAATAAGTGCATACAACTGTAATACAACACAACACAACACACCAGGGGCGCAGCCGTGATTCTATAATTGGGGGTGGGGGGGGCTAGCCATTTTTTTCTTTTTTGGTGGTGGTGGTGGTGGTGGGGGGGGGGGGATACCATGCATGTTATTTGACAAGTTTTTGTGGGGTTTTAGGAGTCCTTGCCTAGTTCTTGCTAGGACCCTTCCACTGTTACCCCTCCTCCCAATTCCCTTCCTGGAAGTGGGAGGAGGGGGGTAACGACCGGAGCCGGTCCTAGTTAGGACAAGGATGTGGGAGGAGGGGGGTGACGACTAGAGGGTCCTAGTTTGGACAAGGCCTCCCATGAGAAATCATTTTGCAAAATTTATTGCTTCATGATCGAGTCTGATATAGGAGAGCATTTGTTTGAAACTTGCATTGGATCGTTTTTTGTTTTTTACTGAGAGAGGGGAAGGGGACTGTGGATATGCCACTGCAGCACACCTGAACATTCTATATTCACTGATGTTTAACGCCACTGTCAGCATCTGGGCTATATCATGACACAACATTAGTGTGAACGCAAGTTTTGTTAATAGTTTGTGCTTATGTTGCCCCTCAGTCTCCAGCATGATTCCACAAGTCATTCTCGAGGTGTGTAATGCTGCAATGGGTGTAGGTATGGGAGAATGCCCCCTCTCCCCCCCCCCCCCAATTGATGGGTCCGAGGGCACTGCCCCGAGACATTTTGAAAACTTTGATGGTCTAAGAGGGATTCTAGAGCTCTACCTACACAGGGATGGCACAAAAGTACAAAAGTGTGGGGGGGGGGGGGGGGGGTAACCATTCGGCAAGGTGTCCGTATCCCATCGGGGACATTTGGTAAGTCGGTCAGGGAGGGCTTGTCACTACAAGCTAGGTTACTGTTTTCACAAGGGTAGCAATAAACTCTTCTTGCTTCAAGTGACAGAATTTTGGAAAATTTTAATGTCTTTATTTTCAAGAGGTTATGGCAGGCCGTGACCTAAATTCTATTTCTTTGGGTGAGGAAATAATGCTTTTCAAAGGCTAATTTTTTAATTTGTTACACCGAGTCAAAATGTTTCAAATAAGACTATGAAAAGTGCCATTTCCTCACTCAGAAAAATTGAACACTGTCAGGGAATTTAATCTCCACCCCCACCCCTCCCCTCTTCCCCCATGCACAAATCAGTTTCAAAGTTCTCTTCGGTCCGTTTCCAAAACCAACTTATTCCACAAGTTTACTTTCGTTTTCGCTTTTGGTGATATGGTGTCGTGGCAGATTTAAATTCCATCATTTTTATGAGGAAATCGTGTTGTCAAGTATGCAATCAAGAATTTTGAATCCATCCTTTCAGTCATTAGATAGATAAATCATTTGTGAGTAGTGTGAAGAGATGTAAGATGATTTGAATTGTAATGCGAGGCACTGCGAGAAGGTGACCACAAACTGGACTCTTTCACCGATGGATTTCTTGGATCAAAGAGTCCCGTTTGTGGTCACCTACTCATGGCGCCTCCCCGACATCAGGAAAAGAACGTGGGAGCGGATGCCCATTTTACACCGTTCAAAATACATGAAGTCGGCATTCGAAAAACCTCCCTTCATTTCACACAAAAGACTGAAAAATTTGGGAGATATTATAGTCCATAGCAAGCATAATAAAATGTTCAACAATCAAGGGATTTGATAGATGCGAGAGAAATTGTGCAATCTGTGGGTTTATGCTCCAAACAAAACAATTCCCAGACAAGAACGGAACGGCCTACTACATAGGCAAAAGAATCACCTGCATGTCCAGGAATGTGATATATGGGATTCTCTGCGACAAGTGCAATGAAGTTGTGTACATGGGAGAGACGGGGACAAAATTGTATGAGAGAATGCAAAACCATCTGAGTAGAATAAAACTTGAGGTAGTGAATGAACCGATACATCATTTTCTGACCAAAAACCACAGCATAAACAATTTTAAGATTATTGGGATTGAACAAATTAATCAACAAAATACAGCTTACAGGAGGGGTCGTGAAGCATTTTGGATTACCAAACTTCAAACACTAGAACCCAATGGGCTCAGTAGACAAGAATAATTCCAAATATTCTCATTTATAAACTTGTTGAATGGGGGGGGGGGGGGGGGGGGGGGGTGGGGAATATAAATTACTGTATAGAGCAATTACATCAAGGAGTGGTTGGATGTGTGAATACGAACTTACTTGCCTCTGCCTCTGTTACCAGGGTGAGGTTTTAGAAATAGTGTCTAATTCATATTTGCTTTTTGCGTAATAGCGCGGAACATATCTTTACTTGTTGCCACCCAAGGAATATATGATACGGTTATTTTGTGCATAATGGACTCGGATACAGGGAACAACATGAAAAGGGGAACGTACCTTTATCACCCAAGGGAGATATGATACGGTCATTTTACAAGCAATACACTTGAATATGGAGAACAACGCGTTTAAACAATTAGGGTAAAGGAATGGTTGAATGTTGTGAATATTGTATGCGAACTTGCTTCTGCCTCGAAGTTGAGATAAATCATTGAATGCTCCTAATTCTAAGATTTATACAAAAAACTTGGAAAATATCCAAGAAAATCTCTGAGACTGTCTGTTCCAGCACACTTCAAGATTCAAGACTATTTTTCCCATAAAAATCTAATAGAGAATTTATTGAATGCAAATGATGGCATGAAATCAACATACTTCAATATTTGCAAGATCTGAATTTTACTTATTATCACCATTTTACTCACTCTGTTAAAACAATTTCAGAATATTGTTGTAAAGACAGTTAATTTTATTTCTTTCATCTCAACCTTCACAACATCGACACAGAGGTAGGTCATTCCATTAGTTCGTAACGTTGGTGATGAATGAACACTGGTACAAGTTCGTGCGACAGAATGGAACAAAATGATTTTGATTAGATCTGACATTAAATCTTTGGTTGGTCGTCAACACCAGTAGTGGTACTTTATTATCAATGTAAGGGGGAGTAATATGGTTATACATTTTGAAGAATTGTAGTAATTTGTATTTTCCATGTCTTTCTTGGAGCGGATCACGACAGGTCTCAGTATGAGGAGACACTTACTTGCACCGATGATTGCACCAGTTATGATCCTTGCTGTATTTTCTCAAGATCTGCAACCCAAGTTGTTGAGCAGTTATCCCACATTATATCGGCATACAATGGAAGGGGCCAAATAAAGGCAAAATAGATTATTTCCTAGACCTTGTGATAAAGTGTAAATATGTGTTTTCTCAACAAATCTAAATGCAACAGGCCTTAGAACAGATATGATTAATGTGGTCATACCATGTACAGTTGCTATTCAATATTACACCCAGGTGCTTAGGATTTTTAACTTCAGAAATAAGAGTATCACCAATAAGAGTATCACCAAGGCCACAAACACCTGTTACTGAAGTCCAGTGATGATCGGACCATCCATACAAGATATAGAACAAAGACATAATGCCATCCATTTGGGGGTGATTTGCATTGTCTTTTTTTGTTGTTTTACTGCAGGGTATGAAAGCCACAATCCCTCAAGTCACAATGTGAGACTCATTTGAAAGTATTTGACATGAACAATTTTAATTCCAAATTTCATTGAGATCTGATAACCCAAACCTGAGATACCAGGGGACATACTTTTTGCCAGTAAAAAGGATGGTATCCAGTAAAAAGGACAGTAAGTGTATAATGAAAGTGTCAATGACACTTTAGCTTAACTTATCTGTGTGTTATGTTTGGTGAAAAGGATTATATTTATTTATTGGTGTTTAAGGTCACATATATCTGCACAATGGCTAATCATGACCACGACAGGCTTACGGGTGGAGGAAGCCAGAGTACCTAGAGAGAACCACCGAGCAATGGCAAGCAATTGTCAGCTCCCCAACATACTGACTCTACACAAGCAGGTTGAAGACAGGTGCACCATCGACGTGCAGTATGCTTTAGTACACACCGTCACCGTGCCCCCACGTGGGCAATGGAGGTGAAGTGTCTTGTCCAAGTCACAACGCAGTTGCCACAGGTGGGATTCGAACCGAGGACCTCTCAGCTTGCAGCCTGCACCTCTACCAACTGAGCCACCGTGCCCCTGATGAAAAGGATAATATTCAATATTTATGAAAGGATTATGACTTCACCCCGACTGCCTAAATGGGGGCACGATGACGCTGTGTACTGAGGCGTACTGCACGTCGATGGTGCGCATGTCCTCAACCAATCTAACCCTGCCTGTGCTGCGGAGCAGAGTTCAGAGTTGCGATGTTGGAGAGCTGACAGCTGCTCGTCGTTGCTTGGTGGTTCTCTCCGGGTACTCCGGCTTCCTCCACCCGTAAAACTGTCACGGTCACGATTAGCCATTGTGCATAAGTATGTGACCTTAAACACCAATAAATAAATAAATAAATAAATGAAAGGATTATGAAATAAGACAAGAATTGTGATAATTGGGAATATGTTAATTTCTGTATGTGGCCCTCACATTTGATGTATATCAACGAAAGTTACCAATTTACAGTGAAATTATTCAAAAATGAGTCATCCTATCAAGTTACAATGAAATCCCTTCATAAATACAGCTTGTAGACTGTGCTAGAGGTTTTGGGGCTTTGGGCCTGCACAGCCATCAAGGTTGTCTGATCACAACCAAAATGGGGCGTTCTCATCTAGACATTATACTGAGTCATCCTACCAAGTTACAATGGAATCCCTTCATAAATATGACCTGTAGTCTGTGCTAAAGTTTTCGGGTTTTGGGCTCAGGCAGCTGCCATGGTTGAATGATCGTGACCAAAAGGGGAAGTTCTCATCTAGGCATTATTTGGAATCATCCTACCAAGTTACAATGAAATCCCTTCATAAATATGCGTTGGTAATAAGTTGTGGGATAACCAAGAGCAAGATGAACAGGGGACGTCTGAGCCCCCCCCCCCCCCCCCCCCCAACCTGTGGCATTCACTTTCTCCATGAGCAAGATGAACAGGAGACGTCTGCCCCCCCAACCTGTGGTGTTCACTTTCTCAAAGCACAAGATGAATAGGGGGATGTCTGAGTCCCCCCCCCCCCCCCCACCACCCCAAGAGCAAGATGAACATGGGTCTGTCTGCCCCACCCCCCGGCAGGTCTGCCTATCTGTACAGGCCAATAAGTTGCAAGATAGTTCCTCATGTTCTTTTGTCAATGATTCTTTCAACAAGCAAAAAAAATTCATGAACCATTGTCACTTGCCCTTAATTTGCTTCCGGTAAAAGTGTGTGTGTGTGGTGGGAGGGGGGGGGGGGGGGGTGGTCATACTCCAATAAAGATTATAAAAATTGCATTCAATTCTTAACTGAATGACAATTTTTAACTCCGAACACATGCTTTCTTCAATGATTATTACTCTTGATTTTCTACCGATATCAATAATGAATGTCATTCTTCTGAAACAAAAACTCTGGCTGAGGAGCATTTAACCCTTAACCGAACGCAGATGATATCAAAATTTATTATTTTAAATACCATTTTTTCAAATTTTTCAAAAAATTTCAACAAAACCCTCTCATATGACCCCTCATTTTAACGAGCTCAACGAGCTCGTTCCAACGAGGGGTCACATGGTATGTTTTTGTCCAAATTTTTTTTTAAAATAGTATTTTTTTTAAAATAGTATTTTTTCAACTGCTGAATTTGCATATTACGCGGGTGGATGCGGGCGATTCATTGGGTAAAGGGTTAACACACACTGTTACCAACCACATGTACCAGCATGAGGAGCATTTAACACACACTGTTACCAACCACATGTACCAGTATGAGGAGCAATTAACACACACTGTTACCAACCACATGTACCAGTATGAGGAGCAATTAACACATACTGTTACCAACCACATGTACCAGTATGAGGAGCAATTAACACACACTGTTACCAACCACATGTACCAGTATGAGGAGCAATTAACACACACTGTTACCAACCACATGTACCAGTATGAGGAGCATTTAACACACACTGTTACCAACCACATGTACCAGTATGAGGAGCATTTAACACACACTGTTACCAACCACATGTACCAGTATGAGGAGCAATTAACACACACTGTTACCTACCACATGTACCAGTATGCATGCTTTCAATTCTGGGAGTCATTCCTGACATTGTAGTAGTGAGCGAGTGAATAGTTTAAACCTGCTATACAGTACTGTTACACTGTGAAATTGATACCAACCTGTGACAAGTTGTAAAAGTCACAAATTGATTTTGAACGCCCACACATTTTATATTTTGCACAATTCTCTGGCACGTACACTCTGTCACTACCAATTACGTTGTACGTGTAACAACTGCATTCATGTAGTTTTCTGGGTGTATTTTAATCAGTATTCTTTCACAATTTAACTCATGGACAACAATGACTTGGAATCCTAGATTTTGACAGAAAAATAGTATAAACATTGCTAAATTAAATATGAAACTATGAAAAAGAGAAAAAATGAGTAGGGGGTGTTTTGGCCAACTCTTGGGGGTGTTTTGACCAACTCTTGGAGACATTTTGACCAATTGTTGGGGACATTTTGACCAACTTTTGGGGACATTTTGACCAACTCTTGGGGAAGTTTTGCCCCCCCCCCCCCCAAACCCCCCCCCCCCCCCCCCCAAAAAAACTAAGGGACGTTTTGGTTTGGGGATGTTTGACCAGCACCTTCTCCAGAAGTATCTTAGTTTGCACACTTTGATTTGGGTAATTGTATCTTTTGTTTGATATTGATCAGGTCGAGCACAACTTGAAATCGATCTATTATAGTTAAATCGAACTATAAGGTCTTTGTTCCACCCAATTTTTGCAAAGCCAAATATTAGGGCTGGGCGGTTTTGAAATTAGCATTTCGGTTTGGTTTCGGTTTTGTACAAAAACTTGGTTTTCGGTTTTTCAAAATATGTTGTAGAAATCCACATTTTAGGGGGTAATGTACACATAAAATCTGTCTGTATTTGTCATCCAAGTCATGCGGCTCATATAGCGGGTTGAGTCATTCGGGTTAATCAGTGTTCACAACTCTTCTCAGCTAATGGACATATTGTGTTGGGCGACTGTAGTGGGCAACAGTGGTGGAGCCATGAGGTATCTAGGGAGACAAGCCCCCCACCCACACACACCCCACTCAAAATCCCACTTGCTTCTCCCATCCCCAAATTTGAAAAGATTCTTTTTGATTTCCTGCCCTCAGTACAAGTACAGTACCCTCAGTCCTGAGACCCCCTCCCCCCCCCCCTCTCTCTCCCCCCTCCTCAACCTCTTCACCAGCATGGTCCACGGAATTTCAAACCATGGCTTCACCACTGGTGGGAGCTTCCTTGTTCTGTCAGTGAGATTTGGGGCCTTGTCAAGACAAGATGCAGAAATTCACAAGAAAAGCTACATTTTCGCAAAAATCAACATTTCCTTATTTTTTATAGAGTTGCTAAGTTCTCACCCTGGATTTGGTGGATAATGTGCAATTGTTGTGCTCATTTTAGTAATTATCACATCGCTTGAAAATAGACGTGCCCCGTGTTTCTTGATGGTCCCTGCTTCAAATGACAGTGGAATAAGAGGAACACAAATCATATTTCTTCTGATTTTGATAACTATTATTGAAGTAAGTCGTGATATACGAATCACTTTTATTGGTAACTCACTCCAATGCTTTCACAATATTTCTCCTAATTTCAACTGCAGAGGTTCGTTTTTCACTTTGATTTTGCCCAAACATAGAAATTGGGTGAAATGAGCGGTGCCAAGGCAAAGATATTACCAACTTTACTTTGCCCTCTTGGCTGATCCTTTCGTTGATTTTATCTCAGTCAAGACAGGCGATTGATGTTTTTGAAGGGAGACTGCTGCATAATGGGATTTGAAAGAAAGTTTGCAATATTGCATCTTGGGATTTGTTGTGTTTACAAAATACACATGGTCATGACACGTGTTGATTATAACATCTTCGTATTGGGAATGCAGTGTGTATACCTGACAGACCTGCAGTACTGCGCGATTCCTTAAAGTAAGTTCAAATAGTATACAAACAATTCCTAATAAGTTTAAAAAAGAACTTTCAATAGTTACCTACCATCCATTTAATAGGATGTGTTCTATTTTAGTTTAACCATTTTTCTGTTGAAAAAAAAACATAACTGCCAATGTGCAGCGTTATCTATGAACGGTTAATTAACATAATTTACTCGTCATTTTTCCCATGTGAACTTTGAGGTTTTAAAACTGAATAAATTTTATGCTTACCTCCAATCTAATTTACAACGTGCCGTACGCAGATGATTTTAGGTCAAAGGTAATATATAATACTTTTACACCATATATTGTCAGGTAACTTGCAATACCTCTTTGGTCGAATGTGCCCGGTTCATTAAATTTACTTAACGATTCTTGAATTGCATGTGTGGATTTTTACGTAAGACTTTTTAATTTTTCATATTCCATCTGCTGGTGGTTCTGTAGATATTGTTTAAGATACAAGAAATTTGCTACCACTATTTGTGGGGGGAGGGGGGATGGTCCTCTCGAAGTAAGCATAAATGTCACAGCATTTACCTTTGCCCGACATTTAAGCCTTTGGCATGCGGAAAGCAAGTGATTGAGTGGTCATAAACTTAACCAATTCTGGGAAATTTGTTGAAACCGAAAGTCACAGTTTTTTGTTAAGGCGGTGGTTCAGTTTCGGTTTAAAAAAAAAAACCGAACCGAACCGAAAAACCGATAAACTGCCCAGCCCTACCAAATATCAGCAATCTGTCAGAATAAAACATATCTATAGTACAGTAGAACCTGTCTTGAGAGACTGCCCTTTGGGCCAAACAAAAGTGGTCTCTCAAGACAGGTGGTCTCTCATAACAGGTTTCAGGTGTTCTCAAGTCAGTAAATAACCAACCACAAAATTCAGAAATGGAGAAGAATGGATTTTTGTAATTACTTTGTAGTTGTTCTTTTTTATGAAGGTTTTGTAACAAATTGAAATGGACTGTTATCAAAATTATAAAACATAAATTAGTGTTGAAAATCTTCATATAATTTTTATAACAGTCCATTTCAATTTGTTACAAAAAGATTTTCAACACAAATTTATTTTTATTCCTATGTCACATTTTAGGTATGTATGAAATTGTTTATTCAGCAATAATCCTAATCTTTTCACAGGGGTCTTATAAAAACATCTCAGTCTTCAATGAGTTAGCATTTGAAACCCAATTAAGAGCTTTTAATATGTTTAATTATATTAGTATAACCACAATGGATTTTCCAATTCCAGAACAGGTAAAAAGTTTTTGTCATGGTTTCTGTCTTCAAAGGGGCGG
Source organism: Pictodentalium vernedei (assembly GCA_031216915.1). Lineage (NCBI taxonomy): Eukaryota > Metazoa > Mollusca > Scaphopoda > Dentaliida > Dentaliidae > Pictodentalium > Pictodentalium vernedei. The sequence goes on along the minus strand of CM062296.1, from coordinate 864,909,336 downwards.
TCTCTCAAGACAGGTATATTGTGGCATAAAAATACAAGTTGGTACCAGGTCACAGTGGTCTCTCAAGACAGGTGGTCTCCCAAAGCAGGTCCATTATAGAGTAAAACCAATCAGTGCCTGGTAGATTGGTCTCTCAAGACAGGTGGTCTCTCAAGAGTGGTCTCTCAAGACAGGTTTTACTGTACAAATAAACATTGATTAGAGCATCAGTCTCTCACCTGTAAATGCAGCAGTTACTTTTAAAACTTTAATTTTGATGACAAAATTTCAGTCCCAAAAAGCAGTAACATCTGAAAACCAAATAAGGGATTATTTAAAATGGAAAAACATAGAATGATGTACTACTAAATCTTTCTGCATACACATCATCATTGATGAAAAAACCAAATAGAAAAAATATTAAAATTAAAAAAAAATGTCTGGCTGGAACTACTTCATAAGAAAAAGTATGGAGGAGCAACAGACACACAAGACACAATATATGTGAAACCCATAGCTTGCAAGCATGCTTATTAGTCAGTCTGCGAGTCAATGTACATGTTGTATTGTATAAAAGAAATCCTCTGTTAACCCTCTCACTTTCTGCAGAGAGCATCAACAACATAAAAAAGCCTGAAACAGTTTAGAGTTTAAACAATATTCACTGAAGGAAGAAAAAATGTTAAATGCATGATATGTAAGAACAAGAGCGCATGTATCGCTGAAGCAATACAATGTCCCCTACCGGACTAATGAGCATTAATAATTATACAAATGTTATAACCTATATGTGATCAGCATGAATTCAATTGAAGCGTTTCCAAAAAAAGTCCGCAAAACTGATATTTTGGTGCTTTTCCATATTTCTAAGTGCCATAACTCACACAAGAATAATGCAAGCAGCAGCGTGAAACTCAAACTTGATTTGTAAGTCATCGTTCTATAGTAGGTTACCAAGAAAGAAATCATTCGGTTGAAGGATTTCTAAAAAAAAGTCCGGAAAACTAAAGTATGACTGACAGACTGTCTAACAGACTGACAGATGGACAAAGTGCAAATGAAACTTGATCTGGGAGTCATGGTTCTATAGTAGGTTACCAAAAATGATATCATTCCGTTGAAGCGTTTCCAAAAAAAATTCCGGAAAACTGATATTTTGGCGCTTTTTCATATTTCAAAGGGCCACAACTCACACAAGAATAAGGCAATCAGCATGAAACTCAAACTTGATCTGTAAGTCACCGTTCTATAGTACTTTTCCAAAAATGAAATCATTCTGTTGAAGCGTTTCCAAAAAAAGTCTGGAAAACTGATATTTTGGTGCTTTTCCATATTTCCAAGGGCTGTAACTCACACAAGAATAATGCAATCAGCATGAAACTCAAACTTGATCTGCAAGTCATCGCTCTATAGTAGTTTACCAAAAATGAAATCATTCCGTTGAAGCGTTTCCAAAAAACTAAAGTGTGACAGACAGACTGACAGGTGGACGGATGGACAGAGTGCAAACCTATAGTCCCCTCCGGCGATGCTGATAGGGGACTAAAAAAAAAGGGAAACTGTCTGAATGCTTAACCCTTCAAGGCATATTTCCGACTTTTTGACCCTTAACATGCCATCATGAGGATGGTCCTGCTAGCAATACAGTTAAAACTTGAATTCCTGTCACGAACTGCGTGCTTATCTAGGCATAATTGCGCATAGGAATTGCACGCAATTGCCATATCGAATGGCATCCCTAGCACGGTGGGTTCTCCTGGTTTCTCATAGCAAACACATGCAATGTTTCTGCCAATGGCCCTCCTGATTACCCAGAGGTTCATTGGCTGAAAGATTCCTTGTGCACAGGCCATATGGACAGAATTTGATAGCCTTACTATGGTCATGACGCGTAGATTAACGCACAAATCAATGTGCTATTTGTGCGCATTTCATGACAGGACTTCTAGTTTTAACTGTAGACAAATTATCTAAGCAGTGGTTTCTAGTAAAGTGATTGAAATATCTTTTCTCGTTTCTTTGTTCTATTAATCATTTTAGTTAGGCTGAGATTAGTACTCAAACGATTAGTCGACTATTGGGCAATCAATGTATGTTGACATGACACCACAGAATATTGGCTACATATACTGCTGTTTTCAATAGTTTGTGCAACCCAATTATCGTTCATCTGGTCTGAGCTTTGGAAACTTATTTATTTATTGGTATTTAAGGTCACATATTTTTGCACAATGGCTAATCATGACCACAACATGAGTATCAACTCAAGACCAGGGATGAGTGTTAATAAGCCATGTTGCCCATTTTAGAGAGGATTTGCACATCTCAAGCATTGGAGACTGGGTCCTATTTTACAGGTAAAACAGAGCCTGTTTACTGCAGGGAACAGGCACTCCTTCACTTCCCAGGGATTCCCACAGGGATTTTGGAAACATATCATTCATTCCCATGTACTTGATTCAAGTAACCTTTTATATAACCTACATATGTATGTTTCGCACCTATGCTGGTATATGAACTGTTGTTTCATAACCAAGTTCTTCAAGCTCCTATGGACAATACCCTGATGAAGAGAGATGAATCCTTAGGAACAATAATGAGGCTGTGTTGCAGCAATTCAGATACAAATTAGTTGCAATTATAGCCTAATCTTTGGCATGGTCTGGCATGCTGCAGAAGAGTTTGGCACCCATAATCACTGTGGCAGAGAGAAGAATTATTGCCATTTCCTGATTTTGAACCTATGTTACATCTTAAGATGATCGACAGTTTTAAATGATGTTGACCATCAACCAATCATCAGCATACATGTAGAGGTTTGCATTTGAAAGAAGTATAGCTGCTCTGTTGGCCAATTGTTTAGGGCACCATTTGTGCATTAAATTTCTGTTTGAGTAAGATTCAGGGATGCACAAATTGTACAATCAAGATAAGGCCACACAAAGTAGATCTTCTGTTTCTCAGGCCATTATTTGTGAAATTTGCATGCTGGCGAGCGTTTTTTTATTTTATTTTTAATTTCAGTAATTACTTCTTTGCCATCAAAAGTTCATGTTCTTGGTTCAAGTTTTAGGCCTCATAACCTACAGAATAGCATGGGTGGTGGTGTATTTCATCCCTTGAGTGCAAGAAGCCTTCTTGCACTCAAGGAATAAATTCATCAATTTTTTTTAACTTGGGTAAAATATCAGACATAAACCATTTAATTTTAATTTTTTTAAAGTTTAAATTGGTTATAAAAAGAGAGCATGCGGCAGCCAAAAGGACCATGTGGGAGGGCCTGAGAAACAGATTTTTAATTTTTTTAGGCCTAACCCCAATCTCTTTTGTCAGTATGTTTTTAAGTGGTTGAGTGCCGATTTATTTTTGATCATCAAAACTTGCTCACTTGTCTTTGACTTGTTACACTTTATGGAAGAGTGCAGGCACTCTCTCATAAATTGGGACAAGGCAAATCCTATTAGGCACTCTCCCATAAATTGGGACAAGGCAAATCCTAATAGGCACTCTCCCATAAATTGGGACAAGGCAAATCCTAATAGGCACTCTCCCATAAATTGGGACAAGGCAAATCCTATTAGGCACTCTCCCATAAATTGGGACAAGGCGAATCATATTAGGCACTCTCCCATAAATTGGGACAAGGCAAATCCTATTAGGTACTCTCCCATAAATTGGGACAAGGCGAATCCTATTAGGCACTCTCCCATAAATTGGGACAAGGCAAATCCTATTAGGCACTCTCCCATAAATTGGGACAAGGCAAATCCTATTAAACACTCTCCCATTAATTGGGACAAGGCAAATCCTATTAGGCACTCTCCCATAAATTGGGACAAGGCAAATCCTATTAGGCACTCTCCCACAAATTGGGACAAGGCAAATCCTATTAGGCACTCTCCCATAAATTGGGACAAGGCGAATCATATTAGGCACTCTCCCATAAATTGGGACAAGGCAAATCCTATTAGGCACTCCATAAATTGGGAAAATGCAAATCCTAATAGGCACTCTCCCATAAATTGGGACAAAGCAAATCCTATTAGGCACTCTCCCATAAAATGGGACAAGGCAAATCCTATTAGGCACTCTCCCATAAATTGGGACAAGGCAAATCCTATTAGGCACTCTTCCATAAATTGGGAAAAGGCAAATCCTATTAGGCACTCTTCCATAAATTGGGACAAGGCAAATCCTATTAGGCACTCTCCCATAAAATGGGACAAGGCAAATCCTATTAGGCACTCTCCCATAAATTGGGACAAGGCAAATCCTATTAGGCACTCTTCCATAAATTGGGAAAAGGCAAATCCTATTAGGCACTCTCCCATAAATTGGGACAAGGCGAATCCTATTAGACACTCTCCCATAAATTTGGACAAGGCAAATCCTGTTAGGCACTCTCCCATAAATTGGGACAAGGCGAATCCTATTAGGCACTCTCCCATAAATTGGGACAAGGCAAATGATATTAGGCACTAGGCAGTCTCCCATAAATTGGGACAAGGCAAATTCAAACAGATATAAATAATTTTACTTCACAGATAATATGAAGCAGTCCATCCCTGGGATATGAAGCCTTTAAGTTGCACACTTGGACTTCAGAATAAAGAACAAATATGAGTTTCCAGAACTCTACAAGTTAATGGTCCCAAAAATAAAATGTCTATCTTTAGCATTGTTCAGTAGATGATCTTTCCTTGACTACATTGTGATGTCTCCGCTGCCAACCCCTTCGACCTCAAATGATTTTAGAGAAGCAAGAAAAGGTTATCCTAGAAAATTCTGGATAACCTTTAGAGGAACGTAATGCAGGGTTATCCAATTTGTGCACCCCTGAAGATTGGAAAATAAAGGGTTAAATATTGGGAAAAATCATGCCTAAATGTCATTGGGAAAGGTTCCCACAGGCTTGTCATTTTGAGGCAGGTGATCGCCCCGAGCTGCAGTTGCCCGCCTGAGTTGAAAATTTTAAAAAGATTCAGGGATGAACAAATAGAGGTCATGCCAAAACAATTTGAGTCAAGATAACCCCAGTTGCTTTAGTATTTTTTCAGGTGGTTTAGTCCTGATTTATTTTTTATCATCAAAATTTGCTCACTAGTCTTTGACTTGTTACAATTTATGGGAGAAGGCACTCACCAATAAACTGGGACAAGGCAAATCCACACAGATTTAAATTATGTCACTTGACAGAAGCAGTCCATCCCTGGGATATGAAGCCTTGAAGTTGCACACTTGGACTTCAGAATAAAGAACAAATATGAGTTTCCAGAACTCTACAAGTTAATGGTCACAAAAATAAAATGTCTATCTTTAGCATTGTTCAGTAGATGATCTTTCCTTGAGAACATTGTGATGTCTCCACCAACTACCCCTTCAATTTTGTGTAACCTATTTATCGTTCACCTGGTCTGAACTTTGGAAAATTATCATTCGTTCCCCTGTACTATTTATTTATTATTTATTGGTGTTTAAGGTCACATATGGCTAATCATGACCTCGACAATTTTACGGGTGGAGGAAGCTTGAGTACCCATAAAGAACCACTGGCCAACGGTGAGCAACTGTCAGACCCCCCACATACTAACTCCACACAATCAGGGTTAGCATTGATTGAAGACAGGTGTATCATCGACGTACATTACGCCTTAGTACACAACGTCATCATTCCCCCAGTCCCCTTGTACTTGATTCAGGTAACCCAAAATATTATGTTTTGCAACTATGCTGATATTTGAACTGTTGTATCATAACCAAGTTCTTCAAGCTCCTGTGCACAATATCCTGATGAAGAGAGATGAATCCTTAGGAACAAACACATTTCATTTTAACTTGGTAGGATGACTCTGTATAATGCCAAGATGAGAACTTCCTATTTTGGTTTGGTTCAGTCACCATTGACGTCCGCGGGGGCTTGTTACCTAGATTTCTTTAGCATTCTCAAATTCCTGTCATTTGGTTTACTTGATGCTTGCTGTGCCAAGGATTTTACTGTTTTTGATAGGTCCCTACAAGATTGAGGTAATGTCTGACATTTTTTAGAGTGTTTATTTCCAATTATTTTGGCATTAACTTGGATGGTTTATATTTCACTGTTTTTGTAGCTCCTGACAGAAGAACAGGGTTGGAGTTAGGTATAGCTGTAATAAAATTGATTTCGTTTTTACTATCCCAAATAATTTTTCCAGGAAGAGATTGTTGTAACTGATAGTCAGTTTTCTTTTCTGTTTTCGTTTTTGAAGTTGGGGTTATGAATACTTATTAAACAGGAAATCACACAGTGTTCACAGTAAATAGAAATCTTCTCAACTCTGAATGTATAGATTTTGTTAAACATGACATTATCTACAATGTAATAATCATTACTCAACAACAGGTGGTATGGTTGTACTAACAACATATCATGTCGGTTTACCAAAAATATCTCTAAGTTTTCTTCCACTGAATATTCTTAACTTATCAGAAATACATAATTGTATTATCGTTTGACCAATTGAGTTTGGAGTATGTACTCTTAGGTCCCAAATAGTAGTACAGACCAGAATAATAGTACAAAGGTGGAAAAATAGCCTGAATTCAATAATAGTACAGACCAGAATAATAGTACAAAGTGGAAAATAGCCTGAATTTAATAATAGTACAGACCAGATTAATAGTACTTGGTGGAAAATAGCCTGAATTTAATAATAGTACAGACCAGAATAATAGTACATGGTGGAAAAATAGCCTGAATTTAATAATAGTACAGACCAGATTAATAGTACTTGGTGGAAAATAGCCTGAATTTAATAATAGTACAGACCAGATTAATAGTACTTGGTGGAAAATAGCCTGAATTTAATAATAGTACAGACCAGAATAATAGTACATGGTGGAAAAATAGCCTGAATTTAATAATAGTACAGACCAGATTAATAGTACAAAGGTGGAAAAATAGCCTGAATTTAATAATAGTACAGACCAGAATAATAGTACATGGTGGAAAAATAGCCTGAATTTAATAATAGTACAGACCAGATTAATAGTACTTGGTGGAAAATAGCCTGAATTTAATAATAGTACAGACCAGATTAATAGTACTTGGTGGAAAAATAGCCTGAATTCAATAATAGTACAGACCAGAATAATAGTACATGGTGGAAAAATAGCCTGAATTTAATAATAGTACAGACCAGATTAATAGTACTTGGTGGAAAATAGCCTGAATTTAATAATAGTACAGACCAGATTAATAGTACTTGGTGGAAAATAGCCTGAATTTAATAATAGTACAGACCAGAATAATAGTACATGGTGGAAAAATAGCCTGAATTTAATAATAGTACAGACCAGATTAATAGTACTTGGTGGAAAATAGCCTGAATTTAATAATAGTACAGACCAGAATAATAATAGTACATGGTGGCAAAATAGCCTGAATTTAATAATAGTACAGACCAGAATAATAGTACATGGTGGAAAAATAGCCTGAATTCAATAATAGTACAGACCAGAATAATAGAACATGGTGGAAAATAGCCTGAATTTAATAATAGTACAGACCAGAATAATAGTACATGGTGGCAAAATAGCCTGAATTTAATAATAGTACAGACCAGAATAATAGTACATGGTGGAAAAATAGCCTGAATTCAATAATAGTACAGACCAGAATAATAGAACATGGTGGAAAATAGCCTGAATTCAATAATAGTACAGACCAGAATAATAGTATGAGGGGTGGGGAGAGGTACATTCATGTCTTTGAAGTGTGTCAGTTTATGCATGGTAAAATTCAAGTCTCAGACATCATTCCTTGGAAAGCTCTCCTGGATTCCAGCTCTCATGGAGAGCTTTTCAATGAATGACGTCTGAGATTAGTTCTATCATATAAGGACAGGAATGTTTCCAATTTTAAATATTAATTGCTGCTGTTACTTTGTGGAATTTTGTTTCTTGATGACCACTGGAAATGGCACTTCCCAGGCCTTCACCCAACATATTTGGGTGTGCCCCCCCCCCCCCCCCCGACATGACACCACAGAATATTGGCTACATATACTGCTGTTTTCAATAGTTTGTGCAACCCAATTATCGTTCACCTGGTCTGAGCTTTGGAAACTTATTTATTTATTGGTGTTTAAGGTCACATAGTTTTGCACAATGGCTAATCATGACCACAACATGAGCATTAACTCAAGGCGAGGGATGAGAGTTAATAAGCCATGTTGTCCATTTCAGAGAGGATTTACACATCTCAAGCATTGGAGACTGGGTCCTATTTTACAGGTAAAACAGAGCCTGTTTACTGCAGTGAACAGGCACTGCTTCACTTCTCAGGGATTTTGGAAACTTATCATTCATTCCTCTGTACTTGATTCAAGTAACCTTTTATATAACCCACATATGTATGTTTTGCAACTATGCTGGTATTTGAACTGTTGAATCATAACCAGGTTTTCAAGCTCCTATGGGCAATACCATCATGAAGAGAGACGAATCCTTAGGTGCAATAATGAGGCTGTGTTGCAGCAATTCAGATACAAATTAGTTGCAATTATAGTCTTCATCTTGGAATGTGCTAGCATGCTGCAAAAGAGTATGGAATACACAATCACTGTGGCAGAGATATGAATTATTGCCATTTCCTGATTTTGTACCTGTGTTATATCTTAAGATGATCAACAGTTTTAAATGATGTTTCCTTAGTACTCAAACGATTAGTCGACTAGTCGATGTCGATTCTGCCCAATTTCTGGGCAAACCAGTAGTCGACTCTCAATTGTGCAGTCGACTAGTCGGAGGAGTTCAAGCTTTTAGGTAAATAGTATCCCTTCTGTGCCACTGTCAGACAGTTTGAACAGCAATATTGGGCAATCAATGTATACATCTATTGCCATCTAATAGTAGTGACAGTAGTTTGTTTTAACTTGTACTAGTAAAGTGCTGAATTATTTTGGGCTATCAGGATATGTTATTAATTTGCCTTGTTGCAATTTATGGGCGAGTGCCTATAGGCACTCTCCCATAAATTGCAACAAGGCAAATTAAATAAGACTATATAATTTCACTCTTTGCATAATTAGAAGCACATTAACAGAATAATGTTCCAGTAAGTTGCTGCATATGAATGCCCAAGTGAAGCCAAATTTGGACTTTCAGCACTCTACTCTACCGGAACACCAAAACTGTTATAAGGAGACAAGTTATCACCAATGACTAGTCGAAGTCGACTTGACTTTTGGGTATTGACTAGTCGACTTTGGAATTCACGAGTCGTTTGAGCACTACCTTTCGGGTGAAGACAATAATTTTGTGGGGAAACATCAATAGAAAAGTTGAAGTAGTTGTAGAATTTTGCAGAAAGCTGTAAGTTAACTTTCAATATTCGTTACCAAGTTCAAAACAGGCGGAGTTGTAACAAATCTCCCTTTGTTTGTTACGGGAGTGTAGAATCAAGTAGTTTCTGACAGAAATGCTGGAGGTGAGGAATTGTCACCGAAATGATAACTTGCATTCTGTTGAAGCAATGTGAACAATTACATGCGAATGGAACCTGGATAAAAACTAATCAGGAAATGTCAATGTCTGGGTGGGAATTACACTCTGGGTGTTTTCAGTAAATCACTACCTTGATAAACAAGAGCAATTTCAAATATATAATTATAGGGTTGCACGATATTCAAAACTGAATACCGGTATCGGTATTCAAAAAAATAGTGCGGTATACCGGTATATCGAAAACTGTTCAGATATATGAACACAAGTACCATAATCGAGACTTGAGGCATCACAGTCGGAACCAATTAGCATGCCTTGATGATGCGGTTCGAAAAATCTGGATCCAAAGCAGACGATATGAAAATTTATTATTTTCAAAATTAGTTTTTCAGATTTTCCCCAGATTTCAACAAAACTATATCATGTGACCCCTCATTGGAATGAGCTCGTCGAGCTCGTTCCAATGAGGGGGTCACATGATATAGTTTTGTTGAAATTTTTTAAAATTATTTTTAAAACTGCTGAATTTGTAAATTAGGAGGGCAAAAGCAGACGAATCCTTGGATAAAGGGATAATATTATTCATTCGGGATGATAAACCGATATTTTTGTAATTACACCGGTATTATTTATTTATTGGTGTTTAAGGTCAAATATTTCTGCACAATGGCTAACGATGACCGTGACAGTTTTACGGGTGGAGGAAGCCGGAGTACCCAGAGAGAACCACCGAGCAATGGCAAGCAACTGTCAGCTCCCCAACATACCAACTCCACACAAGCAGGGTTAGCATTGGTTGAAGACAGGTGCACCATCGACATGCAGTTCGCCCTAGTACACAGCGTCACCGTGCCCCCACGTGGGCAATGGGGTGAAGTGTCTTGCCCAAGGACACAATGCGGTCGCCGCAGGTGGGATTCGAACCGAGAACCTCTCGGCTTGCAGCCTGCACCTCTACCAACAGAGCCACTGCGCCCCCAATTACACCGGTATTCAATCGAGATTGGTTTGAATACCGGTATATATCGGTTTATCGATATACCGTGCAGCCCTATACAATTATTGATACTTATTACTTACAAAAATCAAGCGGGTAGACAAGCCATCTCTGTAATCCTCTAAGAAGTGGTCAACATCATAGGTGCCCTCACTCCCTTCATACAAAACCTAAAAATATACAAGTAAAGATCAATATAGATGTCATCTAACGATTTCTGAAATATACTCCTCACATTTGACACACAACTCACTCAGCCCTTGAAATTAGGAATATTTTACCACGGCAATCAATTGCTGTGGTAAATTCCATTTCCCACGGCATTGCCACAGCAATCACAGACACAAAAATGAATTCTGTACATTATGTGGAGATGATGAGTTGTAAGCCTTGGGTTTTATGTCTAATCCGTCGTGTTTGTACAGTTTAAGATTTGTTCACTTGGCTTCTTAGAAATATGGTTTGAACTCAAGAACATCACAAATCAAGTACTAGGAGTGCATGTAGCCTTTCCTAACTCAAGAAGGTAACTGCCAGTCCTGATATTCAATACTTGAGTTATATAAATAAGAGTGTTGCACAAGGGTGTTTTGGGTGGGACGTTCCATCATGATTTCTAATACACATTATCGAAATATTATAAATTGAGCATCTAAGGAAAATGTTACCACAGCATTAATGTGCCGTGGTAAAACTAATTTACTACAGCAGTGCTGATTGCTGTGCCCAATTTCGAGGGCTGACTCACGTACAACTGGCTTGATAGATTTCCTGCTCAGCTCAAGTTCGTTGAAGTACATGTAGAAAACTTGAAGATTATCAATGACATGATGACTTACATTACCTGTGACATTCTATAATAATTTGTAATGTGATAATCGAAGCTATACATTTAACAATGCAATGTTTGTTTACAATACTTTAGTTTTTCTCTTCACAAGTAACAGATATTGCTAAACATGACTGCATTGCCATTGCAGTTTATTCAGATGCACTCCAAAGAACTCTTTGGTGGTGATCCAAGAACAGTGGAGACCACTTAATTGGATATCTCTTAATTGTATATCCCTGTTAATTGAATATAATTTCCCAACACAAAACCATTTACCTTACCTCCAATACAAATTTGACCTGTTAATTGAATATAGGTTATAGAGTGCACTCCTATTAATTGAATAAAAAATCCTGTAACCTGGCGAGAAATTACCCCATTTCTCCCCAGTTTTCCTTTGTTTCTAGACCTAGAGCTCTGTCAAACAAGATATAATAGAATAAATGCTAAGTTTATCTCTAATAATACAGGAAACTGACAATCCCTGTTAATTGAATAATCCTGTTAATTGAATAATTTTCATTGGCAAAGTGACTATTCAATTAACAGGGTTCCACTGTACTACAGATCAGAATAGTTTGATGTACTGTACAAACTTTTTAACATCTTCAATGTACTGTGGAAATTCATGGATGAAAACCAAAGGAAATAAGGTAAACCCTGTTGAATAAAAGATACTTCACACAATTAATTGGATACCTTTTAACTGAATATAATTTTTAAACACAAAACCATGTACCATACCTGCAGTACAAATTTGCACTGTTAATTGCACATGGGATATAGAGTGAACTCCTGCTAACTGAATATATTTATTTATTGGTGTTTAAGGTCACATACTTGTGCACAATGGCAAATCGTGACCATTGCTAATTGAATAAAAGATCTTGCAATGTGTTGAAAAATTCACCCGATGACCATTAAATTACCCTTGTATATTGTACAGCACAGTCGCTATGAACTGGTCATAATCCACAAGTGGGCAGCAATGTCCATGCACACGTTTCCCAGGTAATAAAAAACATCCTGAACAAAATTGTAATTGATAAAGCACTGGGTTAGGCCACACAAAGTAGATCTTCTGTTTCTCAGGCCATTATTTGTAAAATTGCATGCAGGCAAGCGGTTTTTTATTTTATTTTTTATTTCAGTAATTACTTCTTTGCCATCAAAAATTCATGTTCTTGGTTCAAGTTTTAGGCCTCATAATCTACAGAATAGCATGGGTGGTGGTGTATTTAATCCCTTGAGAGCAAGAAGGCTTTGCAATGCTAAAGCATTGCAAAGCCTTCTTGCACTCAAGGGACAAATTCATCAATTTTTTTAACTTGGGTAAAATATCAGACATAAACCATTTAATTTTTATTTTTTTAAAGTTTAAATTGGTTATAAAAACAGAACATGCGGCAGCCAAAAGGACCATGCGGGAGGGCCTGAGAAACAGATTTTTAATTTTTTAGGCCTTATATATATATATATACCAGAGACTCTACAGAGCCTGTAATCACTCACCTGGAACTACATATAAAAATGTGATTTCCCATAGGCTTTCCAGGGTAATTATGAGCTGCAATTGTGGCCATGTTTGCAACATTACATCAACATTTCATGAGGATCATTGGGAGAAGGTGTCCCAGTCTTCAATCACAATCACGTGAAGTTTCAAAACATTTGAATCCATCAAACAGAATCATAGAATGTCTCTGGTGGCAATATTTTCCAACCAACGTGAACAAAAAGAGGATCGATTGTAGAGGGCTTCCTATAGACCATTCTTGCCAAGTTTTGGTTCACGTCAGCTCAGTAGTTCCGGAGAGGAGATGAAAATGTGATTTCCCATAGGTTTTTTCTATAGTAACTATAAACCACAATTGTGGCCATGTTTGCAATACGAAAAAGAGGAATGTTGGCAGAGGGTGTTCCAGTTATCAACCATGCAAAGTTTTAAAACCTTTGTCCCTGTGGTTTCAAAGGAGAAGGGTTTTCAAAATTGACCAATCTGAATCAAAGAATGCTTCTGAAGGCCATGTTTTTTTTCACCCAACAGGAATAAAACGAGTAACAGTTGTAGAGAACCTCTCATAGACAATGCCTGCAAAGTCTGGTTCACATCGGCTCAGTACTTTCAGTGAAGATGATGGAAATGTGATTTCCTAAATGGTTCCTACAGTAACTATAAGCCACAATTGCAACCCAATGAAGATTAAAATGAGGATCATTGGCAGAGGGGGTTACAGTCATCAGTCAGACTAAGTTTTCAAACCATTTGGCCTTGTAGTTTCAAAGAAGATTTTCTTGAAAATGCACATATTTATGAATTCTGTTTCAACAAAAAAAAAAATCAGTAAAAGGAGGTTAAATATTTTGAAAATTACAACTTTATCAGACAGTATTCTCTTTCAAAACAGCTTTTGATACATGTACAAATGTACGTACGTACTAACGTATGTACGTATGTACGCCGATGGACGAGAAGTGATGGCAATAGCTCAGCTTGACTTTGTCAAGTTGAGCTAAAAATGGCGCATTCCCAAATGTGTTCTGTTTCGAAAAGGGAAAGGATTTTATTCAGAATATAAGTTTTCAGGGTTAACCGCGAAATGATGCTTATTTTGTTGAGAGAATGAGTTATATTCAATGTTGGTTTGCTTTATTACAGTAAAGAACCCCGACGATCATTAGATTTGAGTGTGTTTTCTTTCAGCAGGAAGAAAAATTATAAAAATCCCTCCTGTTAAAAGAGTAGTCTCCCTTAGGCTAGTCAGTTTAAATCTGAAAGTTCTGAAGCTTTTCACATGTCATGAACATCGTGAATGTTGTGTCATGCAATCAGGCATATAGCCGGGAATTCATTCAATTCATACTTCATAGCCTTTAGGTGGGTGGGCACTGGGCAATACTCGTGGGTGGGGTGGGGAATACTGGCGCTTTTCTGTCACCTGCACACACAGTACACTCACTCGATTTGTCAGTTCGCTGATTTCAGTGTTAAACCCCTCGCACCTGCGGACCCAACCAGCTTAAATGCCTATGGCCTGACAGTCACATACACCACACGCTCGATTTTGCATTTCACTTTCACAGTGTTTGATTTGATTCAAGTTGATTTGATTAAATTGATTTTGATCAGATTGATCTCCGGCGGAAATTACGCAATTTGGCAAATAGCTTCAGGAGTCTGACAGTCACAGTGCTGGCAAGCCAGGCACAATGGCACCATCTGTCAGTCTCACTGTTCACTCCACCACACCCCATGGGTATGACATCACACTCGAGTCAGTCGAGCGACTCGGCGAAAAAGTTAATTTAATTTGTTAAAACCTTCAGCTTCCACAGTGTCGACATTGAGAGTTGAAAAATTTTTCTTTAAAAAATATGGGAACAAAATTACGCCCCAAGCCCAGTCAAGCCACCCAGCGGAGTGGAGTATAGTGTATACTGTATACTTCATTTCAGGTGGGTGACATCTAATGATATTCCGTACTCACCGTCGGACGTTTTGCAGACGCTTTTGCATCCATGACTTTCTTCTTCGAGCAGAGTTTGCAGGTGGCATATTTACTTTTGCAATCATACTGTTCAAAGCACCGCCATACTGGCATAAGGACTTTTGTGGTCTCTTTCAATATTTATACCGAGTGTGTTGTCAGCCATGACTGAGGGTCACAGGAAAATATATGGAAACCGAAAGTACGTTTCTTTTTACCTGCATGGTATAGTTTTTTTTTTCAACAACCGAAACCGACTAGAGTTTTCAGTTAACCACCCATCTCTAAGTTTATTACAGTTATGCTACAACTTATTTTGACTTGTACTGTATACACAATATTTTGGGTTTTTTATTCTCAGTTCTCAGTGGAGAAAACTGGAACCAACCCTTACCAGATTCTCAAAAAAACAAGTGTTTTTGCTGACAGTACCGAACTTCAAGAGGCATTGGGTTAAGAATTAGAATATAGTCTCTCGGGGGGGGGGGGCACATATTTCCATCCTCTCATAGACTATTCATGTGATGAAATTTGGTTCACATCGGCTCAGTAGTTCCAGAGAAGATGAAAATGCTATCGTGTCTCGTGCTTCTGGATCTCAGCGCTGCGTTTGACACGATCGACCATACGACCCTTATGATGTGTCTAGAAAATAGGATTGGTGTTAAAGGCACTGTACATCAGTGGTTTCGCTCCTATTTATAAGATCGTACACAATGTGTTGTAATTGAGGTTGAGCGCTCCGAAAAACTCCCACTCTCATGCGGTGTTCCTCGAGGATCGGTTCTCGGACCGATTCTGTATACTTTAGTTTCATTGTTATGCTGATGACACACAGCTATACATCCATTTCTATAAAGATAGCGCTTCCTGTTCCGTGCAGAAATTAGAACAGTGCATTCTGGAAATAAAATCTTGGATGATTGCTAATTTCTTGAAATTAAACCACGACAAAACTGAAATTATCTTTTTGAACTCAACAGCAATTGTCTAAATTGCCCAAACTTGATTTACACATCCAGGATGTGTGCATTTCTTCAACCAAGTCCGTTCGTAACCTCGGCTTTTTCTTCGATGAAAACCTATCACTATCACTTCACAGACATGTCAGACACATCTGCCAGGTGGCATATTTTCATCTGAGAAACATCAGCAAAATTAGGAACTTAATAGACAACAAAACAGCTGAACAACTCGTACATGCCTTTGTGACCACTCGGCTCGACTACTGCAACTCCCTGCTCTCTGGATCAACAAATGCCCACATTATAAAATTGCAGCATATACAGAACTGTGCAGCTCGAGTAGTCACTAGAAATAGAAAAACTTGCCACATAACACCTATCCTTAAGGAACTGCACTGGCTGCCAGTATGCCGGAGAATCGAATATAAGCTGTGTCTGCTGGTTTTTAAGAGCCTTCATGGCCTCGCACCACCCTACCTCACTGAGCTTATAAATCGGTATGAACCAGTCCGAGCTTTAATGTCCGGCAATGAAACTTTGCTCTCACAGCCAAGGGCAAGACTGAAGACTGCAGGTGACAGAGCATTCTCTGTGGCTGCCCCCACTGTGTGGAACTCACTCCCAAAACATATAAAAACTATCAGTACCTTAAATTCATTCAAGAAAAGCATGAAAACACATTTCTTCCAACGGGCATGCCATTAGTTTTTGTAAAGCCAAAGAGCACTTTTGTGGATTTTAGGCTTATAAATTATTTTATTATTTAATATTATAAATGTGATTTCCCATAGGATTTCTATAGCAACTATAAGCTGCAATTGTGGCCATGTTTGCAACCTGATCAACATTAAATGAGGATGGATGGTAGAGGGGGGGTCCCAGTCATCACTTATGTAAAGTATCAAAACATCTAGCCTGGCAGTTTCAGAGGAGAATATTTTTGAAACTCCACCAATCAGAATCAAAGAATGCCCCTGGTGGCCATGTTTTTCAACTAAAGGGAACAAAATGAGGATTGTTTGTAGAGGACCTCCCATAGACCATCCCTGCCAGGTTTGGTTCACGTTGGCTCAGTAGTTCCGAAGATGAAAATGTGATTTCCCATCGGGTTTCTATAGTAACTATAAGCTGCAATTGTGGCCATGTTTACAACCCAATCAACATTAAATGAGGATCGTTGGTAGAGGGGGTCCCAGTCATCATTTATGTGAAGTATCAAAACATTTGGCCTGGCAGTTTCAGAGGAGAAAATTTTTGAAAATCACCAATCAGAATCAAAGAATGCCTCTGGAGGCCACGTTTTTCAACCCACAGGAACAAAATGAGGGTTGTTTGTAGAGGACCACCCATAGACTATCCCTGCCAGGTTTGTTTTCACGTCGCCTCAGTTTTTCCAGAGAAGAAGAGGAAAATGTGATTTCCAATAGGGTTTCTACATTTACAGTAACTACAGTTATGTGCCAAGTGTATCCTGTCTCAAACACCTGCTTCCGCGATGAGTGAAAAATGCCAATTTCAGCCGGTTGCACATGGTGGCTAATTTTCAAACACCGTGATTAATCGGATAAGGGATTAAATAGATTACACCTTTCCACTTAAAGCCAGTGTTTAATGACTAATTAATGTCCATTATTCCGCCACGGTGTTCAAACGTGTTTTATTTAGAAGCACTCAAATTGATAAATGTTTCAATGATTACATGTATCTGTGCAACAACAACAAATTAAGATGAGAATAAAGCCCTAAATGTGTATGCGGAGACAGAAGAAAATAGAAATACTGGCCAATGCATGTATCATTGTATGTATGTGCCTTTGATCGCATTTTCGTGGAACCAAACACGTGCAGGAAAAAAGTGGTTGTGCACGCGACAACATGCGTCAAAAAATCAGAAATCTTCCACTTCATTGTCTGCTGGTACAAATTTTCGTCCATGTATAAAAGTTTAAAACAAACTTTTGTGGTGTGAATGTGCATGTATTATTTGCCTTCCTACGTCAGTGGGGTAGATACTTTTTCATCACTACAAGCTACAAATTTTCCAACAAAAATTGTTTCTATGTTTCTACTTTTTCGGGGCGACGTGGAGAGTTGTGGACTGTAGTCTCATCGCCCATGCAATTTTTTGAAAATATTTCGTTTCGCCTCAATGTGCATTTTAGTTTCTATACTTGTCAAACATGCATCTAACAAATTCATATATAAATCAGCTATGTTTTTTCATTTTTTACCACACCCGGCCCAACTAGCCTTCTCGGCTATGGTACGTCATTTCCTTGCAGTCTATCTTCTGGTAATCTGTTTTATTATTACTGTCAATGGTAGTCAGGGGCACAGAAACAGGGGGGGACCAGGAGCCCCAGTTCAGTATTTGGTGAAAAAATACGCCTCACCTGCCTGTATAACCAGCCAACACTGTCGAATTTGTCTTTGAACTTCATGCAGACCAGTGTAACTTACACCGGTGTGTATGCAGTACCAAGACAAATTCAGTTTTTTGGTTGCAGTTTCCATGACTTATTCAGGAACCTACATGTATAGGGGCATGATTGGGCATCTGTTCCTGCAGATACGACATTTCCCGTGTAAATTTTGCAAATCCTGTATCACAGGCACACAGCATTAATTCATGGGAAGGAAGTACCAGAATCTTTAAAAATGTCCAACATGCTGTTAAAACATCGACTTTTTCTGTTGAAGAAAACAATAGAGTTTTCAAAAAGCCACCAGAATGCACCATTTGATACCTCCGTTTTAATTTTTTCTGGAAACGCCACCTGAATTCCCCCCCCCCCCTCCCCCACATTCACTTTGTGGCTTCAGCACTCATGTCAGATGCCTTCAACAACTGGTGCCAAGCCATATCACTTAATAATCAGACGCGTGTGCCCCCCCAGCATTCAGAAATTTGACCCCTCCCCATTCCCCACCCCATTCAAATGCTTCCTATGCCAGTGACGATAGTTCACACTTGGATCCAAAGTCTGTAAAACCATGTTTTGCCGTGGCACTTCCCGTGGGTTGTGCCACACCAAAAATTTATATATTACAGGATTTGTGGGCTACTGAGATTGTCAGCAGTGCAAAAGCCAAATACTCGAATGGAATGTTTATGTGAGGCAGTTGTTTTGTGGTGAATAAACATTTTAAGAAATATGCGAATGGCCATTTAATCTAATGAAATGTGTTTTGTTGGGATGGGCCCCCCTCGCCCCCTCCCCACCCCCCCCCCCCACCCCCCCATTTCAGTTGTGCCCCCACCTCGGTGATGTGGTCTAATTATTGATGCCTTCCACAACTTATAACTTATGGACACAAGCAGATTCAGTCAAGGAAATTGAGGGGTTTTTCTCTCAAATTTCATATTTGTTTCAGGGGCACCCTCCACCTCCAGTGAGGGGTGCTTCCTCTTGTGCTCACCCTCATCTCGCCACTACATGGATCGGGTAAAGGGCTCAAACATGTTATTTTTCCCAATGGGCTCCCCTTCTCTCAAAATCCTTAACACTCGAAATGATAAGCATTCGTATTAAAATTAATTGATGCCATTCTCAAAATATTTAATTCAAATGCATGAATACATGTACTTAATTACTTTCCAGGGTGCATTGTGAGATCCACAGCACTGTTTTTTGTAAACAATAACTTCACTGCAGAAGGCCTGCACAATAAAAGGAAGCCGATTGATTTGTATGCCTGGCACTTAATCCAATTTAGGCGAGTGTCCAATTGCCAGCAGTTTAATTACAAAACCAACTACTGTAATTAACCACCTGTGAAAACATGAAAGGGGGACAGTTACATGTACAGGGTTGGGGTATTCATATTCAGTATTTGTATTCAGTTGTATTCGAATACAGTTTATCAAGTATTCACGTGTACATGTATTCAGTATTCACTGAATGTTATGAATACATGTATTCATATTCGTATTTGAATACATTAAAATTTGAGCTGTATTCATGAAAACACATTTTGAATAATTTTTGAATACTTTCTATATTTTGGAATTAAAGAACCATATATTGAATAAAAAGTTTTCACAGATCAAGCCCATGGACTCCAGACAAAAAATTCACACTTCATATCAATATTAAAGACTTAATAATCCCCGATATTATTTATATAAAATATCAATCTCAATATAATATGGGGGCTATATAGCACCTGGTCTGGAGTTGATACTCATGTTGTGGTCATGGTTAGCCATTGTGCAAAAATATGTGACCTCTTAAACACCAATAAATAAATAAACAAGAGCAACGCTAACGCGTGTGCTGATGCCCTGAATGTAGCAAAGTCGGACTTGCATGTAAATAAATAACATCTGTATGTTTAAAGAAAAATTGGTTCATCCAAACAACCCCATAGGCTATGGTACAATTTACCTAAGTCAGAAACAGAGGCTAAAACAAACAGGGCCATAACTCTACCAAACTTGAATGGACGAAGCACTAGGTACAAGGGCATCCGTTCCCCCAAGCTGCCCTATCACCATACCAAAGAACATTAAAATCCGACAACTGATGCTCAAGTTTTAATACAAAATGTTTGACAGGATGGACATACTCAGCACATGTGCTGATGCCCCCTAAGGTAGCAAAGTCGGACTTGCATAAAATAAATAACTTCTGAATGTTTTAAGAGAATTGGTTCATCCAAACAACCCTATAGGCTATGGTACAATTTACCTCAGTCAGAAACCGAGGCCAAAAACAAACAGGGACCATAACTCTACCAAACATGAATGGACAAAACGATAGGTATGAGGGCATCCGTTAGAGACAGGCGGTTGTGATTTTTTCACTTCGGTTTTGGGGGGGGGGGGTTTTGGGGGGGGGGGGGGGGGGGGTGAAGACCCGGGTTTCAGTTTCTGTTTTTTTCTACTTTATGCATTCTCAACTAATTTGGGGAATTGGAAGTGGAGAACCAGTGAACTCATGTTCAAGTATGCGGCCCTCGCAATTGGCTCCGGCAATCGGCATTGCGAAGCGATTTGCTGACGCAAATGGCGCTGACTACAGCACACAGTTGCCGTAGTAGAAATAATCCGCAGTGGTGTTTGACTTGTCCAAACTTGGACCCAAAGTCGGTAATATTTTTTTTTGGTTTGGTGCATCCTGTTCCACAAGATGTATCAAACCAAAAAATTATATTACGGACTTTGGGTCCAGGTTTGGACAAATGTGTGACATGCAGTAGTTCACTGTGCACAACAAGAGACACACACCAGTAGCTGAAAATGGAAACTCGCAGCCAACGTTACACTTACTTAAACTTTCTGTCATTGGTTTGTTTATTGTGATACCCCTCTCAAAAAGAATTGAATTTGTGCCGTACACATGCTCATCTTCTCCATATATAAATATGTGTGAGGGTTTCCCGGACTGAGTTCTACATTTACAGAAAATGGTTCAACATTCATTTTTTGATTCCAGGGAATATACATAAATACAGGTAAACAAACGGCATGTTTTTTCTGAGAAATAAGTTTGAAATGTATTTTACTCAATATTCAGCTCAGATGAAATTCATTTGTTTTGCAGTCGCACAAATTTCAATCACAAACTGACAAATCGACCGTGCATATGACATTGCAGGGGTGGATTCAAGTAAAAAAAAAACCTAATTTTGTCATCCAAAATATCAAGTGGATTTCCACCCCAAAAGCCACGAGAACGCTCCTTTTGATAGCAGATTTCAAAATCCCCCCCCCCCCCCCCCCCCCAGACCCCGCTAAAAAAAATTGTGCATTCGTCACACTCGCTGCAGATGCCTTCGGCATCCGCATGTACATATACTGCCTTCCCAGAAATGCCGTAGTAACTGCCAAAGCACATAAAATTTGCTACGGCAAACAACTGCCGAAGCCAAAAAATTTCAATTGCGAGGGCCGAGTATGAAGTGATAGTCTAAGAATGTTTTTTCCAGGTGAACTTGAATTCATTCAGGTTGTTCATAATTCAAAATTGTTATTGCAGGGTATCAGAAAATCAAATCTAAGCACCTTTAGACCTCTGACCGTGATTTTCAAGGACTGTTATAAGCTTGATGAGATTCGGAGACAGGAAAATTTTTAACACTGTCACCAATGGAAATCATTTACAGTATTGTAACCATTACTTCATAGGTGTCTATCAGGGGTCAGCCTGGCAGCTGATTTTAGCGGGAAGTGACTTCTCCCTCCAGAGACTTTAGAGAGAAGTCTGGGGCCAGGAGGGAGAAGTCAGTGGACATGAGGGAGAAGACAGAAAAAAAACATAAAACGTATACGACCTTGTGACAAAATAAATGTACATACAGTTAAAACTAGAAGTCCTGTCACGAACTGTGTGCTTATCTAGCTTAATTGCGCGTAGGAATTGCGCGCTACTGCCATATCGAATGGCATCCAAGGCACGGCAGGTTCTCCTAGTTACTCATAGCAAACACAGGCAATGTTACTGCCAATGGACCTCCGGGTTACCCGGAGGTCCATTGGCTGAAACATTGCTTGTGCACA